>CAHIKZ030004896.1:9340000-9790000 GCA_903632075.3 Acanthosepion pharaonis | reverse complement strand
TTAGCACCTACATCATCAGGTCCAATTTATACGTGCAAAATTATATAAATCTATCAAATACACATTAATTTTCCTTTGCGTAAAAATTCATTCATAAATAGTAATGTCTTTACATGCATACCTAATTAAATTCGTAGCTATTATCATCTGTTTTTTGAATACTGTTATATACATACTAAAAAAAACAATTTAAAAGGGGTATAATATTAATACAAATATACATTAATTATAATACATTCGTATATATCAAAATTTATATCCTATATTTCATATTGTTCTTTCTTTTATTTATATATACAATATATATATATATATATATAAATATATATATATATATATACAAACATATATATATACAATATTTTACAGACATACATGTTTATACATTCTTTTTATAGATACAAATATTTAAGAAAATGCTCTGGTTTATAATAACAGTATTAAAAAACATTTACCAGCCTCAATGTCCAAGAAATTTTCATAGAAAATATTCGTCCTCTGACAGGAATCGAACCTGTATCCTATATGGAACCGTCATTTAGCTTGACGTGACTTAACTGATTGGGCCACAGAGGAGCATTTGGTTAGCAAGGTCAAATTTACTGTATTTAAACTACAACCTTCCATGATTCTCTCACATACATTCATATCTGATCATGGCATATCCAAATGTAAACAAATGACATCACATTATGAAATGGACAAAGTCCGACAATTATTTTAAGACATTTTTATGTTTATACATTCTTTTTATAGATACAAATATTTAAGTAAATGCTCTGTTTATAATAAACAGTATTAAACAACATTTACTGGTCTGAATGTCCAAGAAATTTTCATAGAAAATATTCATCCTCCGATAGGAATCAAACCTGTATCCTAAAGGCATGTCAGGCTATATGACGGTTCCATATAGGATGGAGTCTCCTAATCAGTATGTGGTTTATTGTCATACCTAGAACTATGGGAGAGATAGTGAAAAGACAAACCTTACTAAGATCTACAAAGGATAGGACGTTGTAGAGAGCTATGGACAGCCACATCCTAAAGTGACACAGAACATAGAAGAAAAAGAATTGCTTCTTTGACACTATAATGAAAAGTTTCATTAAAACACTCTACTTTCCGATGGTGTTGAAAACCTGTAATAAGGTGGATAGATATCTACTTGAAAAGAAATACAACTGTTCAATTTAAAACTGGAAACAGTCCCAAAACTCTTAGGCAAGTTTCTTATTTTTGATACCTCATGATATCAGTTGTAAAATCAACTTGGGACTCATACCTAAAACCCTCACAAACTATTTTTAAATATAATGTCTGTTGATGACAATCTGTTAGGAAGAGCCAGCCAATCCCAAACTGTTCATTTATACTGTACTTATTTGACTACCTTAATATATTTTGGATTTTCAAACACATTTTTTCAACACCTATGCCAAGGATATATGTTTGAATAATTCAAAATTCTGGGTAAGTGAAGACCTAAACTGTCAAAAAAGAGTGAAGAAAAAAAGTAATTTTCTGAAAGAAAATTAATATTTATAGCATCAAATAACATTTTCAAATGCTATGTTTAAGAATTTTTTTCCAGTTTACTTTTAATGAAAAAGAAAAATGCCAATTTTTGACTGTTTCTGGCTGTCCCACATCCATTTTTCTACAACTAACTCCTGAAGCTTGATTAAAATAAATACATTTGTAAGGGTAGCTTCCAATTGAAAGAACAACCAACTTAAACATTTGTCAAACATAATCATTGCTGTGGTATTTGAAATTGGACATTGGGGCTGTTGAACTTCAACCTGAGCAATACCATTATCATCAGCCTCTTCTTCAATATTTTCTGAGAAAATTGACATGAATCTATGGAACTGATTTTATCAGCTTTTTTATCAAACATTGAGTATAGGTTTTTAACTTCTCAAAACACTTGTCTGAATATTACAATGGATTTAGTTCAGATAATTTAAAAATGTTTGGATGATTACCAATTTTTCTTTTTATTCCATGTCTGGATAATTGAAATCCAGATAATCAAGGAAATACTGTACTTGAGAAGTCAACAATATATAAGTACAACTAAGAAACAGAGTGGAAATAGTTATTCACAAGCTAGACTTTGATTTATTGATTTGTTTTCTATGGTTTATCAACCTTTTGTAAGTTATTTAAAGCCAGAAAGCATTTTTAGAGTGAAAGATTTTTTTTGTGATAATGATGGTTTAGTGATACAAATCTTACTAATTAACCCATAACTGAGGGAGAAGAGGTGATTTCATACTTTTCTCAAGGGTATATGTGTGTAAGTGAATATAACAAACCCAACTAGAATTGGAACTCAGCTCTCCAATTAACAATTCCAAGCCATTATCTATTACACCACCAACACATCCAATCTTACAACACCTGGTATTCCGAAGTGATAACCCATTTAGTTATTGACCAGGCTCGATATTGCTTAACTTTGGTGATCATACAGGGTAACAGAAAAGCTAGACAGTCACAAAATATGGGCCTATATATCTTCACACACCAAAAGTCAACAAGTGCTTTAGGCAAAAAGGAGACAAGCATGAGTTAAAAGATTATTAACAATATAAGAGAAGAAAAAAAAAGGACAAAGGTACATTTATTTATCTCCTTCCCTCACTAAGTTCAAATTCCACAAGCAAAGAAGTTATTTTAACCGACTTTTGATACACTCTCCCACTTTTTTTTAGTAAGTCTTGAATTTCCCTTCACCTTTCATTTCAGAGTGATTCCCCTTGATTAGGTCACACATTTAAATGAGTGGTTGTTTGTTTTTTATCTTTTAATGCAAGTCTTAGTACCATGAGTAAATGTAGAGGCCAACTAAAAAGGATTAACCTCTTGGTATATATTAAACTCAAAACAAACTACACATTTATTTGCATTCTTAATAAATCATTGTACCGAAGATACTGATTTCACCTCAGTTTTTGTTTTAATGATAGAAAGAAGACCTGTTTTGCTTAACTGAGTCATAGCTAGAATCAGCAAGATAACCTCATAATATCCAGATTAATCTTATCAAATTTCTTTCTGTTGCAGAAATAGGAAGAATTTCTTTTTTATTGATTGAATCATTTTCAACAGCTTATCAACCCATTGCATTTATATCAAAAACATAAAATATTTTAGATTCAATATTAAAAACATAAATATATATAATACATCAAAAATACATATATATATCAAAAATATAAATACATATATATATATACATATATATACATATATATATACATACATATATATATACATATAATATATATATATACATATACATCAAAATATACATACATATATATATATACATATGCATATATATAAATATATACAAAAAAACATAAAAAAAAAACAATATATATACATACATATATATATTTACATATATACATATATATATATACATACATATATATATACATATATATTTTTATATATACATATATCGTCATATATATATAATATATAATACATTTACATACATGTATATATATACATATATGCATGTATATGTATATATATATACATACATACATACATATATATATATGTACACATACATATATATATATAAATGCATATATATATATACATATATACATATATATATATATATATATATACGTACGTAATATAATAATATGCACGCACGTATGCATGTGTGCGTGTGCGTGCGTATGCGCATGTGCGTGTGTGTGTGCATGTGCGTATGTGCGTGTGTGCGGCACGCGTATGTGCGTGTGTGTGTGCGTGCGTATGCGTATGTGCGTGTGTGCGTGCGTATGCGCGTATGCGTGTGTGTGCGTGCGTATGCGTGTGCGTGTGCGTACGTATGCGCGTATGCGTGTGTGTGCGTACGTATGCGTATGTGCGTGTGCGTACGTATGCGCGTATGTGTGTGCGTGCGTGTGCGTGTGTGTGTGTGTGCGTGCGTGTGCGTGTGTGTGCGTGTGTGTGCGTACGTATGCGCGTGTGTGTGTGCGTTTTTTGTACTGTGTATACGTATTATTTTGTATTTGTGCATGTTTTTGTGTGCATACATATATATATATATGCATATACATACATATTTTGTTTCATATATATATTTATAAAAATATATATATATGTTTTATATACATTTTCTATACATGTATATATATATATATTTATATATATATATACATACATATTTATACACACATATATATATTTTCTACATTTTATATATATACTAATATTGTTATATATATATATATACATATATATATATATATATATATATATATATATATACATACATATATATATATATACATACATATATATATATATATATACACTGATATATACATACACATATTCTTATATATAAATATATCTATATACATATACACATATATATGTTTATAAATATATGTTATATATATATATATATATATATATATATAATTGATAAATTCCATCAATAACCATAAAAAAAAGTGCACAATACATTTTTCCTTTATGTATATGTGTGTGTGAAAATATGTGAATTGTGTCTGTGTATATATTTTTATATGTATGTGTACTTGTTATCATAGATATGTTTATATGTTTATTTTTATATATTTATATGTATGTATTTCTGTGTGTGTATATATGTATGTATGTATATGTGTGTTAGTTTGTGTCTGCTGCCATGTGTATATATGTGTAAATATGTATATACGCATGACAGTACACTTATTTCTGTAGGTTTTCTTTTTATCCTGTCTTCCTTCGCCTAATATATAATGAAACTATTATCAACTTATATGATTAAAATATGTTTTTATTGATATTTGTGGTTTTGGAATTTTCGTTTTAATATATTAAATAATATTATTTTTAGCCATTTTTATCTTTGTATATTTGCTCGCTTAAGTTATATGTTAATAAGTGGCTAGCATTTGTTTAATAATACTTTCAGTTTTAAATATTTATTGGTTGTGGTATCTGATTGTCAAGGTCAATGTCTGTGGATATGTGTACATGTATTTATCGGTGTCTATGTGTATGGAGAGTGCATTCACTTTTAATTGTGTGTGTGTAGGTGTTGGTTTCCTATTTCCTTTTATCACAAAGGGCTGTGGAGATGTTCCTGTCTCTGTCGCTTTTTTTTTGTGTGTGTGTGTGTGTATATATATATATATATATATATATATATATATATATATATATATATATAAATATGTCTGGTTGCTTATGTATTATAATCTCATTGTATTTGTGTTGTTTTTGTTATGAATTTAAGACCCCATTCACACACTTCCTGGGGATTAAAATGTATATACATGTATTGTCAGATGACCGGATATTTGTAGCTTCTGTTCTAACGTAATTTCAACGAAGAAATAAATTGAATAACATATGTATTTTTTTTTTCTCCTCAGTAATTTTATAGTTTTTAACTTAATAGTGATTAAATTTAGATTTTAAATTGGCAGTTTTTAATTTTAATATCAAATTTTATCATATAATTTAATAATTATTGGTTAGAATAAATTTTTTTAATATTACCCATATTTTAAAGATCTGAATAGCTATAACATGATTTCATTGTCAAGCTTTTGAATCTTCCTATACTTGGGTTTTGATTGGTCATTCTAGCTTTTGTAACAATGTTTTCCCCTAGCGAATGATCGTTAATTAATTTGAAACTTTTAAAACTATTTATTTTATATTCAACATCACTTGATAAGACACCGAGGGTGTTAAAACAAAATGGCTATTTTTGTAGTGATTTTATAACATATTTGTTATAATTTTTTTTTTAATTATAAGAGAGAGAGAGAGAGAGAGATAGATAGATAGATAGATAGATAGATAGATATTTTACACATATGATGGAAGCTTTTCTTCACAGCAAAGTCATTCAAAGTAACATAAGTTGATTTAAATGGTTTGATTGATAAATTAATTCTAAACCATTCCAAATAATTGGGAAATTTGCAGCATTTTGATTTTTAAAAATAATTATGATTTCTGGAATTATTTACTTATTTCATTTTTTTTATTACTATTTTAAGCATGATGAAATATAAAAATGCTCCACATCTATTGAAATAAATGCATAGAATTCAGATAGTATTACATTATGTTCTCAGCCACAATATGCTCTAAAATTATATATGAATAATTTTTTTCAATTTATTATTACAAATCTAATGAATTAACAAATAGAAGAAAACAACATAGATTGTCAACATTTAATATTTGCATATTCAATGAACATATAAACATTACCCAAGTAGTTTCTTTACAATCAGGTGATACTATAAATTGTGAAAACATGTCTGAACAATAAAACATGGTAAATGTATATATAATATAATAATTTTGTATATGTTTTTTTACATATATTTGTTATTTAATTTTGTCAGAATAATGTAAATAAGACAAATGTGCTTCAATTTTTCTAAATGTGAATAGGTTTTCATATAAAGTAAATATCAATAAAGTAAAACAATTACAAGAAATAATTGTTCAAATTAATTAAAAAAAATTAAATAAGAACTTTAAAGCATCACACACTGCTTTTTCATCAATAACTAAATTGTTGAAGGAAAACATTTTCATGGTCAAGTGTTGAAATTTATATTTATCTGATTATATTTTTTTTTTACAATCATTTAGTATCCAAACATTGAAATTTACCATATTTTAGCATGTGTCATTACAGTCAAATTGCTAAGTCTTTGGAAAATTTTGTTTTTTGTTTTGATGGATCATCAATAAGATTACAATGCTAATAGTAAAATGTACAAGTTGACATTTACAGCTAAACTTAAAAAAAAAAAATTCACTACCTAAAGTTCTTATCAATTATTTAATCTCTGGTAGACTCGTCTTTTACTTAGCACAATTAAAGCAATTGTGCTAACTAAAAGACGAGATAGCTCTAAACCTCATCTTTTCTATCTAATTGTCTTATCTACCAGACACAAACATTTCAAGTTAGCTTACATGCATGTGTGAAAGAAATTGTGGTTTTATCTGTAAATTGGTAAAAGCTTTACACATATTTTTTAAAAATGATTTTTCTCTAAATATTCACATTAATGCATATATTTTTTCAAATGTATATATCTGAAGTGTAAAATGAATAGTGAAAATGCAAATGAATTTCATTTTGTAGGACTTTTAATATTAGCACAGCATTTTTTTTAAACTAATGCCTCAGTAAGAAATAGGTTAATACATTTTAGTATATCATGTTTTCTAAGAGTTTCATTTTTTGTCTAAAGCTGCATATTTATCTACTCCTTTGATATTTTACCTATGGTGTTAGCTAAAAGACATCTATTGCTAAAAATGCATTTCTTGTGATATTTAAATAAAACAGTTACAAATAGCCTTTGTTTAAATCAGGTTTATAAACAAAAAGATTGAAGTACTTAACTATTTGGTGACAATTGCTAAACAATAAAAAGTGTAATATTTGTTAATTCAATTTCTAGTCTTTATGCACACATTATCAAAACAATAGTAAAAACAAATAAATAAAATCCCAAACTTACATTAATTAGCAAAGCTAATGCCTGAAATTGTTCTCGAGTTATGAGATCTGCAAAGCAAGGTTCTTCTGCAAGCTTCAACATACAACAGCCAGCCTGCAGTCGGAGCCTAGCCAACTCAGGTTTACTAAAATCAGAATTTCAAAATTGAATATATTACATATTTTCATGAAATAAGATTAGACTTAACAACTTTCAGAATAAAATGTTATTAAGCACGAAAATATTAAAAGATTTGTACTTCAGTCATGTAAATGATTGCAACCAATTAGTGCCACCAGATTCAAATATTTATCTTTCACTATAGAAAAAAAATCAAGTCTTTTGTGAGGAAAAATAATTTGAACTGTAATTGTTTTTTTTTCTTTTCAAAGCCCTTTTCAGTTTGTATTCAATGTTTTTCCCTTTACCATTGAATTCTTTTTTTGTAAAAATCTTTAAACTGACTTCTCAACTGTTACATTTTGGATCAAAGCTGCACATTTGTTTCCGTATGTTAATAAAATTGTTAACTCTCAATGGCATTTCTCAAGTTGAGAAATACTGAAATTATAATATTTACATTATTACAGTAGTAAATTTTATAAGTTCAGTTTTTTTATAACAAAGTAATTTATAAAACAGTTTTCTTCATTTCAATTAGATTGTTAAAGATCAGATTCAGGGATTGCCTTTATATAATAGACTGCCTTGCTATAATTATTTTCAGTTACTGTTTAAAAGTATATGGCTTATAGATAAGATTGCCATATTCCATTACATTTTTAAAGTTATTTTCCCGACTCAGTGAAAGTACTTAGTTTTGAAATTATGGGTGGATTTTTTTATACATAGGTTTCATTATTAACAAGAAATGGTGTCCAACCCCAATAAGTTCTCCTACTATAACTCATCCAGTGACAAGACAGTACAACTGGCATCATTATTTACAGCCAATATGGTTGCATAACATTCTAAATATAGTATACTTACTTTATCTTTCCTCTTTCCATAAGGTCTCCCTCATGAATTATCACAGTGTAGAGAAGCCGTAAGGTTGATGTTGCTGAATTGCCTGCATTGCTTCGTAACCCCAATAGCCACCGGACTAACATTTTCATGGCTAAAACCTAAAAAGTGAAACATCATTTATAAGCATAAACAAAGTTTATCCCTCATACATCACTTTTAATTACATAAAAATAAGCGTCTTCAAATGAACAAAACCAAGCCTATGAAAATGACCCCAAACAACATTTAACAGTTTTTCTTCAATATAGTCTACTGTTTGAAGATGATGTATTATGATACCATGAATAAAAAAAAATTTAGAACTTAATCCTGAGTAGTGATGAGAGACATAACAGACAATAATACCACTAAACTGCAAGGGGTCACTGAGAGTGAAAGAGAATGAGAAGATTTTAGTAAAGAGGAAGGACAATAAAAGATAAAGATTCAAGAAGATAGAGAAAAAAAAAAAAAAAAAAAAAAAAAAAAAAGTTTGTTCATAGGAAGACAGGATATGTCACTGGAAAACATTGATTCAAAACAAAATTAAGATGTGCGAGCATTTAAAAAAATGATATCAGCAAAAAAGAAGAGTTAATTTTTATAAATGTGTAGAGAAAATATTCCAATAGCTTATAGAAAACAGAAGTAACAATTGATAAATATAGATAAAAATAAATGGCATTTCATACTTTAAAAATTCATTTAAATTATGATCAAAATTAACATAAAAAATGATATAGATAAAAATGAAGCAAACCTTTGCTTGTGTTTCTTCAGAAACAAGATGATCTGCATACCAACTATCATGGACCTGGTGACCTTGAGTCTAAGAAAATGCATAAAAATACAAATGAAAACATTAATAGCAAAGAAATAGTGAATATAGTGAAACATTCACTATGGGAACAATTACAGGAACTGAAATCAAATAACTTAAGCATTTTTAAAATGTTAATTTTACTGTTTGATATAGCAATATTGAATTTACCATCTTTGATAGTAATCATTCTTTAACAAAAAGTAATATATAAAAAATTATATCTTAAATTTCAAATGAACTTACTCGATCTTGCATCAATAAATCCTTGACAATAAGTTTTGATACAACATTTTTCATTTCAGAACTGAATTCTCCAGGACAGATTTCAGCAATGTGCCCCATGGCAACAATTGCTGTTAGATAGTTTGCAGACTCGGGGTTTAATGCTTTTTTTACATGCTGTAATAAAAGAAATAATACAGAATTATTCAAACTTATCTGAGAAAATATATAAACATAACTTGCCAAATAAATGCATATATGTTTGGTTAAAGTGGTACAAAATAAAAAAAAATTGTTTCTAGAAAATTAACGAAATGGAAATTCTTGTTTTAAGCTAAGATAAACTGACATAGTAAATATCAAATTGTCTTCAATGTGTTGCAAAAAAAAAAACAAAAAAAAACAAAAACACTTGTATGAAAGCAAGTGACCAAAACAAGTAATTATTCTAACTGACATGCCAATAGAAATTTGGTTTAAAATGTTTCTTAAAAAGAACTATATACAATACAGTTGCAAATATAAAACTGCAAAAAAGTAAAAACAATTCAGTTGGATTCCCAAGATGATTTTTTTTTTAACACAAGGTTAAAGTCACTATATAATTTTCAATAAAATACTTACTTCAAAAACTTGCTGTAAGATAGTTTCCTTCTCTTGCTTATACACAACACTAATGCATTTGATTGCATGCTTTGTTTGTCGGATATTTCCCATCTTTGCTGTGGTGAGAAGGACTGGTAACAGACTCCTAAAAATAAAATTATTCATTACTGACAAGCAATATGATTAACCACTGTCTGGAATAACTTTTGTCTTTTCATTAATTTTTTGACTGTATGCACACACGTTTTTATTAAATGCTATTCAAATCAATTCATGACAAAAACATGCTCTTTATAAAACTGCTATCACTTTGCAGAGAAAGATATATTCACTACTTGAAATCTTTGAAACAAAAATTTTAAACAAACATTTCTTTCATAAATTGGCTTGTTATAGTTAAGTACAGTTTTACAAACAGATGCCAACTTGTTGAATGCCAAGTAAAATACAAATTTCAGCCACTTTTCTGCACTATATAAAACTAAAACCTAAACCAAACAATTTTTGATATGAAAATCAAAACAATCCTTGAATAAAAGAACAGTAATGAAGGACAGTTAATTAATGAAATAAACCTTTTTAAAATCAATATGCAAATTAGTTAAACCTGAAGAGTGATATTGCCTAGAAGTAGATAATATATAATTTGAGTAATTTCACATCTACTTATCTGTCAGTTGCATCTCTGTCTTTGGGCAGAATGCACTCAGGGGCGACTCCGTCAAAGGACAGAGTTGCAACTGAGGAAAATTATACTGAGAGGTGCTGGCCCTGGGGAACAGCTGCCCGAGGCCGCGCCTTCTCATTGGTCTAGAGAGAATGATCAGTGCACACATCAAAGTCAGCGCAACCGACAGTTGCAGGGTCTTGGGAATTTTTGTTCCTTGCCCGGATGTATGCGCTCGGGCTCCCCACATTAAACCACCCTTGTGTCACAACCTGACCTCATGGGGGGTTCAGTAAATACAAAATACTCTTTTGAGTAATTTCACATCTACTTATCATCTCTCAGTTGTGTCTTTGGGCAGTGTGCACTCAGGGGCTTCTCTGTCAGAGGACAGAGGAGCAACTGAGGAAAATTATACTGAGAGGTGCCCAGCTCTGGGGAACAGCTGCCTGAGGGTTCGCCACCCATTACACCAGAGGGAGGGATTGGTGCTCACACTGAGGCCAGCGCAACTGTTGGTTGCGGGGGGCTGAGAGCAATTTTGTTCCTGTGCTGGGCATACGTGCTCGGGTCCCCCACCTAAAAATAGACCTTGTGTCACATCTCATCCTGGGCAGAGTAAATACCATGTGCAAATTACTATAAAGTAGAGCTGGGGGTTTTTAATCTCAGAATTTGTGGGAGAATTGAGCCCCAATTTTGCATTTATTCATATAGATTCCATAATATGTTTTACTTAATTAGCTATTATGTTTCTCTAACTCTTCAAATGTTGAATATATAGCTAATTCTATTTTCACATCTTTACACTATATTAATTTTATCTTATAAATTGTTCCCTGTTCTGTCACCCATGAAATAAAAATAATTGTTTGAACAGAAAATAAGGATCTACGTATATCAAATCTTTAAATTAAGTTGAAGCAGAAGAATTATCATTGAACTTTTAAAAGGTAAGCTTAAACATTAATTCAATACTTAAATGCAGTCATCAGTTTTTAGTTCTTCTGTAGTTTATCTATGCCTATTGCATCTACTCCTCCCTAGCTTTTGTGACGATGACCAAACCAAGAGTCCTCCACAGGAGCTAGCTTAAATGCTGCCCAATAGGGTGGCTTTTAAACTAGCTTAAAATTTTAAGCTAGCTGCAATTTTGGATACAAAAAAAGTAACTTCCTTTGAACCATGAAAGCAACGATAATGAAAAATAGTATAATATATTAATATATATTTTTAACCTTGCATAATCTGGTAACCCTGAATCTGAGCTCAACAAAAATCGTTCCCTGTGCCTAAATATTCTAGGGCTTTTTGAATGAGCTATGAATCATTGGAATTCAACCAGTGAGAGGGGACACACACACAAACACACAGTGTACTTTATATACAAGATTATTTAATAAATGAACAGTAACAGGTTACTTTTAATCAAACAAGATTAAGGTTCAAAATTATTTACCATTTCAGTAACAATGACTATTTCAATTAATTTGTGTAAACATTAATTTATCAAATTTCATTAATACTGATATGTGAGCAACTAAAAAAAAAGTAGTATCAGAAAAAGGCTGACCTTACATTAAACAAAGTTTTTGCCATGTTATTTTTGTAGAAATGATAGAAAATTTTATTTACAAAAAATCCATAAAAACCTTTTAAAACATAACTTTTAAAATCTTTTTTCAAATTGTTTAAAATTGTATGTTAAAATGCAAGTTAAATTTTAACTGTAAATAAACAATTTACACAACTTCCATTATAATCAATATAGCTGTTATGATGATCCAACTTAGTAGTCATACATAATCTATATACACTGACTCAAAATTGCCTGTGAGCTATAGTTATAGCTCTCTTTATGCTAATTACCTATTAGCTAAACCAATCCTATTACATCTCCCTGAATCTTCTGGGTTTCATGCCTTGCAAAGATCTACAGCTTCTCCTACATTCCTTCCCCCTCTTACTGGTTTCACTAGCATTTCTCGTTATGGGAAACCTTGATCTAGCTCTTATTTTCAATGTCCCATGTTTCATACTCCAAGTCTTTCAAAGAACTTTGATCAATTTTGTCCCAGGAAGGACACCTGGTGATGTATCTTTCCAGGACATTGACACCAGCAGAATTGAACTACTGTAATATTGAAAAGGAAGCGCTTGTATGGAGTATGACCAGAGCAAGACAATTTTTATTAGAAAAAAATTCACAATATCTGTTGGTATCTCTTAACCATTTTAGATATTTCCTTATAGGCTCCCCAAATTCTTGTTTCAATGCTAAGAATTTTTTTTGTTCAACTATGACCAATTATTTCTTTGGTTGGATATTTCTCAATATTATTTTTTTGATTTCCTTAAAATGTCAAGATTTCAATTTTAACCAGGTTAAGTAATTAACAAAATCTGCCTAATGGTTTCATATCTCTCAGTGGCCAAAAATAAATTTGTGATTCCTTTCTTTCCGTCAGGTGTTTGGTCATCTCGTAACTTCTTTATTCTGGCACGTGCCTCAAAGCATTTTATTCAAATCTTTACATTTTCAGGTTCTTCTGTGTTCAACAGAGCTCCATCAGGTTTGGTCTGGTTTGTTTTGATTTTACGGCATATCAACCTCAATGGGTCATTTAATGCTGACAAAATTTATTGTTGGTAATATTTTTTTTATTTTAAAATCTAATTCTGGTAATATTTTCCCTTCAAAAATTCTATTTCTGGTTATAATTTTTCAATTATGTATCGCTGGTAATATTTTCCTTTTTTTCAAAAAAATGTATAGCTGGTAATATATATTTTTCTTTTTTTTAAAAATACATTGTTGTTTTTTTTTTTTTTTTTATAGATTTTTCTGTAGATCCCAATTTCTTTAGTGAAATTTATGATGTTTCTTGGATTAGTATTTTCGAATAGATCCTTTAGGTAATCCGATTTGTAGTGTTTACTACGGATTCGTCGGAGATTATGGCAATTTAGAAGGATGTGTTTGACTGTATAAGATTCTTGGCACGGGACACATGTTGGAGGTACCTCGTTTTTTAGATGTTGATGGGTTATGTATGTGTGACCAATATGAAATCTGGCTAGAACCACCTCCTCTATCCTTATCTTTCTGGAACTTGCTGGTCTTTCACCAATGATAGGTTAATATTGAAAAGTTTCTTGTTATCACAGTTGTTCTATAATTGCTGCCATTTGTCTTTAATGATCCTGTTTATGCAGAGTCTGAAGTCAGTGTGAGGCACCATTACTTTAGAGGGAGCCATGTTCAGAGATTCCTTGGTCATTTTGTCCGCTTTTCTATTTCCTTGTATGCCAATATGGCTCAGTATCCAGCATAAAACTATTACTGTATCTTTTTTCTTATAAATGGAGTCAAACCTATTTAATAAATTATTAATTAAGAGGTTTTTCATGTTTTTATTCTTCAAAGCTTCAAAACAGATGATGAATCTATCTGACTCACTAGATTTTATAATATCTAAAGCCAGATGTATGGCTGTGGCTTCTGCACTGAAGATTGAATCATAGTCGGGCAATCTTTTCTGCATTACTATGTTGTTGAGTATAGCAGAACACCCAACTCTGTCCAACATTTTAGAACCACCTGTGTATATATGCTTATGGTTTGGATGAGCTTGTAGAACATTATGAATTTCTTCCATATAATTGGATAAGTTAGAATTAATTTTGGAATATTTGGTAAGGTTTAATAACCAGGGAGGATTTTTTAAGTTGGTGGATTTAAGTATAATAGTTGGATTTAATTGTGTTTTGTTGACTAGCTTTTCATGTAAGGTCAAAAGGTTTGACAGCATTTTCATTTTTATCAAAAAGAAATTCATATTTAGGGTTGAAGGTACAGTGATATGCAGGGTTAGTTGAACATGATTTCAGTTTTATTGTAATGCTAGTTTTTCACATCTCAACTTTAAAGGTGCCTCATGGGCTTCTGCATATAGACTTTCTACAGGTGATGTTTTGAAAGCCCCCAGAGCCAGTCTTAATCCTGCGTGGTGTATAGGTTCAAGGATTTTTAGATAGGATTTCCGAGTCAAACCATATATGAAATATCCATAGTCCAATTTAGATCTTATTAATGCTCTATATAATTTTAGGAGTGATATACGATCAGCTCCCCAGTCAGTGTTTGCCACAACTTGTAATAATTGTAATGCTTTGAAACATTTCTGCTTTATGTACTTTAAGTGAGGTATGAATGTCAGTTTTTTATCAAAGAATATTCCCAGAAATTTATGATGATCTGTCATTTCAATTTTGTTCCCTTCTAGTTTCAGGGTTGGGTCATTGTGCATTTTTTTCTGTTAGTGAATACATTTTGTCTTGGTTGGCGAGAATTTAAGGCCATTTTCAATTGCTATTTCTTGGATTTTTTTTTTCATTTGTATTTTCCAGGTTTAATAGTTTTGTAGATGTAGGGTCATTTTTGTTTGCAGTTGACGGTGGTTCTTTTAATGATCTTTGTATAGATAATGACTGTTCCCTTGTTTGTGATGGGCTAAAGTTTTGTTCCTCAATGTTCATTTCTCTTGATTCTTCACTAAAAGTTTTTTTGTTTTTTTTTGGTACCTTTTGATTCTCTTGAAAATGTTTAGAGGATTCTATTTCTTGGATTTTTGTACTTTGGTTTAGAATTTTCGGATTTAATTGTTTTGTACATGTAGAGACATTTTTGTTCAAGGTTGACGGGACAGGATTTTTTTTTGTCTATGGGCGTTTGATTTATGAGTGATATACTACATTTTAGTAGTTCTATTAAAGTTTTTAATTTGTTAGTAAGCGTTATAAGATCTTGGCTTCTTAATGCATTATTTTCTTGGAAGACTTTTTGTTGATTTGATATTTTAGTGATATTTGCATATGATGTTTGAAGTGAAATAGATTCAACCTGTTTCCTGGTTTCTTGGAAGGAGATATTTTGTGTGTATTTTCTTCTAATTATTTCCTTTTCCTTTTTCCAAATGTTACACTCTTTGGAGTCTGTTGGATGTTTTTTCTTTACAGTTTGGACATAAAGGAGGCCTTTCACAAGGTGATTCATCATGCTCAGTTTTCGGTTCCCCACACCTTCGACAGACTGATGTTCTCATACAAACATTTTGAAGATGACAAAATTTTTTACATTTATGACATCTACGGGGATTAGGAATGTATGGCTCTACCTTCGCTATTGTGTAAGCTATCTTTATTTCTTTTCGTAGAGTCAGTTTGTTGAATGTCAAAATGTATGTGTTGGTGTTTATTACTGTGTCATTTCTTTTTACTTGTATTCTTTTAACATCTGTTACTCCTTGCTTTTTTCAGGTACCGTCATTTTCAATTTCTTCTGATGAACTAAGTGACAGTTCTGGGCATTTTATTACTCCTTTTGATGAATTAAGAAATTGATAGGGGTAGGCCTTGACTTTATTGTTGTCAATTTGCTTGATTTTTAGCAGTTTCTCTGTGTCTTTTTTGGATCTCAGTTGAATTAATAGGGTATTATTTTTCTTTGTTTAACAGACTGTGGGTTGATCATGTCTGAAATAACCCTTTGCAACACGAAAGGAGACACTTATGATATATCACCCTCTACTGATTCTACAACAATGAAAGTTGGAAATTGATTTTTTTCTATTTCATTTTCAGAAGTCTCATATTGTCTCTTGGTTCACTTATAAGAGATAGCCATATAATTTTAATTTTTTTATTCACTGTCTGTGCTCCTCACCCACCTCGGAGTTCCTTCTTAAGGGACGCTATCAGGGGGGACTAATCCCTTTCGCCCTAATCCCTCAAGGCTACACAGACAGTATAGTTGTGATGAGAGTGGATACAAGCACCTGCGCTCCCCCACCATATCTACCCAAGTATAGTATGATGTAAGGCTTTGTGGCCCTGTCGGACCCATTATCTATCATCCCAACTAACCCTTACCACAATGTGACTAGCCGATTGGATTGGGCTATTCCATCCACCCGTCTATCCCAGGTAGGGACCAAAGTGACGTGTTGTGACAACTCCTGGTCATTTTATACGAGATCAGGAGTCACAGGTCGCCACCCACGGCAAACAGGTGGCCCCATTTAGGGGAAATTTTAGTTTTTTGAAATTGGGTTTTGTGAATGTGCACTTTATATACTGCAATTTGTATTGATGGTATTATTATTACAAAAAACCCATCCATTCCTAGTATTCAGACTCCAGATCGAGGGAGTGCAGGAAACTATTTACCCATAGCTGGGACTCTAATGGGAGCTACCACCCCGGGTCAGGGTCAACCCGGGAACAACAGCAACTAAGATGCAGTTACACACTCCTCAAAAACTACTGATCAGGGTCCTTGCTGCTGGATGCAGTTTATCATCATACCCAGGACAGATCTCCATCAGGTGACACCATTTTGTTATAATGATCCAACTTAGTAGCCTATATTCTATTCTACATACACAGACTCAAAGTTGCCCATGAGCTATAGTTATAGCTCTCTTTATGCTAATTACCTATTAGTTAAACCAACTCCATTACAATAGCTATTTTTTTTTAAATACTTCCTCAATCATTTCTCTTCAAAAACAGTAAATTTCAATAAAATTAGTACAACTTTACATTTGGTACAATCCGTTTCAAAGAGTTTTTATGTCACTAACTAGCAATAAATGACAAAGTTAAACATTTTTATTCATTTTGAAATATCTAATACTTTAAATTAGAAGGACATTACCAAAACTTGTTTCAACAAAACAATTATGTAAAGACTTCTCAGCTGTTTTGTTCTTTGATCAATATAGCAATAACTTGAAAAAAACGGAATATTGAGTATTGTAAAGAATATACTTACAAATGTATGTTTGGACAATCCTTTTTCAAGTTGTGACCAGTGTTGACAAAAACTTGAAGTGTTAAGTCAGCTGGAAAATCAAAAGAAAAAAATTAGTGCATTGTAATTTCTCAATGGAAAAATATTTATCACTTACTAAATTTGAAACAACTAGAACAGCATTATTAACTTAAAAAGGAATATGCCTAATTGTCTAGAGAGGAGTTCTCACTGATAAAAAAAAAACAAAAAACATTTATCTTTAATGTATGTATTTTAACTTTTAATTATTTATAAAGAATGAAATAATTAATTAAAATTCATTACGTTAGCAAGCAGAGAAAAAAAAATTAAATGAATTAGATTGCTTACAAATAATTTCATCCTCATGTTTTAGGAATGTCAAGAGATCTTCAAACACACTTTCTCTGTTGAAACAATGAGGAAATACACTGGACAAAGCCTATAAGAAAAAAAATTAGAAACAAGTAACAATTAACAGCATTTTCTTTTTGTGCTTTGTTCATGTATTATTAACTTTTAAACATTTCAGAAATGACAAATATCAGTTAAAATAAAAGTAAAATAGAAAATTCACAAAAAATCTTAAAATAACATAACCTCCTCCCTTTTTTTTAAAAACAATTTCAGTTTCTTTGTTGTAAATTGTTCCTAACAAAAAGGTTAAATAAAAACACTTCTCTATTTAGTAAAAGCTGTAATTAAAATTAACATTTGTAATAAACTTCATTATTTCTTAGTTTTTATTGCTAAATAATAAATTTATGAAGCATTACTTTTGGAACACCAAACAAAACACAAATACAATTGCAAAGATACAGTGTAAGATTATTTCTTAAATTACAGAGATTACATAACAAAAACAAATTTTCTAGCCAATCATAATTATGTTCCTACTTGAAATATGTAACTTCAAATGTGTTAACTTTATTCTGTATGATCCTACAGGTTTTACCAAAAATGCTACTGGGCGCTATATATAACAGAGTTCAGTAATAAGGAAAAGTTTAGAACAGAATTTTGAGATTAGATTTGATAATTAAATCAATATATTAGGAGGAATCACAGAAAATGCATATAAAATTGTAAATTAAATAGAACAAAAGTTATATCAAAATTAAATATTTATCTGTATTAAAAATTTTACTGATATTTTTATCAATTAGCGGCTGGGAATATTATCACAAAATCAAGAGACTGACAAAGACTCATTTTCTGTATTATCATAATACACATTTACAAATTAATCAAAATATTTTAGAATTTAACTGGTATCTATAGAATTCTTTAAATGTTCTAATGAGGTGTATAAATTTAATATAGCGAATATATAAAAAAAAAATCAGCTAATGTAGGAAAATGTCCAACTGCGCCATTAGAAAGCAGTTGCAACATTTAATGAAAGGTTTTTTAAAAAATTATTTTAATGAATAAATGCTTAATGCTAACCGGATTTTATTTTCATCACTTGAGAATTTGCATTTATTAATAGAAACAAATTTGCAGAATCTTTAGTAATGTTATAATATGTTTTAACCCAATGTCAGTATTTAAGAATTTAAAGAATGTTTCATTATTTAAATAAAAATATAAGAACAAAAAGAAAGAACAATATATAAAAAAATATTTAAAAAAAAAAGAAAAATTAGTAAATGAGAAAATGCAGACAAAGTTTTCAATACCAACAAAATTGAAATACATCAATGGTAATTGACACAAGTATATAAAAACTATAATTTTTATTTCTAGCTCTAAATTTATATACTTGAAATTATAGTTCCATCTTTAATGTATCATCCAACTAAATTTCAAGGATTTTTAATAGAGTTAAATTATGAGTATTTACCAACAATAACTTGAGCCCTTTGGCCCCGGCAGTAAGAACTCCATCATCAACAATGATCAAGCCACTAATCACATCACAGTTGTACTTCACCAAGGCACTGATAGCATCTGCATCAATCATTACAGGAGCTATTCGCTCCAGCAGAGATTTTACAGCTATGTAGAAAGGTGTCTGCTGGCCAGGATTTCCAACCTTTCTCAAGATTTCTTTCTGTGAACATGGGAAAAAAATAATACATACAATATTGTAAATGTGAATAAATTTAAAAGAAATACTTTTATAAATAAATCCAATGCAAAATATTTCAAATGTGCACAATACTGGCCACAAATATGTATCTTTGCTTAAAAGATTAAATTTGTCTATTGTTAGTGTTATACTTTACTATTTTGAGTAAGTTTTCATAAAATGGTGGGATTGCAAAGAAAGATATGCAACCAAAACAGTTATGCTATTTGAATTTAACTAATCTTAATAAAGATAATTTGATACTGATCATATTAAATAGTTTCAATCTTTATTCCTATTCAGGATATTTTAGTGTTATTAAATTTTAAGTTACTCAACAAGTTGGCATAGGAGACATTATATCTATTTTTTCTGTCAACATGTGATGATATTGTCAGACATTAATCAAAAATTGAGAAAACATTGAATTTAAGCAAATTTAATTTGTTTATAAATTGGCTTCAGTTGCAGTGAAGAAAAAAAGAGTTCATATTCTTCAATTTTGTTGCTCAGAAATCATCCTTTGAATTTTTCTTAAGTAGCTTCTGTGGAAAAGATGTACATTTTTGTTTATACTTGATTATGATGTAATCTATAATTAATATTTTTAATAATCTTGTAAATTGTATCACAACTTCATACGTACATAAAAGCCTGGCTTGAAAACTCATTTTAAATAATTTGGCAATTATCACAAAACTTCTTAGCTATAAATATAATTCAATTGCTAGTTTCCACCGTTTTTATCCTGTGAATAAAAATTAAATAAGAGAATCGTCATTATTAAACCGGGGTGGGGGGAGAGAGAGAGACTTGAGAATGACTGATGTAAATGCTATTTAAATGATTTCCAATAAATTTTAGCCGAGAGCAAAATTCCCAATTTGACAATTATAAATAAATTATTTATGTGTATCTTCAAAATAAGTTTTATGGCAAAATTAAAAAGGCCATTAAGATACGTAATGTCTTCAGATGATTCAGCCAAGTTAAAAAAAAAATTTTTTTAATAAAAACAAATTTCTTACTAGTCTTGAATATTACATTTCTTTCCTACTGTACTTAGAAACATATTTATGAATGATCAAAGGAATGGTTAAAATAATTCTACTGTGCAATGAGCGAGTCAAAAATGATACTGGCTTTGAAAAATTAAAAAATAGATTTTCATTTTTTTTTTTTAAGGCAAGATACTAACAAAGTAGAAACAGGATCATGAAAGAAATGTCATGATTGTTTTTTTACAGAGCTGATGCTTTAAAATCAAGTATATAACAGTTTGTTCAATATACATTTAGTTTTTAAATACTATCTTGACACAAGTTTAATTTAAATTTACTTTAAAAGTTATTGTCATTCTTTAACTATCTATTGAAGTGATTAAAAAGCATCTAATAGTAAATAGCATTTAAAAATAATCTAATCTTACCTCTTCTGTATTTTTTTTTTTCATTTCTTGGCTGTATCATATTTATTTTTCTAATAATCCTGATCAAAAAAATGTCATGAAAAAAATAATTTTGATAATAGAAATGATTTATATACATGCTTGTATGTACACAGATGCCAATTTGAGGTTCATTAAAGATTTTGGACAAGAGTTACATACAAAACTTATCTCAAAATATGAACACTTATTTTGAAATTTTGATAGCTAAAACTTCTATGAACTAACTTAATCCAAGAGAATGATTAATGCATAAACTTCCAGAGAGACAATGCATGACAAATTCCACACAACATACTTACAACAGCATCTTCTGCTTTTCGGCATGTACAGTCAGGGCTTACCAGTGCCTTCAGACAATGACGGATTCGTTTATCTTCTCTTAAAACATGGTTAAATTTCTTTAAATGTTCTTGCGCCTTATTGGGTTCTGGCAATTGTCCTAGGAATTAGAAAATTAAAAATTCATTTTGTATACTTTATATATTTATTTCTATACTAGCTCTTTAGAAAAATCTACATAATATTTCTTAATATTCTAAAGAATTTTTGCTAATGAGAAAAAAAAAGAAAAGAAAAAAAAGTACAAAATAATATTCAATCTGCTGAAAAATTAAAACTAAATCCCACACTCCTCCACAATAAACAATATCAAATTATATAAATAAAATAAGTTCTTTTCCACCACAGAATTTTGTTAAAGCAAAATAAACATTTTTTTTTTTTTTTTTTTAGAGAAATTTTATTATTTATTCTTATGGCACAAAATATATTTCTAATTTGAAAAATTATTAAGATTTTATTCCATTTCTATCAATAAAAAGGACTAAAACATAAGTAACATTTTGATGAAACTAGAATTACAGGTTGTACAGCGTTGTTATTGATTTCCTGTTAAATCAATAACATTAAAAATGTACATTTTTAGAACACTCAATATTACTAATAAAGATGAAAATCAGATTTCAACCTTAACCTTCCCTAAACTTTTATAACATAGGTAATTTCTGACTAGAGCTAACTTTTATCTAGAACATATATACCAAGTTTTATCAAATGGGTACGGTTAATTACTTTGCATGGCTTTGTTTAAATTTAAAAATGTTACAAATTTCAGTATCAAATTCATGTTGAAAATACAAGAGAATATTAATTTAACTAATTTATAAAAAAGGTTTTGATGCTAAAATCAGAAATATTATTATTTATATTAGAACTAATATCCCCATCTTTGTTGTTAGTATGCCAACATTTTGGTCATTGTGGCCTCTGCCCGTTCTTCAGGTGTCTGTTGATCTTTTATTTGAACAGTTCAGTTTGAAATTCCCTGAAGGTTAGTCTGATCAATGCATACCTGAAGAAGGTCACAGGATATAATGGCCAAAACATTATGATAACAATAAAGATGAGGACACGAGTCTGAATGTAAATAATGATAACTTCACATTCCAGAAATTCAGACAGAAATACTATTATATAAAGAAATAAACAAACAACAGAGAAATCTTGTGAAGTCACTATGATTATTCTACAAGTTGTTCAGACTAGTATTCATACACAAAGAGGAAAGTACTAATTTGAACAATTCATAAAATAAGAGAGCAGGCTTCAAGTACTTACTAGCAAGAGCTACCAATTTGGCAACAACAGGAGCAGGGCATCCTTGAAGGTTTTGTTCTAGGGCATCAATCCATTGCAGGACACAGACTCGGACTCTGATTAACAAAGTAATGTAAAATTGTTTAACAGCAGAAGACGAAATGGTACTTCAAAAGATTTTCATTAGCAAATATGTTAAAAAGTAATAATAAATCTATTTGTAATTTATGTTGTAGCATGTAACCAAGAAATAATTTGTATTTGGCAAATTACAAAAATAAATTCGAGCCTGTTAAGATTTTAATTTTTCTTTAACTTTTAAAGAAAACTTCTCATACGTCATGCAGATTCTTTTAAATTTAGACAAAAATTAAAAAAAAAAATATACATTTAAAATTTTTCACAGTAACAAGGGACCATGCTGAATAGTTACTATAATTATTGATTAAACAGCTACTGAATTTCCATCATTTTTCATTTGTGAAAACAAAGAGAAAATTGATGGTATACTGGTGCTTACATTTCATGCCATCTTATGACTTTAAACACTTCTAATTATTTTGAATAGATATTTTTTTATAATTATTCTAAATCACAACTGTAAGTGAACACAACCATTGTGCAACTTTAAAGTCATAGTACAAAATTTGAACATTTTCATAGAAATGATACTTTTACATATGGTGAAATACAGTAGGCTAATTGAATAATGGATTGGTAATTTAATTTACTATTACTGATGCAGTATTAAGTTTCATGCATGAAAACAAAACATTTTCCAAGATATCTAATATTTTTTTTAAAATTAGGATTCTGTGAATTGTTATATTTTCTTGCATATCTGACATCTGATGTGCTAAGATAAAAATAATGTAAAAAGATATGGCTTATATTCTCTTAATCTACAAAAGTACAGAGAAATGTCAATTTCATTTTTCCTGAAAAATGTGCATTTTGTGAGATTTTACTGCATCTAGCATTAACAAATGTGTAGCTTGATATTAACAGATTGAATTGTAACAAATTTGTAAGTTAAATCAAAATATAAAACATGCTTACCCATGTTGGTATTTCAGTAATTCATTAAATGCCCTGAAAAACAATAGAAAAAATAGAAACAATTTTAAAAGTAACAAAAAACATTCTTATTACATTTGTTTCTTAAATACTAAGAAATATTTTAGGATTACCCACATTACATAAAAAGAAATACTTTCTACATACTACTTTTGCTGGAATTTTTGTGATAAGTATTTATCTTTATTAATCCTTGCTTTTCAGACTAGCATGCTCATATTGATTGGTATACTCATTCTTCAAGTGTCCGTCTCCATACTTAATAACTTTATTGGTATTTCAAACCAAACCCTTTATTCAATTCACAAGGGGCAGATTGTTCTCATGCCCCCTTTTCCATACTTAGGGGAGATAACTCATATCAGTGTACCAATACTATAATGCTAGGCCATTTTTGATTAATTCACATAATGCTAATTATTGTTTTCAAATGCATTCTTTTTTAAACACCTTCACACTTTGCTAATTGTTCTTACACATTGGCAAAAACATACTGTTTAAATATTTATTCATTTTTTTAATTTATTTATAAAGCGTTGTAAGGAAAACATCAGGAAATTACTTTTTAAGCATAACATAATCACCTTTATTTAACTTTTGAAATCTTAAAGCCTCAGGAGAAATTAAATCTATTAGAATTCTATCTAAAAATTCAGATGTAGAAAATATGGCTGAATCAGAAAATAAAAACTGCAGTAAAACTTAGGTTTTTGGTTTTAAAAGTATTTATTTATTCTTTTAAATATGTATTTTATACTTTTGGGTATGAAAAGAAAAAATAGTTTGAAGATTTGTTTTCATTTATTCAATTAAATTGATAAATGTAAAATTATTATTATGCTTTGTGAACATTTCTGAAATGTTATTAAATAGTGATTTTCTAAATGAGAACTGTAAAATTTAACAAAATCTATGAATGTGTTGTTTTTTTTTTAAGGAAAATTTATTTAATTTACCTATTGAAATGATGCAATTAATATATATGGAAAGTATGTTTTTATTAACTTTCCCATACTTCAATGATTATATTTAAATTATTGCAATAGGTGTCCCAGAGTTCAGAAATGTGTCATAACAATGAAATTTCCTAATTTTCTTCAATTTCAACTGCTGATATCTTGTTTATTTTCAAAGTTATTTTGATAAAACTAGTATGTAAACAAAATTTAATCTTTCTCTTTCTAAAGATATAATACTTTGTCATGTGTGATGATTAGTTTTTGCTCCACATCTCTTTAAATTAGGTCACTATTTCAATGACTGGTGAAGTTTTTTTTCCACATTTTCAAAAGTGTGCTCTTTTAAAAACTTTGTTGCACTTCAAGCTGTGTCTCCTTATACATATCAAACTCCAAAAAATATTTTTCATCAGTTGCAATAAATGTATTTTTATTCATTTCAATTTTTTTAATTTGAAGATAAATGAGTTTAAAGCTTTACAACTAGCATTTGTTTGAAGGATTGATCAAGGACTTATTTCATGAAACAAATTTTTTCTAAGTTTTGTATTCATTACTGTTCCTTCTTTTTTATAAGTTAAAAATTGCAAATTTCACAAAATATTTTAAAATTACATACATCCCATGACAATAAGTATTCCTACCAAAGAGTAAAGAGCAGCTTTGTTGAATTCCTTATCCCAAAATTAGTAAAGTTTCAGACATTTACCTCTAATTGATATGTTTTAATGGCAAGTTCAGGAAGGTATACCTTTGACCCGTTTTTGACCTACTGTCAAATTGCACTTATGGCTGTTTTATATGGTGTAAATGAGTTTCTTTTATTAATGTACTACTGAAAAATTTAAGCCTTCATCTCTGTTGTGCTATGAATCATAGAAAAAAGTTGCAAGGCATTAACCCTTGAAATGAAACTCATTGGTAGTCAAAATTGCCCTTTTGTGTCATATTTTTTTTTTTAACTATTCTGTTTTCCAAAATGCAATTTTTTCCCAATGTTTATTTAGGCAGGTTTGATTAAATTATTGATTCTGTTAGTATTACATTTTTTTTACTCCAAGACTACCTATATGACATTATATTTATGACTTTTAACTAATCTGAAGCCGGCATATTCAGTTATACACTGTTGGAACTGGCTTCTAGCACATGACTGACAAACTTTGAATGGTTATAACTTCATTGTTAATTGAGCTACCAAGATAAATTTGGTTCCATTTTGCATTTTTTGTAAAACTCTATGCCGCTATTAAAGGTATTTAGAAATATTGAATATAAAAATAAATGCATGAGGGTATAGACTATATATATATATATTTTGTCTATATCCTCATGCATTTATTTTTATTTTCAATATTTCTAAATACCTTTAATACCGGTGTAGAGTGTGTGTGTATATATATATATATATATATATATATATATATATATTTATTTCCAAGTTGCAACTGAAAATTTCGACCAATCCATTATCTTTGCTTTACTTAATGCTGATGATAGTAATACCATTAAAATTTTAATTTAATGGAGATTTGGTAGAGGTAGCTCAAATCATATTTCTACCAGTTTTAATATTCTAGACAATTTGTAAAATGAAAAGTCTTCTACTTACGCTTACCATAATTTCCAAACAATTTTAAGTTTAATTTTCTTGTATAAGATTTTTTTCTTAAGCTTCTAGACAGAGAAAAAAATACTGATAGTTTATATCACTGGGACAAACACATCAAAGTATGAATTATTATGGTAAGCTGAGATCTTTAAGATGTCAGATTGACAAGAATAATATTATTTGTTTCCTCCTCTATGACCAGTTATAAGAAAGTATGTATGTCTATGCATCTTTCTAACCACTACTTTATAATAATAGATGCTGAATAGTAGTCAAAATTTGAATCATTAAAATGCAAGTTTGTTTTTTGGTTTGAAATATTCATAAATTTAGAATATATAGAATTTAGCTAGATGTATTGCTTGTGACTGTCTTATTGTTAAGAGTCTAGCAGAATATAAATGAAACTTAAAAAATATAAAAGAAATATTTTGGTACTTTTATTCAACTTACTTCAGTGCGTGTTCATCCAAAGATGCATAAAGGTTGTGCAGTCGTTTCATTCTCTCAGATGTTGGCAGTATATATGGCACCAGACAAGTGTTGAAGATACGTTCCACTAATAATCTAAATAAAAATTTATTTTTTCTTTTAAATATATTCAAAAAAGATTTTCATATATACAATAGTAAAATATTCAACTTTTTTTTAAAGTTATAAACACAATCTTTCATTTCAGAAACCCAAAAATATATACATAAAAATAGATAAGTCAGTTTCTATCAGAAAGACTCACTTTTAAAAATCACAGTCATTTATACATGCAAGCTAAAGATTTAATAAACTTGATCCATGAATAAAAATAAAGACAACTGAAATGAGAAGTTAGAAATATATAAGTGATGGGATGAATAATGGGAATCAAAACCAAGAATTGGAAATATCAGAAATTTTTGGGGGTATCGAAATCATAAAACTTTTAACTTAATTTCCAATTCCAAAAACTAATGATCAAAAGATATAAATATTTATTGATTTAAACTATCAGTAAAATCTATAGATCCTAATAATACCTAAGTTAAATATGATGTAAATTTATTTCACTTATGTTTAAAAAAGAAAAAGAAAAAAAAAAGTGCAAGTTTCTACTCAGCCTTGAACATTCCATAAAGTTTGCTAGTCTGTTTCAGTTCAAAATAAAATTATTTTTAATTTCTTAAACATTGTTAATTCACCCATTTAATATTATAAATTATTAATTTAATAATTATTATGAAAATTATGTAATATAAACACAAAATGAATTCACATTGTTGTTCTGCCAGGCTCCCTTTTAAGACAGTTTTTATTAATTTATAAAAAAAATGGAAAAAAAAAAAAAATGAATGTATGGAATTCATGTCAATGTCACATTTGATTTCTTCACATAAATTTGACTGTGTCACAAATTGTCCTTTTGGTGAGACAGTTAAAGTTTTTTTTTTTTCATCAAAAATTGTATTTTATTTTATTAATATTTTTCTTTGGCATAACTGAATTTTCCTGTGTTAAATTATTATGGCATTTAAAATATTTCAAACATTTTTTCTCGTTTATTCCTACTCAGAGCCAAATTATAGGGGATTCATGACTTTGCCGAGCATGTTGCAAAATTGCACAGAACTGATTTAAAATATGGTTTTTTCACTACACAGTAATAATCATGTTTCAAAAATGGAAGCTAAAAACTTTAAATTTAATTTTGTAATTAAATTAAAAACATTAGTTCCATTTGATCCTCAAGCGAATTTTAGAGTAACTTATTTTTTAAATTTACTGAGTTTTAACTGCAAGGGAAATTCATAATTTACAGTTACCAAGGATACAGAGAAATCCAATCATCCAAAAAAGGGGTGTTCATTTTTATTAATTTTTGTTGTATCAGTTACAAAATTAAATTTAAAGTTTTTAGCTTCCATTTTTGAAACATGGTTATTACTGTGTAGCAAAAGAAAAAAAAAAAAAAACATATTTTAAATCAGTTAATTTATAACACACACAATATATATATATATATATATATATATATATATATATATATATATATATATATATATATGTGGCAACTCCATGGGTAAGGCTTGTCAGGCTTAACCTGAGCGAGTCAACATTCAAGTATATTTGTTTCAAAGCAACAAAAATCTTTTGTAGTGTATCATTTTCATTTTTGACGTCAGCTGGATGCAAAATTGTTTTAACTATGCCTCAAATTAACTGAAATATATTTCATTGATATTGTTTGTAATAAAGAAAAAAGAAAGAAAGAAAGACAAAGTAAAAAAAGAATGAAATAAAATTAACATATGGCTAGCTGGGCTCCATAGATTAGGCTGGAGACATCTTTAATAGGTAATGTATTTCTTGCTTTAATTTTATAATCGTTTAAAAATCTCTAATGATTGTATATCCTATTTTTCAAAGAACACTTTTTCTTATTTCAAGTTATTGTTTTCAAATTTCCATTTTAAATAATATATTCTGTACAGTATAAAGTTTTTTTTAGTAGAATGTACCAATTGAAAAAGGAAAAATTACATTTGGCTTGACTTAAAGTTGGTGAAAATCAAAAAAAGTAGCAGCCTTTACTTGTGGACTGAAGGGTTGGGGTTGTGTTGAGTGTGACTGGGGTAGTGTTAAGGAAATATGATACAAGTCAATTATTCCTATCTCTACCATCAGTGACCTGATAACCAGGCTATAAAACAATAAAAAATGTAAAGGGGGGCAATAAACAGACAAACATATCAAAGATTGTCCTCACTCTTTTTTCTTACAAGTCTGGAAATTTTTTAAAAATAAATGTTATAACAAGAGTATATTTTGTTAAAGATTGCAACAAGCCTGACAAATATTGATCATCTAAAGTTGCCACTGATATATATAAGCGTGTGTTCACATATAAGAATTGTTTTGATGTGTTAATGAGATTTTCTTTTTCAAATTATCATTACTGGAAAACATATAAGATATACATGGCTAAGCGTATATTAAAACATTATTCAAATATTGTGGTACAAAACAACTAAAACTAGTTTGAATAATTTATAGAATAATGACAATGTTCCATCATAGAATTTTCAAAAATTGTTATAGAAATTAAGTAAATTTTTCCGGGATTCAAAATGACTGAACACTCAAAGAGTCAAACATTATATACTTAACTTATTGCAATTTCTTTCATGTTACATATAGTTTACTCTCCATTTATGGAATTAAATCAAGCAATAGATTTCAGGAAATATCTTCTTGAAATTGTTCAGACTTGTTTTTAGAAATTGCTCTTTTTTCATGCTTTATTCTGGATTATTTTCATAGAATTATGAAGTTATTATTAATAGAAAATTTGTTACAATTCTATTCTGCTTAAATGGCATTATATTACGGTTTACTCTGAAATTTTCTAATTTTAAAGATATAATAAAATGAAAAACTTAATCATTTCAAAAAATAAATTCTGCATTTCTTTGCATGAGATGTTTCACATTTTATATTTTTTAGTATCAAACAATGGCAGTCACGGATATATTATTTTGTAGCTTTTAGCTACAATGAAATGAAAATTAATGCAAGCATATGTACTTTGATAGTAAGTGATGAAAAATCTTTAGACCATGTTCCAGAATTAGATGAAAACTACTTTTGGTAACTTCTGCTATATTAAGAAATTAGCATTGAAACTTAATTGAAAACTTTCTTAGATATGATTATTTTGAGATGCCACAAATTTTAGTTTATCAGACCCATAGAAAATGTTTCTATTTTTTTTAATATTGAACTTAAATATTACTTTTATTGCATCTTAAAGAAAAAAAATTTTAAGTTTTTCATTATTATACCAAAATATTTTTCTTGTTATCAACTAAATATGATGAATTTATAGCTGCATTTTGGCATAAAGAGAGGACTTTTTTTTTTTTTTTTTAAATTAAAATTTATTAGATGACAGACAATTTAAAAAGAAAATAAAGAAGCTATTTTCTTAAAGAAATTTGTAACATTTAATCAAAATAAAATTAAAAAAATAACTACACATAATCTAAGGACATTACTATTTGGCTAACAATCTTTATGCTGATATACCAAGTAATTTCAGGTCACTTAAATAAGGATCTCAGAAAAAATTTTATTTTTTAAATTTTAAATTTAGATATTGCATGACAATAAAATGATTGATACTTATAAATCTCAATGAACACTGTTTTCAAGAAAATCAGGCAATGATTAGTGCTCTTAATTTAGAAAGATTTTTGGTTTATTTTCCTTACATATGATACTAGAAACAGCTTGTGAGTGCGAACTAAATGCTAGTGGTAGTGTCAAGCGCATGAAGATTTATATTGAACATAGAACTGTCAAAAAAATCATTGAACCTTGTTATTACCATTGCAAAGGAATAAGATTGGTCTAAAGTGCATCTCTGGTTATAGATTATTTAAATGTATTGTGCATTTAAAAAATACCCATTATTTATTATTAAATGCCTTTTCTTGACAAAAATGTAAAAGGAGAATATAAATTATCATTTTACAAAAGGAACATTAGAAAAAATATGATAAATAATAAGAGCACTGAGTAGAATAAGTATTAGAATACAAGTTTAGAAATGTATTTACTTGATCTTGTTCATTCAAGAAAACATTAACTCACAAATTGAAACTAAGGTCAGAAAATAAGTAGTGTACCTATGGGCATTATTAGGTAATACTCTACAAACTTGATAACCATTTGAACTGAGAATATTGAAAATAAGCAATTTTTTGAATACTATATCATTAGAGGAGATACAGTTTTGTTGCTGCATGCAGCTGGCTATACTTTTACGTTATAATCAACATAGTTTTAATAACTGGCACAAAATAGCACCCAAAAAATATTTCTTTAATAGTGCTTTAACTTTCTTCCCTTTAAAATGGTTTAAGTCCCATTCATAACAAATGATTACAGAGAAAGGTGAAAAATAAAGGATATTTTCATATAATTAAAGAAAACCTTTAAACAAATCACCTAAGCTACATGTATATATACAAGAAAACCATTTTATGTGCAGCACATTTCATATATGGCATGTTTGTGTTAATTTAAATTTAAGTATATTTTTAACTAGATGGGAAATTTGAAGTTTATAAATGCATTTATGCATCAAATTCTCTAGTAATTATGTCAGTTTTAAATTTATTGATAAACAGCTACTGCTAAAACAGCTAACATGAAAAAAGACTTAGCAGTAGTTTGAAATTCTTCCCATACAAACAATAGCTTTAAAAACAATCTGTGTATGGTATGAATGTGCAGTTAGAAATTTTTAAAACTTATTTTATTGTAAGCATATTCCTATAACTTTCATTTTCAATTTTTTTCTTAAATTAACAATTAAAGTTGTTAGACTTATTAAAATAAAAGAATCTTACAATTCTGTTAAAAATGTATGTATAAAATGCACTATATTATTGGAAAGAATAATTTCTAAAACAGAATGAGGTTACAGAAATTTGTAGATATTCAATAAAGATAGTATTTTAGCTGGGATCATTGAGAAAGAGCATGCAGTATGTTCAGACATGACTTCCAAATTAGATCTTCTTAAGTTAAGGTCAAAAAATCTAAACAGAAAATTTCAACAGTCTAATATTTTCTAAAGCAACTGTAAACAATAAGGAAATGCACAGAGGAAAAACATTGTATTTCATTACCTGTCTTCAGGACTGTGTTGGTAATATGCATGGAAAACTTTGTCCTTTACCCAACTTAAACGCTTTGCAATTTCCATATTCTCTGGATCCTGATTGATGTAAGTTTTATAGAGATGAGCCAATCCAAGTAATGCTTCTCGACGGATCTTGAACTGAAAATAAAACCTAAATGCTAAGTCACTTATATATACATGGAAAATTTTAAGTTTATATATAACTTCTTAAACAGGTTTTTTGAACAACAATTCAAAACCAAATGTATTTTGGGGCTACATTATCCAAAGTTGACATGTAACATGACATTCTTGCTCATGCTGTTTAATGTTGCTAAAAAGAGGATGATTTTTTTTCCAAAAGTGTAAATGCCAACATCTCATTTTACAATTACGATAAAAAAAAAAAGAAAAAAAAAAAGAGAATTATATATATATATATATATTACACACACACAAATTCCCAAGAGGATAGAATCCAGGTAGAACTCAATGTCCAAAACAGAGTAAGAATATAATATAAAAGGCTCAAACATGGTTATAATTTATTACATTGGAATCATAATCACAATCAATTCATCAGACCAACAAATTTGTAGGTCTGATGAATAGACATTGTGATTATATATATATATATATATATATATATATATATATATATATATATATATATATATATATACACACACACACTATATAAAAATGAATAAAATAAATTCTAAAAATTACTAGCTTTAAGTAATAAAAAAGAAATAAATGTGTTCAGACATATCAACAAATTATCTAAATAATTCAACATTGAATTAAAAGAAAAAAAAAATATTTTTTTTTTTTTTTTTTACTTAAGAGGAAATTCTTCCAAGTCAGTTGCATGCAATTTTTGGAGATAAACATAAACTGGCTTAACAAGTGCAGCTATCAAATATGTGTGTGTGTGTGTGTGTGTGTGTGTGTTGGGGGGGGATTGTATAACATATGAATTAGAGCTCCATGTTAGATTTTAGTCTTTCTTGCTACAAAAGACTAGATAAAAATGTTGTAAAGACCTTTGTATAATTATGTTTAAGAAATATAGTGTACAGTATTACCTTTTTGTCCAGAGTCCGTTCCTTAATAAAAGCCAACAGTTCATCCGTGATCATTTTGAAATCTTTCTTGGCTGCATTTAAAACTGCAGAGACCACTTCCATGCGAACGGTCTCCTCAGGATCATGTTGGCGAACTTTCAATTGCTCTAAAATAAAAATGATTTTCATAAGTATTTTTGAAAATATTTTGCATTACTGATTAAGTTGGATATACCATTTTGTCTTCAAAAGAAGACTGAAATCAGACATGTTTTTTCCCTAATTAACAAAAATACATTGTACAAGAAAAATAATCATAAACTATTACATATCAGTATAAACTAAATTATCTAAATTAATTGTACTATAGTTTTAAATTAACATTCTTTCAATCTTTGCAAAAAAAGATATCTGATTTCTGTAATACAAATAAGAATATTCATTGCTTAACAATATCACTTGATCAAAAATTCTCTTTATATTTTCTTAAAACACTGAAGTGTTTGATAACTATACACCTTTGCAATCATACAATTTTAATTTTTAGCTATATTTTATCAGTTCCAAATGCTTAGTTAAATTTTTGTAACTGGATATATGCTCTGGGTGACGAAAAATTTAATTTTTAATTTACAAGTTGATAAAAAAAATTTATTTCTCTCTCACAAAAAGTAATACTTTTTTTTTTTTTTTTTAAACTCATTTCACCCCAAACAAGGCAATGAAACTACTAAAACACAAGGGGTTACTGAGTATGAAAGAATATGAGAAAGAAAAAAAACATTATTAATTAAATAGAACAATAAAAGAACAGGAATTAAGACAGAAAATAATGATTGACATTGCATTTAAATTTTTGAAGATAAAACTTAAATGCAAAGCCAGAAGAGAGTTCCACAAGCAAGAAGTGCAAGAGAAGAAACTGCTAGCATAGAACTTATGGTTAACTCTAGTCATTTCAACTGTAAAATAATGTGACATTGCCAATAATCTAGTATTGTACTTAAATTCATAAAGTCTAGGTATCAAAGAGAAAAGCCCATCAGAACAATTATCATAAAAATGTTTATAGAAAAGGCACAGGGAAGCTATGTTATGAGAGTGGGAAAGTGACTGAAGCTAAGATGCCAGGTCAGAACCAATAACATTGCAGATTCTTTTTCTGCAATGTTATTGGTTCTGACCTGGCATCTTACACAAGAAGACATAAAATGCAAGCTTTCAAAATAAGGTAAGGTTGTTATTTTGTTTGCTTTTGGTAGACTTTTATTCCAAGACATCAAGCCGGTTGGGTCTTTTTTCTTTAATCTAAAGAACGATTTCTTAACCTGATGACATTTACCCAACAACAATATTACTGGCATTAAGGTAATAACTATACCTGGTTTTCTAGATGATATCAGAAAGAATAAGCATCTTTTTACTGAATGGAATTTATTTGAAAAATATAAATAAACAAAATTCAATGTGAGTCAAACTAAATTTTGTAAATTCTTTCAATAAAATATCCATTTTCATGTGGTACTCACCAATGATATCTTTGACCAAATCAGTATGATGTAAAATAAAACGCTGAGCATATTGAACACATACTGTTCTAACCCCAGTGCTGATGTCATTGAACCTAAAATAAAGATACCAAACAATATGATTAAAGATAGAACTTAGATAAACATAAAAATTATGACAAATCATAAATTTATTCTTTTCATTTGTTTCACTGAGTAAAAGCATTATTTTATATCAATGATTGTAAATAAATTAATATCAATATTCATTTTTTTTTTTTACCAAAAAAGAATTTTTTTTTCATTGTGGGCGCAAATCTTTTATTAGCTAGAATAGCCTAATATATATTTGTTTAATTTAAGAGAAAAAGTGTTTTGAAATAAATGGAATATATTATTTACACAAAGCACTTCAGAGTAAAACAATTAAAAACATCTTTAATGTATGATAGTATTCAATGTTAAATAATTTCCAATGAGAAAGTTAAACTTTAGTTAGGTGACCTTATGATGGGTTTACACATTTTTAGAAATGCCCATTAAAAAAAAAAAAAAAAAAAATCCCAAGAATCATAAATATATTTTAATTTCTTTCAGATAAATGTTTAGAATGGTAATTTATTAACACTTAAAGTAATTTAACATACTTCAAATACCTTTCCATTTTCTCCAAAACAAAATTTAATAAGTTTCGCAGTTTAGTTACAGAAGTTTCTTAATAGATGTTAACATTCCCAGAGAGAAATAAACATAATAAAGGTATTTCAGACAAACTAGAAAGTGGCAAAATTTAAATACTCATTTCATATTTCTATATACATTCATATATTTTCAAAGTTAAATATTTTTATGTGAATAAATACTATGATAAACTTTCTCAGAGAAAGTATTTGAGATGCAGAAAGAAAAAGTTAAAATAACATTTTTTTCATTTGTATAAAACTGAACAGAATACAAACTCTTTAAAGCTGATTAATCTATTTTTATTAAAAAAAGGGGGAGAAAAAAAAAAGAATCTATTATTGGTACTCTAAATTCAATAAATGTCAAATATGAAATTTTAAAACTGGCTAACTCAATCATAACACTTTACTGATGCAATTTTTTATTAATATGGGATAGAATACATTTTTAGATACTAAATACAAGTTATTGACAAATTTACAACAAATATTAAGGCACATTTAGAACTGTTTTTTTATTTACTTTTTCTTAAATTGTTATAGTTATCTTAATATGTAAACTGAACAAGCATATTCGTAGGGATTAATTTCATTTGCATAGGAAATAAAAATCCTTTAGCTGCTTGAAATGTTTAAAATTGAATACAATGAAATGGTTTTGATGAAAGATGTGAAGTAGTTTTATTTACAAAAACATAACACTGAAATTTTTCATTTCCAAACTTTAGAAAAAGAAATATAAAAATTATTACATGACATTTATTTATAAATAAAGTTCATGAAGATACCTATCTATACATATTCTCATGGATATTTGCAAAATTGACAGCCATATCTAAAATCCCTTTAATTTAGAAACAAGGGGATGGCATAAAACTTCTCAGCACAAATAAGAAGATCCTGATGTTTGGTTAAATTTTGATAAAGGAGTCAGGCTGAAAACTTTTCAGCACATCTTCATACAATGATTAATTCAATTTCACATAAATTTATGGTTTTTACAACCAAAATTTTTGTTCACTGTATAGAGAAACAATAATATTGTTGATTTTTTTCCCATAAATTAATAGAAATATTTTTTAATATAATTACTGCTTCCTACTTCAATTTTATGAAATTAGCTGAATTCAAATTATTCACAAATTTTAAAGCTGCACCTTTTTTATATGTTAAATTATTTAGAAAACTTATGGTATGGAAAATTTTTTTTAAATTATTTCCTTTTGGCCTTGTGTCTGAAAAATATTTTAATAAAAATTAATCAACAATCTTTAGATTTTAGTGCTAATGGTGACAATAAACAACTTATTACTCCTTGTATATCCTAAGCTTGTTTCCCCAATTGCAGATATCTTTTAAAGTACTTCAAATCATCAGTTTAATGGTAGAAAATGTCTCCAGAACCATCAGCATGACATATTCAGTTATAACACTATAATTTTATTAAAACCTTTTTCACTTATGATTAGTTTTTGAAATATAGAATCGAAATGTTTATTACAGGACATAAATTATGAAATAGTTGAGAAAATTATTGACAGAAATATAAATGAATTAAAAAAAGCCCCGATTTGCTTGAAAATTCACAAAAATGTAATTTATTTAACCCAACACACTAAGCTATTTTCTTGCCAACCCCCCCCACCCCCAAAAAAAACAAGTCTTTAAAAAATAGCTGACTTTTTAGTTCCCATCTTACTGAAATAGCTTATATATTTACTACTTCATAGAAACATTGCTTTTTTTTGTATCATAGAAAATATTGTATCACATAAATTTTGTTTAAAATATTCATTTTTTTTGTGTGTGTGAGTCTAATGTAAAAAAAAGTATGGCCTACAATGTTTAGAAAGATTTTAAATATTCTTTTTTAAGCTTGGATTTGAATTTTTTCAATCAAATCCAAGCATTAATGATTATTATAGTGATTTACTAAGCAGTAGCTTAGATATGGCACAAGGCCAAAAGTATGGGGCACCCAGTGAGGATTAAACTCACTATTCACTTGTAATTGATATAGCAAGACAAGCTTGCTAACCATTACACCATGTTGAAGTGCCTTAATGATTACTATATATAATACATATATGCCAGTATATATAAAATGTCACAACATGAAGACAAACACTTGTATTAAAATATACGTGCATTCAAATAACCTAATCAACTTTCAGTCAAAATTATACTATAATGGCATATTATTTGATGTTATGTTTTTATAATTTAAAAAAAGAAAAAAAAAAAGAAAAAAAGTCATTTATAAAATGCAAACCTTTAGAAAAGGGTGAAGGTCATATCTGATGCAAAAACATATACAAATAATTACTATACAAATTAAATTCAATCCATTTTTAATTGTCAAATATTTATAAAAGAAAAAAAATAAGTCATAAATAGCTAAATTAAATATTTTCAAATGTTGAAATAAAAGTGCTTACACTTATCAAGATATACAACTGAAATTTCTGTAATCTATAAAATTTGAAGGTCATATCTGATTTACTCATTATATATTAAATATAGCCCATTTTTAATTGCCAAATCGTATTTACATGCAAAAATGTTAAATTTTAAATTCTATAAGTAATTTTAAATTTTTTAATATATCATACAGGTAAATGGCGCTTTTGTTTATCAAGTGACAATAACTGCAATTTATTTCTCTAATATTATCTGTGAAAAAAAATTAACGGTCATATTTGACGATTTATTTATTTTTTAGAAAAAACATAAGTTGTTATGCTAACATGACACTTGCTCGATTCTCAATTTTATTTATTTTCCTTTTATATCTATAAAACTGCTAAAATTGATTGGCTTATTTAAACTCTGAACCATACCTGTCCACTTTGCCTCAGATCAGAATGCTGTCTATATGATTTTAAATGTGAAACACTAAAATTGTGCAAGTTCTACCTACAGATGTTACAGGAGAGAAAAAAAAAAAAAGCTTTTACTGCTATCCCATTAAACCTAATGTTGATGAACAGATGAAAAGTAAAGTTTGAATTTTGTATTGAAGAGGAGTTTGTGTTTTCCTTGTTTAAAATTCTTGTAATTGATTACTATACAATAGGAATCTCTACTTTTTCACTGGAAAAAAAAAGAAAGCATAGCATGATGAAAAAGGCCCCAAACTTAAAAACAAAATTTTATTGTCAAGATATTTTTTATTATTAAGAGAAAAGACCAAAGTATTATTTTATTAAATTAAATGCTTTTTTTTTTTTTTTTTTGGCATTAGTATTCAATGTAATATCTATGAATACTATTTTAGAAAAGTGAAAAACACTGATTTGGAAAAACTTGCAAAAATCAAATAATTGTTGGATTTTAATGAAACTTTCAGGACTTATTCACAAATGGATGAAATTATTTTTTAATTTTTTTGTTTTAGAAAATCTTGGTAAAAAATATATTTTATTTTTGCATATGTTACTACCCACCCTTACTTAATTTCATGAAATTTTGAGAAATTAAATTTTCATCCCCAAATTACTAGTTAAAAGCAGGACCCGGAGAATGTAAATCACAATTTTTTTTTCTTTCAAATTGCTACTCATTTCCTGAAAATCTGCTCCAAATTGTAAAATAAAAAATACAATAAAACTGACATTATTTAATTAGAAAAGCTTTTATAAATAAGATTTATTAAAGACACTATTGTCTTAAAAAAATTTTGTTTTTTAATGAATAATGAATTTTTACAAGAATTGTTTTCATTTTTTTTTTTAATTTTAATTATAATTTATTATAATAATTTTTAAAAAATCTTTTAAAATTCAACATTAGTTTAATCTTGTTAGGTTAAGTCATTAGGTGAAAACTATTTACTAATCAAAACTTGAAAAGCTAAATACAAATCATTTTACACCAAGATTTTTGAAATAATTTAAAAAGTTTTTATACATCTAAAATATGTAACATGCCCATTTTTGAAGGTATGGTTGATCATACACAACGTTATCAGAAAATAAGAGCAATGATTATAGTAAATTTAAAGTGAACATTCCTAAAATTAGATTATGGACAATATTTTCCAACATTTTTAAGATTACTGAGTACTTAAAAAATTACATAAAAAAAGGCGATCATGTCATTTTCTTAAATTATGCTTTACAGATAAAGTCTCCGTAGAACAACAATCATTATGTAATCACTTGTCATTGCCTTGTCCATTACATAAAACATGGCAATGTCGGTTAAAAACACAGCTATTGTTTTGTTTTAAAAATACATTTTTGTGTTATTTTAAATTAAATAATATTTTTTCAAATCGGATTAATTATACTTTAAATCAGTTAATATTTATCAAAGAAAGTTTCAGAAAAGTATATTCTATTTTTGGAAGAATTTTAATACAGAGAATTACATTGCAATGAAAGACAACTAAAAAAGGGCACCAATCAGTTATTTTAGAAGACTAATTAAAAAAGAGAAAAAATAAATTTTAAAAAATCGATTCCAATCAATATAATTTCTGTTTGAAATACACCAGAGTATTTTGCTTACTGGAAATAGTAAATTTAATCCTTTAGCTTGCAATTAAAGCTAAAATGAAATATTTTTAATTTATAAAAATTCATTTTAAAACATAGGTATCGCAAATTAGTGGAGGTACCTACTAAATAAGTATCATATGATATACATATAGAAAATGGACTTACCTGCCAAGGAAACAATTCCAGAGGACTCGGTGTTGGGAGGCAAGTTCAGATTCTGGATCAGAGAACATCTTGGCCAGTAAACGAGTAACATTCTTCCTTTCAATTTCTTCACTACTCTGTAAGATCAAAATGTTAGGATTTAGGGGTGAGAAAAAAAAAATTTAATACTAATCGAATGAGAGGAAATAGATATTCAAGAATCCTGTTCACAACAGTTAGTGAGTGGAATGTACTATTTGGTAGTTGCCTGATACTAAATTTGTTGACATTCAAAAAACTTCAAAGAAAATGTGTGCTGTTGTACAAAAACCAACATTTACTAATAAATTTTTAATGCACGCTACAAATATTTAATATACAAGTATAATATTTAATGTAAGTATGAATTAGTTACCTTTAATTTGAATTCCAACTGAGGTAAAACTGCTAAGAGCATGGTACCTGATATCATGTTTAATTCATAGATTAGTTCATAAAGGTGGTCTGACACTTCACTTTCAGATGTTTTGCCAATCATCAAAAGATTGTTAAAGAACTGAAAGAAAGAAAAATAATCAAGCACCGTATGATATGGCAAATGGATTTACTAAAGACAAATGTTAAATACATAAAACTGCATAATAACTACACATTTCTTTTGATACTGTACAAAACATATATATAACATATACTCAAATGCAACATTAACTGTAAAGTCAGAAGCACAAAATAAATATAAGATGCCACTAAGTTATATTTTAATATGTTATAATCATATTGAGAGTTTTCATTACCTATAAGATTACCCATTAACAGAAGTGTACTATTATATACCAATTTCAGTCATCTGATACAGGAATCTCTAAAATTCCTTTCACAATTTTATAATTACAAATAATTTAAGGAAAGAAAAAAAAAAGTTTTCAAAAACAAAAATACAGTTTGCAACAACTTACAGTTTGGATGTATGGCTCTACAGCACAGCTGGTTTTCCGTAACAAGTCTTTTGCCAAATTATAAGCTAATTTATTTTGAGACTGAAAGAAGAAATAATATATAGGTATGATTAATACGAGACTTTCTGAAATAAGTTACCTCCAAATTATCACTAGAACAATTATTTTTAATCCTTGTAATCTATATTTGAAATAATAGATAAAAATAAAAATGCATTTTTAAATTAAAAATCAAACTGTTAAAAGTTGCTGTACTATCTAAAAGAGCTGAGACAGAAGCACAAACATAAATAGTGAAAAGAAATATTTTGTCATTAGGCTAAAATTGAAAATTTTTCATTAATTGCCAGCTTGCAAAAAAAAAAAAAATTTCAAGGTATTAATGATGCGATTTTAATTAAATTTTGTCTAATGAAATCCAGATACAATGAAATAGGTGGACAAATTATATATACTATTAATTTGTCATCAATACTATTACACAGTTTGACAAATACAAATGAAAAGTACACTTATTAAGCAAATGAAAAGGTCAGCAATTAATCTGAAAAAATAAAGTATTGAAGTGCATCACAAAAATTAATTTAATATACTCTACATTAGACAAGCCAACAAATTAATTGTAAAGAAATTCAAGGTTGAAAAGTCAGCAGGAAAAGTTAGACATGTTTTTATTTTGGGGAATAAGAAACGTAGTTTGGTGACTGACTAAACAATTAATGCAGAATGCTACTTTAAACTTGTTACTTAAAGAAAAATGGTGAGAGCTGTAGGGAGGTATTCTATTTTTTCAGGACAATATTCCTGCTTACATGGGTGGCAAGATGATGGGCGTTTTGAAAAATCTGGGATTTGAGTGCATAAACTATACACTCTAGTTACCAGATCTTTCCCTCATCTATTTCCAAACCCTAAAAGGACTTTCAAATGATTTGGAGGTGATAACAGCAGCATTTCAATGACCAAACAATTTTGTTTTTGGAAAGTGTAAAATAAGCATTAGAAATGATGTATCAAGTGTCTTGAATTGCAGGGCGAATATGTAGAATAGCATGAATGTTGTGTGGCTCAAGGTTAATACAGTTAAGCTGAGTACTAATTATTATTACTGATAAAAATTAGACATCATTACCTTATAGGGTTCAATGAGATTTATAAGAATTGTATCCAATAATTCCTGTGAGACAGTATCAGCTTCAGTGATAAGAGGCACCATCATATCAAGCATAAATGTTCGGACTTTAGCTGAATGTTTTTCACTGGAAATTAAATAAGATATATATTAAAAAAAAAAACAAACAAAATACATTTCTTGGAGAGACTAAGTAGGTCAATAGTTTTTTTTCTATGTATTTGCTTATAATGCAGATTTCTAAAAAAATTTAAATTTTCTTATAAAAAGCAAAAGTTCTGCCTTTATGAAGAGGAGGAACAATATCAGGGTTTAAGAAAAATCTAAAGATACCACAAAATTTAAACATTTTTTCTTCTTCCAATTACAAAGTTATTTTATCAAAACGAATTGTTATAAAAAAAAAAAAAAAAAAAAAAAAAAAAGAAGGCAAAAAGGGTTTATTGTTAACTGCTTAGAGCTTCAATTTCACTTATTGTGTCATAATTATTATCATGATTTACACTAAAGTAAAATAACTAACCATTGGAATACAAAAAGGATTCCTGTTATAAAGGGCTTCAGAATTAAGAAATTAGGCCAATGTCAACTTGAAAAATCTTACAGGAGAAAAAAATTATTGATGATAGCTCTTAGAACCTAACATCTAAATAAATTGACTAAAATAGCTAATTTGCCTTAAAGAAATTATTCTAATCACTGATTCATACAAATTTTGATTTTATACGTGACAGATACTGTGTCATACAAAATATAGAAAACAATGTATTGGCTTGAGTAATAAAATTTTCTTTTTTTAAATTTCAAATTAATATGTCAATAACACTCATTGTAACACACAAAATTTGTTTAAAACATTCCCATTTTGGTTTTCTTGTGTAGGCCAAGTATAAAAAAAAACCTGGCCTAAGAAAAGAAAAAATGCTTACAAAGATCTTTAAGAGACTTTCTCAAGTTTGGATTTGAATTTTTCAATCAAATCCAAAGCTTGCACTTTTGAGATTTTTCCTTCAGCCATCATTTTCTCAATCGAAGCAATGTAAGCCTTAATGATTACAAGACATACTGACTTTACTTCTTGATAAAGTAGCTTGATCACAAACATACCAGCATATATTAAATGTCATAAAACAAACTGTTCTTTCTCTTTCAGTGAAAAGCAAAATACTTATATTAAAATGTACATGCATTCAAATAATCTAACCAACTCTTGGTCAAAATAACACCATAATGACATTAGTTAGAATTATTGTTTTGTGTGTGTGTATATATATATATATATGAAGAAATTTTGAAAAAACAAACAAAAATCCTTAAATGTAGATTTTTGTTTGTTTTTTCAAAATTTCTTCATTCTGTCGGATTTATATCCATTTACACTTGCTTATATATATATATATATATATATATATATAAATAAAAATAATCAATCAGCAATATTAATGTGATTAATGGCAAAATCACTTCGCTAGTAGAACATAATGTATGCATTAAAATACTGTTAATCCATTGAATGATATGATCCTCATTTATAAAACTGTTGTCAGATGTTTATAGTGTATATTTTTTTAAGCGAGTACTTTCGAAGACCATGTCTCCCTCACGCTGTAATTTTTTTCCTTTAAAGTTAAAACTTGAAGACGAAATAATAATATATAAAAACAGCATACTCCCAGCTAAGTCATTTATAACATGCAAATCTTCTAAAGGTGAAGGTCATATCTGATGTAAAAATACATACAAATGATTACTATAAAAATTAAATTTAATCCATTTTAACTGCCAAAAAATGCCTTTATCTCATGCATTCTAAAAAGATGCAATTTTAAATTACTCTGCTATATAATGTTATCTGGGTGCACTAATATAATTCTTCTACTTCACTCAACATTTTTGTTAAGATCAAAAATTTTTTTTTCAATAAACAATATGACAAGCTAAAACCAATGTGAAGAGAGAAAAAAAAACTTACTTGATAATGGAAAACATAAGTTTGTACAAATTGCAGAAAATCTCTTGACTATCATCCAGTTCAATACATATATTGAATGATTTTACCCAAGCCAAATTCTGAAATATATAAATAAAAACACACTGTAGGAACAGCAAATCTAATACCAAACTTTTGTTCAGCATTTCAATTAGTATAACAATTAAATTAATATACCAATAGATATATGAAAAAATGGACACTAAATTTTTACAATAAAAATGACATCAAGATTGATTTACAATAACTACCATTACTTGGAATAAACAAAAAATACCCCTATCAAAATAATTCTTGAATTACTCACCATGAAATTTGTATTTTTAATTTAATATCCTTGGAATATTAAATAATAAAAATTCTTTTATAAAATCTATTGTATCATTTTCTCTCAAATAGAATAAAACTAGACTAATTAGATTAAATGTGTCCTACAATGACAATCACCTAGGTGCATAATGAACAACTTACCTCAAGTAAATAAAAGTATCGTTTAAAAGAAGGAGATTCTGGATCTTCAAGTCCTCGTAATTGCTTTACCAAAAACATGAAAATTTCCTGAAACGAATAACAAAATGTAAAGCATATAAAATCATATATTATAATTATATAGTATTACATAGAGAGATTAATACAGTTAAATAATTTATTTCCTGAATTGTGTACATATCTTAAAAATTCTTAGCATACAACAATAATTTAAACTAAACTAGAGAGGCTACTCAGCATTGCCTAGGTAGAGGGTGTAACATCCCATATAACAGTGTAGTAAGGATGGTATGCTTTAATATATTTAAATAAATAATGTTAAAATATTAATCTGTGAAAAAGATTAAGAAGTTAGAAACTTATGTATTTGCTTAATTTAGAATTTAAATTAAAAAAATTCTATCAGCACTTTTTATTTAATAATTAGCACTTTAAATCAGATTTTTTTGGTTTAAATTAATATAAATATTTTCCAAACCATAAATATTTTTTGAAAATTCAAATTGAGTAGCAAAACAATTATTTTTATTTTGCGTTACATGATTGCAGACATCCTTATATTTTAAATTTAATACTTATTTATAAACAAACAATATTTATTATAAAACAAATAATAAAAAGAACATTATTTAATTCTACTTGTTTTCTTTATGAATTAAACTAAATTATTAAATGTATTAATAAGTGTAAAGACTTTGTAATGGCCAATAATCAACTTCTGCAGATAAACATTTTGTTCAAATTCTTTTTTTTGAATAAATATTTATAATTTTCAAATGTTGATATCAAATATTTGAATAATTTTTAGTTATAGTTTTTCTTTGACTTTTTGACATTTACATTTTATTTCAATGCAAACTGTCATAAAAAACTGTCAAAGTTTCTTCAGACAATAAAATATCTATTTGCTTATATTTTCAATTTCATTTTTACAATTTCTTTTTCAACTATTGTTCACCCAATACTAGGCTCAAGAGCCACTCAAGGTAGATAGTTACTGTGTGGTGTTGTATAAGTATAATAAAAAGCAAGAAATATAGTTCATGAGGTTATATATGAAAGATAACCCTAGACTTGAAAAGGTCGAGTTTGTAGCAATTGCGAAAACATCCTGCCAGAAGCCTGTTCCTCCAAGAAGTTGTCCGAGTGGAATCTACTTCTTACTGGTGGAATATGAAGGGAATGAGGATGATTTATCCTTGCGTACATGGCATGGTGGGTCCCAGCTGCAAAGTGATAGAGTAGTGAGAGGCTTGCAATGTTTCATCTGTGGGAAAGGAAAAATAATTCATCCCCCACAAAGCCACATAGAAGCTATTGAAGATAAGCAAGTGGGAACAGCTGCAGCCTAGATATACTCCATTTCTGGTCTTATCTGGCTTTTGCTTTTTGTGGTCCTTATTGTCTAATGTAGAGTTAGAAGCAAAGTTCATAGCAAAGAGTATTGTCTTGTCATGAGGATATAATAACTTCAGGGCCATTATTTTCTTCTGTTGATGTTGTGGAAAAAAAATTGCAAAAACTTTTGAGCTGGTAGGATATGTATGACTCTCTCCCACCATCTCTCCACCCTAACATCCTCAAAAAGTAGGCTAAAGTGAAAAAGATAAAAAAAAGTTCTTAAACTGTAGGGGATCAATGGCTGGCGAAGGTTTTTGTCCTTTTGAAAATAATTGTTCTCTGGGATGGGATTGTAATCTCAGCAGAAATAGTTAACTCAACCAACTATGCTGGTCATTTGTCTTCATTTTTTTTGGGGGTTATAAGATTTCAATTTCAAATGTTACTTTTAATTTTTTTTTTTTTTAATTCATTATTTTCTTCTGCTAATGTTGGGTAAAGAAAAAAAAATTGTAGAAATTTCTAAAACATTCAACTTGGTAGCATACATATGTGAAGAAATTCACACCCTTAAAACATTTATCTTCCTGGTCCCACTAGTGAAAAAACAAAACAAAAATAGCATGGTATTACATAATGCCTAATGAAACTTTATAAATATATTAGTCCTCATTTGTTTGCTAAATAACCCTAAGTGTTTTCCTAATGATAACTTTCCCATTCAATACTTATGTCTTCAAATAAATATGATGCACATGTATTATGCAAAAATGACATCTGAAATGAAATATAAAATTTAGGATAAACAGTATTTTTCTCATATTCAATTTAACTTTTTGCTACTTTAATTATAAAAATTAACTGAATGAATAGACTTTTATTTTACCTATTTAAATAATTCTGCAATGATTTTATTATTAATATTAAAATTAATTTAACCCTTTTTTTATTTGAATAATTTGCTGTTGTTCAAAAAACCTTCAATTAATTTTTTGAATTTTCTAAAAAAATGTATTTATGCTTTAAAAATATTGGTATTTCTCATAGATATGCCATGAGGGAATTTTAATCACTACTTTCATTTTTGAGTAAAATTATCTGAATTAAACTGATCCAAACAAATCTAAGGCTGTGCATTTGTAGACAGATTATTATAAATGGCTTCTCTACACAAATAATATATGCATAAACATGCTTCCAGTAGATGAATCCAATCAACTTGAAACCTATTTATATCCCATCACCTACTTGAGATAATGCTTTCCATTGACATGAAGCGAAAATATTAAAGTGCTAGGAAATTTAGTTCAGTGTTGTGCTAAAAAATTTTCATCACCATAATCTATCTTACACATTTATACCATTCATTCATGCATTGGGTTTTACTGTCACATTTGATCTGATGTTTCTGCTATGTATTTAGAGATTCTTGATCAACTGTAAAGTAGAATATGCAATGTTATCAGTTGTGACCTGACATCTCAGCTTTCCCACTGCCATAACATAGCTTCCCTGTGCCTTTTCTATAAATATTTTCATACCAATTTCAAAACAACCAATTTTACTTTAAATTAGTGTCCTTTATCAAATGTGTTCTGCATTTAAAAATGGAAAATTTATTTAAAAAAAAAAAAAAAAAAAAAAAAAAAAAGAGCAAGAGTATGATTTGTCTCATTCTTCATTCAACAATTAGAATACAATTTTTGACTAATAGAAAAAAATTCCCTAATTATTCTTTGTGAACCTAACAATTTTAAAACAATAAAAGTATTAAAGATTTTTTTTTTTTACAGGTATTTTTCCTACACAACTTTTCTTAATCTACCTCCTGACTACCTTCTTAATCTAACCACCTGAAATTGGCTGGCAGAAAATTAAACTTAAAAAACACCCCTTTTTCAAGTATTTTAAGCAAATATATTTGGTTAACAATTTCTTCATATAAATAAAAAGTGGCTGGTGAGGAAAAAAAGAAAAAAAAAGAAGAAAGATAGCTAAAGAAGAAAATTTAAATAATGCTTACATGAGTTTTAGGAAATTCTAAATATAAAAAAGATAATTTTTAAAATGATTGTTATTGGTCAAAAATAATGAACAAGTATTTCATTAAATTCCATAGCATCGGATAGTGCTATTAAAATGTTAATAAAAATGAAAATGCTTTCCATTATTACTCAACTTTAAAATGACTTACAATAAGTTAACACCATCCAACATGTACATTACTTACAATCAAATAATGTATATTCCATTTTCAAATAAACAGCAACATACTCAAAATATAATACAAGTCAAAAATAAAACAAAATAAAATTTACACTTGGTGGTTACTAGGAAAAAATTTATTGGTGAAAACAGAATTCTTGTTAGAAAATCTCACTAAAGTAGCAACGGTCAAATAAACCTTCATTAAGTTTGTTATTGCTAATGTTTATATTTAAACAAAAACATGAGCTGTGTACAATTAAGCAAGAAATAGAATAATGCAAGAAGAGGTTACTCACCTTCAGATGATCAGGATCTCTATATGGAGCTTCTGGTGCAAATATACGGAAGACATCAGCAATACAGCATGCCACAAGAAGACGGACATCTTTACTAGCATGATCAAAGAAGAACTCGGTGGCCAAATGGAGAGCTAACTCTGAATATTTTTCATTTTCATCTTGTCCCATATCTTGGAACACACGAGCCAGCATCTGAAGAAGAAATTACAGCATTTTTTTTCCTCTTCTGTTTCTCAGTTATGCAATAAATTAAAAATAAATGATAGTTTACACTGATACCAGCAGTTACATGAACTAGCTTTTGGTTACATATGTTCATAAAGTTATAAGATTTACATTTTGTCCTTGTATGCATAAGTTACAGGAAACATTCTTGAAAATGTTTTATTTAGAATTAAATGTCTTCTCTTGGATACAAAAGTGAAAAATTACACATAATGTTAACTAGAACAAACTTTTTGTTGAAAATATCTCAATGTTCATAACAGATTTCATGTTGCATACTAAGTTTACTACATTGACAATTAAAAAGCAGTACTTGGTATGATACTAAACAAAATCTTTCATTTATTTAAAATTAGTATAAGGGAAACTACTTTTATGTTAAGTGTGCTTTACCATTAAGCCATGAGAAGCTATCATAGCAAAGCATAGCTCAATCATCTTCCTTTTCTTATTCAGTTATTCATTTATTCTTAATACTTATTCAGTTTACATCAGTATGGTAAAAGGCTTGATTTGAAAAGAAGACAGTGTTATGTTAAAATTTCATAGTGAAGAGGGTCTATCTCTCATGAAATATCAGCATTTAAAATATTTTATAACTTTTGACATAAATGGAAGTATTTAATTTACTCAACATCATAACACTAGAAGGAATATGATTTTCATAATTAAGTTAACCGAGCCACACTCTCCAACCAAAATAAGCTAGTTAATATCAGCTTGGCTTAATGTAATTACAGAGATAAGTCGATTAATATATCAGAAAATACCTTAGAGAAAAATAATATATAGATAGATATTTTATATGCAGTTGAAAGTTTCAACATGAAGTATTCCATCAATTTTCAAAATAACGGTTAAATAATTCTTTGAATAATCCATTTTTTTCATGATCTGCATATCATGACAAAAACGTTAATGTAGTTTCAAATAATCAAACGTTAAATGAATAAGTATTTTCCTTGTATTAAGTAAAAGCAATTGTCATGGAATTTATTAATCCCTTATTTTTACATGATAATATATTCTACTCAGTTAATATCAACTAAATCAAGATCAATGTGTCAAGCCAATCTGTAACCAATTCAAATGCAGGATTTAATAATAGACAAAGTAGAAAAGAATTGCCAAAATTATTTTACCTTAAGCCTCCGAACCAGCTCATCTTTTCCAATATCTTCAGACACCTCTTTGCAGTTTGGAGGATAGACTATTTTATTAGGCTTGCCTCCCTTTGGCAGCGGCATCTTCGGTTTTCACCTGTGGAAAAATATGAAGATTTTCTGTAAGAATATTACAAAGTATCCATAATAGAAAAAAATGCAACAAATAAAGAGATCATCAAAATACACTAAATATCTCATATATTTATTTGGCTCAGTAGTGAAAAAAGCCAAATAGTAGAAAATGAGAATAAGAAACCAAGTTTGTTGGCCTGCATTGAAAAACAACATCTAAAATCCTGCTCTTTTCTCTCACTCCTTTTCTAATAGAGACCTGAATACTAACTGTTGGCATCAGTGATAAATATACAACTATTTCTGTGACAGGGTAAGTCTAGGCTAAACATCTATAACAAATATAAGTTTTAACTTTTCCGATATAAAAATCTAGGAATAGTTAGTTAAATAATACTAATGGTGAATTCCCTAACTCAAAGAAATAATATTAAATCACTATGTTTTGAAGATTTCTCTCAGATTGTGAAGCACTATAAATGTAATCATACTTATTATAAAACCCAGGTTGTGTGTGTGTGTGTGTGTGTGTGTGTGTGTGTGTCTGTTCATTTATATATTGGATCGGATTTCCTAGATTTTTCAACCGATTTCAACAAATCTTCACTTTTTTTTTTTTTTGGCAGGTAGTGTTTCTTATTGTCTTGCAAACTTTTTCCTTTTTTACATTCAGAATGCTTTAAAAATTCCATTTGCAAGACAATTGTTTATAATAAAATTCTATTCAACAATCAGTAGACTCATAACGATTGAAAACAATGTTTTTGTTTGAGTTTGACCAATTCCTAAAAAAAAAAAAAAAAAAAAAAAAAAAAAAAAAAAAAACAATTAAGACATGCGTGTCCGTTAACCTTAAACAATAATCTTTGTCAGTTTTATTTTTCAGTCTTTATGATGGCCGATACTTGATCTATCTCTTACTGTTACATCCCCGGGCTCTACCGCTAGTCTTTAATAAAAACCTTTTTCTTAGATGAAGCAATTTCATTAATTTTAATTTCATTTACAAAGTTCTGTTCAGTTTATATGATACTAAACAAAAACAACCAACAATCAGTTTATATTATATGACCATTAAAATTCAAGCAGTTACATTAAAAAAATGAGATGAAAGAAAGACTGCAAGAGCCATTCAGAAAATGCAAGAGATTTAGCTAATAAATGAAAATATATTCTTTATATGATCTACTTAGCATGCACACACAGGAAAAAATAAATATATAATATGTGGATTTCTTTTTGAAAAAAAAAAAAAAAAAAAAATCATGTGCTTTTTGTGTACAACTTTATTCTAATTTATTTGGAATATTATTATTACTCTTATTAAAAAAGCCTAACATAATTAAATATGATCATTATCAAAATAATAATAATCATTACTTTGATAATATATGTTGATGTAGTAAGAGTGTTGACCTGTAAATTTTTTTTATAAAGTATAAAAATATGGTTTTACGAATCAAAAATCAGTTATGTATGTACACACAGATCATTAAGCATTAAGAAATGATAACTAAAACTACAGAAAATGAAACTTGTACTTTTCAAATCTGCAGTTTCTTTATTTGATTTCTAAGCACTTGATCACTTGAAAATATAAACATATACTGAATTGGTAATCAAGTGGTACATTTCAATGTCCTGTGTATGTTACAGAAGTTTATTAAATGACTGATTTTGAAGGAAGTGGTTCAGTTTGTTAAGGTGATGCATAAAATGATTAATTTTTATGCAGCATCTGATACAATAAGTTAATGATGCAAGTATTAGGTTGTATTACATCAAGGGATAGATTATTGATGATTCATGATTTGGTGTTATCAAAATGGACCTAAAGATACTGTATCATTTGATATTTTCAATCTGAGAATTCTGTATGGCTGTAATAGGAGGAAAAGGTGAAGTAAAGAAAATGAAGCAAATAAGTTCCAAATGCAATGGATTAGTTGATATTACAACATATAGTGACACTGATAACATACTGAATATTTAAATATCAATGCTTCAATGGAGAATGATGCTTATCCGAAAAATATTTCCATTAAACATTGGTATGATTTCTGCTAAAGCTTTCATTATGTACCAAATTCAAGCGTCAAATTTCTAGTATCTGCAATAAAAGAGAATTTTTCACTATATAACTGATCACGAGGCTGCCAAAATCTGCTCCACACAACTAAAGCTCAGAGAAGACATATAAATATGGGAAGGGGATATTTCATCACGACCAACTCAACATTGACCAACTCATCTGTGACAACTCATCACCAGCCTGCTCAATGTGAAGACAACACTGACATCGAATTCCTATCTTCACTGGTGTTTAATTTTCAAATTTTTCATCACACTGAAAATGAAAATTCTTAGTCAAAGACGAAAAGAAAAACTTGCACATAAAGGCCATTTATTTGTATTTGAAAAGTTTAGTAAAAGACACAGTACATAAAATTTTGGCATTGTGACCAGGGCTCTAGGTGCAATGCAAGTTATGATTTAAAAATGATCTTTAATAAATTATTATTATTTGTTTTTAAAAAGGTAATGAAAAAAAAAAAAAAAAAAAAATTATAGTTTGCATGTTATTGAGTTATCCTCTTGATGAGTAGGCCAGTGTTGAGAGGGCAGTGATGAGTCATCCTACACCCATATAAATAATATCAAATTACACTAATAGTTTGTAGCAGTGCATCAAGCCTAGTTTAATTTTCTTCATACAAGACCCAATGTAATATATATGTTGTAGCCTCTGTTATCAAACTCCTCCTAGGGTTTTGGAGATAGACCTTCATAAACACATATATTCTGAAACTACATTACCCAGTGTACTTGGATAAGTATATTTCATTTTCAGGGAGTCTCTGGATAGCACAAACCCCCCCACCAGAGATGGGTGGTTTAACCGAAAAACCAACTTTTTTCGGTTTCATCTTCACACCGTGAAACCGCATAAAAATTTCTTATGAAACTGAAATTGTTCAGTTTAATTGCTATCACTACTGAGTGACCATCTCCAAAGAAACACTATTGAAAAAGATTTTCAGATTTTAACAAAATTAAATTTTATCAACATTTATACCATTGTAATAGAAAAAGATTGAACAAAAATGTTAAAAACATTTGATTAGTTTTAGAAAATAAATGTGAAATCTATTTGTTTACAAAAGAAATGAAGAAGAAAAAAAATAAAAGGAAATATGACATGATGACTGAAATCTATTTGTTTTAGTTTTAAAAAAAAAAAAAACTTTTGTGGTAAAATTAAATTAACAAAATAGTGAGTAAAAATAAAAAATAGTTGCCAGTTACATCTTAATGCTAAATTTTATGAAGTCGGATTTTTTGTAATTGTTTTCTAGTAAGCCTGTACACCAATCACAAAATAAAATTGTTGTAAACATAAAAAAAAATGAATGAAGATATTTTTTTATGAACAAATTTGTTTTTATTATCTAGGGAATGCACCTAAATTAGATATTAAGAATAATTAAAATAGTTCTTAATTTCACTTTTAAAATGTGTATATTTCTAGATATGTGAGTCTCTAGTGTAAAATTGTTTTCTACAAATAAAATTATGTTTCTATCTATTGAATACACCTAAAATTAGATATTAAAAAAATAAAGTAAGTTTTAATCTCAGTTTTAAGATGTGTATATTTTCAAAACTGCAGGCAATTTTTTTTTAAAACCCAAAGTAAAAATTATTCTTTTTTAGTCACTAGTGTTCAGTGGGTGTTCTGCCTATGAAATTCTTCTAAACAAGGAAAATTAATTCATTCTATTTTTACAAATATCTTTATGGTTTTATCTAGAGAATACACTTGAGAAAAAGATGAAATTAAAAAATTTTAATTATTTTTAATATTTAATTTTAGGTGTTGTATTTGCTAGATAAAAACAAATTTATTTCGGGGGAAAAAATAACTCATTGATTTTCCTTGTGGCATACCCAAAAAGAATTGCCGTATTTTAAATATGAGGGGTTTCAATTTTCGGCTTTTTAAATGCCATATCATAAACTTTACTAATTTCTGGAGAGCTATACCATTTTCTCTCTCAAATGTGTTGTCCAAAGACACAAATATAGATAGTTCGTGCAGCAATTTCTTTCATATTATACCAATTTGTTAATAAATATGGTAGTTACATTGACAATTTATTCGAAAGTTAAAAAAAACAAAAAAACCCCCCAAAAAACAACAATTTTCAATGAATAAAAGCACATACCAATTACATATTTTGAAAGATTATTTTTTTCCAGATATATAAATATTTTTAAGATTGGAACAGAAATACAGGAGAAATTGCAAGTTGAACGAACTAAGTTGCAAATTTATCAATCTCAAATAAAATCAGATATCGACTGGAAATGCTATCAGTACACAAGAAAAGGAATGGCTTCCTTAGAAAACAAAAATAAAAAAAAACGAATTGAAAACCATGGTGTCAAGGAAAAAAAAAAAAAAAAAATTGGAAACGATACTGAAACATAAATTGCCAGACCAACTAATCCTATCCCCTACTGAAATTTTTCCCCTTTGATTTAAATCAAATTTAAATTTGAACAAGGGAATGATTCCCATCCAAAATATAGAAAGAAAAAGCCAGAATATAGATGTCACATCGACAAGATCAAAATGAGACAATATGGATGTGAAGTTGAGTAAGAAATTGTTGTGCCTTACAATAAATATTTGTTGCAACAATTCAACTGTCATTAATGTTAAAATCTGCTCAGCAATTCATTCAATCAAATATTGCATCAAATACATATCAAAAAGATTATACACCATTTTTAACATCAAGTGGGTGATTCTGTTGAATTTTACCATTGGCAAAACTACCTTCTTTGGGATATAATAATGCATTTGCTCCATTTTCTTTTTTCTTCGCTTAGTAATTTACTCTAATTGACTAATTATCTGTGATCAATGCAACCCTTCACATTTTTTTAAAGAGCTTACTTCCAAATTCCATGTCCAAAGAAGTTCAAAGTGCAGTCAAATCCATGATATAATTTGAAGGCTTTAACAAAAATGGCATATTTTTCATAAGAGAATTCAACAAAACACAGAATATCATTTACATTCAATGAATTAAAAACAAAAACAAAAGCCCTCAATTAAAAAGATTCAGGTAATCTTCAGGTTAGCAATAACTGAGCAATTTAGTAAAATAATAACAAGAGAGTTGAACATAAACAATCTACTCTCCTAGATTATGAAATATTAATTGCAACAGTTACATAAAAATAACTTATTTGGATGAGAGTAAAACATTTTACATTTTCATTGAATCTGTTACTATTTAATAATTTTCATAAATCACGAGGCAAGGCACATATCAAGTACTGTTTTATTGCATGAGATTCCATGAAAGTTATTTCTTGCAAAATCATGACTCATACCTATCTTTTATTAAATCTTGCAAAAGGAAAATATATTTATATCATACATGTATGAAGCAAGTCTCCCATGATTTTTGTTTTAAGTTATGTTCTTAAATTGATAAATCCCAAACAGTTTATGGAGGGAATCTTTCCCAGAACCCATCTAAGAAATATTACATTAAGTACATTAAAAAGGGAAAATATAAACACAATGAAAATATTAGACAAATTTAAGAAAGTGGATATATAAAAATTCAGTCGGTTATGTATGTTTTTTCTTGGCCTACCTACTATCAAACTAATCACAAAAACCAACCTGTATATCTATAAACATTATGCTATTTAAAAAAAAAAATAAATAAATAAATACTGTGTGTGGAAACATAATGTATTTTTCTTTAGGAGTGAAATAAAACATGTTACACAAAATCTGAGTTTGTTTATATTGAAATTTGACAAATTTAAGTTACCATATCTTCTGAACAGAACATAAAATTAGTAAATCCATCAAAGATTATTTAATGCAATTCAATTATTCTTCTATATACCATGTCTCTTCAGGCATTTCACAACTTCCTAGCCTTTGTAGCTCCTAATAAGGTTTGTCTTTTCATCATACTTTCCAATCCCTGTTCTGCCATCCATTTATACAAGCTCATTAAGTTACTTGCTGCTTTCCTTTGTCTCTCTTGCCTTAAATACATCCTGTGTGTGTCAAATTCTCCAACCCATCTTTCCTCATTATGTGTCTTAGATATTTCAACTATCTCTTTCTGATTTTAAGTATAAATGCTTGTTTTATTGACATTTTCTTTAAAACTTCCCCATTACTCATGTTCAGTTCATGGGATTCTATATCCTTCTACAGATCCATATTTCTGTTGCCTCAGGTCTCTTCTTCGTCTGAGAGGAAAATGTTCAACATTCATTGCCAAATAGGAGGATCAACATTCAGCATTCTTTTCTTTGTTTCTACTTAAATTTTCATGTTTCTTAATAATTTGCTTAGCTTTTGGAAGGCATTTTTCACTATACCAATGTAACTTCAGATTTGTATCACATTTTTGGCCTCTGTTAAAGCACTTTACAGATTGCCAAAATCAGTCAAGTACAGAAATTTAGCTTAAATAAAAAAAATATAGAGAATAATATTGATAAGTATTTAATATTCTCTATATTTATTTTTATCTTAACACTTACCAACAGCATTTCAGCAAAAATGTTGGCCTTCAGATGAATATTGCATCCAGTCATTAAAATGTATTTAGTTGAAGATACGAGAAAAAAGTACTAAAATATCACGGTTGAGCAGAATCAGAAAACTGAGTATTAAAGTCTAGTGTTAGCATTATTGCAAGAATAGCTAAGACTAGAATTTGCTCTTTTGTTGACCTCTTAAGTTCATAGTGCCAGAGATGATGTAAATCACTAATTGTTTAAAAAAAAAAAAATAAAAAATAAAAAATTATGACCTATTTGTAAAATTTAAAACTCATACAGCTGTAAAAATTATATATAGTCTATTTTCCAGCAAATCAACTTTGTGAATGAACACTAAGAAAGAATAAAGTACTTTTCCTTAAAGTTGAAATCTGGTGTTTCATGTATAAATTACACAATGCTGAATTAAACCAATTCTTAATAACATCTGGCAATATGAATGATGGTCTTCAGAATTTGAAACTACCAACATGAATTAAACTAATGTTTACTGCGACATAAACTCAAAACACATTAATTACTTTTTGTGAGCAAGCTTGTCATTCCACAGAAGTCAAAAAGCTTGCTGGCTGCTAGACTCAGTATACAGTAAAAGTCATTTGCATGAGAGACATAAAGACACTTCAATTGGCCTTTTACAGCTATTTCCAACACCTGCAATATATGCATGCTAATCCTGGCCTTTTTTCTTCATTGCACTCTCCTCTGGTCTCTTGAGCATAACACCAACAGCCCAGAGCAGTCTTTTTTGCTGGGTACTCCTCCAAAGCAAAGATGCAGGAGGCTCTTTTACTTCCTAAGATGAATCTGCTGCTTCTGAGCTATTGTCATTATTTATTTGGTCATCACCATTAGTTGAACAGACACACTGCCATCAATTTACTCTAGTAGAAAAGGGGGAAAGGTCTTTGATATGGTGAAGTACTTCATCAACCAGAACTGCTTGAGGACATATGACATAAAACCTTTGGCACCTCAAACTGACTCCTATTTATGTAAATAAGTGATTATGGGCCTACAAATCTAATAAAGCCTATGCATACACAACTAACCTGAGTAGGCCTATATCATTATAACTGGTTTATATCTAATAAAGATATTGTGGCTTTTATATCATGCCTATTCATTCTCCCATATTTTCTAACAGAATTAGAGACAAAATCTTTGAAAGGATACAGAAGAAATAATAAAAATATATCTTTGCAAATAAGAAATAAGTACAGAACAAAAATTGAAATATAATCTTTTACAGGATGTAAAAGACATAAAAATAAAAATTCTATAATGTAAGATTTTTTTTCACACATATAGTTTTGCAAATACAAAATAACTACAAAAAATAAAATGTCTTTAAAAAAGAAGTTAAGATGTATTTCTTTAAAGAAAATAGTAAATATAACAGTAGAAGAAGTAACAATAAAAATAAAAATTCCATAATGTTAGACTTTTTACATAAAGTGTTAATTCAACTGGAGTCAGAGCCAGTATAGTTTTACTGACTCCAACTCAGACTCCAGTGATCCCTTAATTGCTTCCAACTCCACAGCCCTGGTCCCCTTGTTTAATAGTGTTTTTACTAGCACTGCTTTCTTATAGGTTTTATGCTCCAGTTTGGAGGCATTCTGTCCATGCTCTTCATTCAGACCTCATGAGTGGAGAGCATTAGCAAGAGTGGTTGTAATGACATCCCTAGGTCATCAAAAACTACAAAAATTAGACATTTGTTTTACAAAAAGTAAAAAAAATACTGTTTAATAATGTTTTAAACTGATAGAAAAGACTTTCTAGACATTATGAATGGTTCTCCTGCACTTCATCTTCTGATGGCGATTTGACAACTGAATTTCCTTATAAGCCTCTGATATGAGCAATATTTCTGGAACACTCCATATCCAGCCATTACTTGAAACTAGCATTACATCAAAGTCCCATATTTGTGCAATATCATCTGACAAAGACCATTGGAAAAAATAATTTCTGTTCTTTGTTGGAACTAAAAACTTTATCACAGCACTGAATTGAGATGCAAAAATCAATGATCTGATCAATGTAAAAGTTGGAATCATAATTGGCCTTGGCGCTTGTAACTGAAGGTCACATGATGATATTCTTCTTCATCACAACTCCTAGAGTTATTTAAATACTCAGAACTACTAAGTGCCTTTTCTTCTTTCCTTTATTTTAGAGGTGGAGATGAATCAACTGATATTCTTGTCATCAAGTAGATGCAAAGAGCTTTCAGATGAGATTTACTTCTACTTAATCTTCAGATATCCAAATTAATCTTTCAGTGCTTTCAAACTACTGTTTTGTTGTAAATCTTTAATAATCTTCACAGGACTAGTAGGCTTGATGACTGGGTTAATGATTCCATTTCCCAGCAGCAGCTCTCACACTTGTTTTTCCTTTTTTTGCTTCTCATTTTTAGTAATCCTTTCTTGTACATGAAGTCTGAGAAGTACTTCTTGTTGCTTATGTCTTTGTTGCAGATGATTTGCATGCTTTCTTGAAATGCCAAAAACTGGTTGCTACTCAGTTGCTGGTTTTGTTTTCAGCTAAGTGCTAGTCTGGTTGTGCTTGAGCATGTTTGAAGCTGACTGATTGTTTAATGATAATTTTTTTGTTAGTTTCACCCCAACTTTTAGGATGTTTGAGAAAACACTTTACACAGTTACATAAAATAAAAATCATTTACACAGTTACATAAAATAAAAATCATTTACACAGTTACATAAAATAAAAATCATTTACACAGTTACATAAAATAAAAATCATTTACACAGTTACATAAAATAAAAATCATTTACAGTTACATAAAATAAAAATCCTGAACTTCAGTAAAAAAAAAAAAAAAATTCAACTCCAACTGTGAATGTACTGAAAGTTCTTCATGAACCTTACCAAAAACTTAATAAAACTCAAAAAACATTTTGTTGAGTTGGTACTTGTATAATTTAAAATATTTTCTTCTATATGACACAAAAAATCTACACTGAATATCTATTTTTCGAAAATGTACTTGTAATTCTGAAATTCTTTCAATAAGGGTTGAAGATGGTTTAAGAATAGAAAAATGTAAAGTTTAATACCATTTCTGAGTTAACATTAGAAGGATACTGTAATTATGACAGCTCACATTATTTTCACTATGTTTTAAGTAAAAAATATTATTTTTATTAAATCCAGTCAGTTATTCCTTAATTTTACTAATTTATTTGTTGCCAAGAATGGAGATTTGGTGTGCGACTATGTCAATGTTTTAAAAATGTGTTAAAAAGCTAAAACCTTATTTAAGTATATAAAATTGTTTTATTTTTTTTTGTTTTTTTACAAATTAACTTTAGGCTGTTATCTTTCAAATTACAAATAAAATTTAACTTCAAAGAGACATTTAAATTATTTGAAATTTGTTTTAAAGTTTTCTTCGCTTGGTTTATACTGATACTTTATAAATGATTATCAAAAGTACTATTTTAATTTTTTATGAACAAATGAGAATGAGCAAAATTTAATGAACTAAATGTATACCCAGTTTATTTATTATTTCAGTTAATTTATTTTAAGAAAATAAAAAGAATAAAATTTGAGATGACAGTTTTGTCCAAACTGTCAGTTTAAATTTATTTCAAAAATAAATAATTGCTTTATTTATGGTTTTAAAATGCAACATTAAAATATAAGAAAAAGATTCGAACTGTAATATCTATTGATAAAACAAATCTGATTTATAATGGGATTCAGCTGGTGATGTTCATTCACTCAGTCAGCAATACAAAATTTTTGTGTGTCAGAACTGACATTTGCTGAAAAGGAATACAGTATACCATCTTTTTGATTTACAAGTGCAGAGACATGAAGCCAAATGATTATTAAAGACAAGACATTGCTCTACAAGGTGTGAATTTCATTTTTTATGTTATGAATTTCTCTGGTATTTTATCCACTAAAGTTTTCAACACATAATTTTTTTGTGAAAGACAACTTCAAACCTTATAGTACATCTACCAAATTGACAAGTGTCCTTTTTTTCTTTAAGATGATACTATTCCCAATATACGTGAACAGACAACTCAGAGTGTAACCATGAAATTGTCAACTTTGAAAATATGAAAATTGTTATCCATCATTGAAATAGTGATATAATTTAAGGATATGTGAAATAAAAACTAATCATCGCACATTAGAAAGAATTATGTTTTTAGAAAAAGAAAAGATTTTGTTTATATATTAATTTTATCAAAACAGCCTAGAAAATAAACAAGATATCAACAGTTAAAATAGAAGTAAATTCCACTACTTTGACATGTGCTTGCACTATAAATTATCAGTTTGGAATATGTAATAAAAATGAACAATTCTTGGTCTTAGCCACTCTTTTTTTTTTTCTTTCTTACCTTGAAGTCAGAAGGCACTTGATTGTATACCATTTACTTATGAACATGGTTTCTATTTTGTTTAATTTTACTTTGCTATTGTCTTATAGTTGCCTTTCCTTTATTACTCCACTTAATGCAACCGCCTATAAACTACAAAGAAAAATACTACACAAAATATGTCTTACAAGTTTGCTGCACAGAAAGAGAGATTTGTTGTAATCACTTTGGGGGCATCTGGGACTGCATTTCATTTTCACTGCAAAATTCCACTCCCTCCCCTCAGACTACCAAGCTAAGTAACTTAGCATCATCTGTTAGGTGTTCTGGGTCTATACTAATCAGTTCAAACCAGGATAATTGGTCTATGACACATATTACTGGTACAATCCTCATTAACATATACATCATCAACATATAATGAAGTTGCTTTCTTAACTGTCTCATCCCAGGACAGTACAGTTCCTATGATGGATTTATTATTTGTGGTTCAACTTTGAGCCCAAAGCCTAGTCTGGTCAGACAGAACATTTTGATGTGGAACACAACTGTCTGGTATGAACAAAATGCATATCGGCTACTCTAAGGTCAAGTAGAGAGACAGTGAGTTCTTGCTGGTGCCACTCCCTCAATTTACTTGCACAAATATTTGCATTAGTTTGCTGCAAATTAATGTACCAGTTGAGTGTCCAGTAGTCAATCACAGGATGTACCTTTCACTTGTTTTGCCATACCACAGCCATTAATGGAATCAGTCCTTTTGGAAAGTCCAAGTCTCTACTCATAGGAAATTAGCCATGACACAGAGAGCAATGCATCACATTATAATGAGGTTCAGGTTCTTGGCCTTTGGGTCTTTCCTGTCAAATAAGCAGAACCTTATTTCAAATCTTCAGTACAGCCATGTCATGCATTGGTCACACACAGCTGTCATGTTCAGTCTAGCTTCCAAATGGTCATCATTTAGTATTGCTCTGGCTTAGGCCAGTAAAAGGGTAATGCTATTAACATCCATTTGAGAAGATGCTAACAGTTATTTGACATGATCTGCTAGTACAGTGATAAAAGCACATATTAGACCATGCTCAGACATACCAGAGAATGAGACAGAGAGCTTCCACAGCTCTGTTAGGTAAACATAAGCAGTCTCCCCAGGGCAAAAACAGTGCACCACAAATCATCGCCAAACAAGGGTATCAGCTTAATTTGAACTGATCTTTTATATATATATATATATGTATGAGAGAGAGAGAGAGACAAGCAGAAGCAATGTCAACAGCAGTCACAGTAGGTTTAAGGTTCCAAGTTCTAGACTCAGAATTCACCTATAGGACAATAGCCAAGTGGATTAGTATTGATTTGTGAATTTAGTAATAAAGTAATTGAATTTACTCATGGGTTGGATAGTGCAGACTTAGTAATAACTGAGCAGTACTAAATAATTACAAGGATTCTATACATGAAGAATGGAACAGGAACAATCTACTCAGAGTAACTTTCTCAAAGGTTTACATAGATCAAGGGTCGGCAACCTACAACCCGCGGACCGGATCTGGAAGGCATTTGACCCCCCCCCAGCCTGATTACTAATGACTATTGTTAACATGAGAGACGACCTTCAAATGAAATTTGTTATATGTCATTTTCCATAGAATGTCTACACATCTCAGTGCACTAAAAATATTAGACTATCTGCCAGTTATCTTTCATGAGACTTATCTTACCAAGTTGCGTTGCCTACGTTTAATGTCAAATAATGGATACATATTTGTTATGAACCTTGGGTACATTAAAAGGTAACAGAAGTGAAAGGAACGATAAAGAGGCCAGGGAGGGACTGACATGCGAGGTAGCAGAAATCTAAAGACAGTTAAACATACGCGCATTATACATGCATGCCTCATGAATGTGTGGATGATACCGCATGTGTACGTACATAAGTGTATATGTTTGCAACAATTTGTACTCGTATGTATGGGTATATGTGCTTCATTTTTGTTTGGTGTGTGCGTGGTTGTGTGCATGGTTCGTTTGTGGAACAATTTTCAATAACAGTTTCAAACCTACACGTCATAATTTCATCCATTTTACTTCGGTTAATTTTTTTCACTTTAAAAAACACCTAACAAAAATTACTTTTCCTCAAGGAACGTCAAAATACTTTAATTTTAGATTTTCTTTTGTTTTTCTGATTTCTCAGTGTTTATTTTCATTATGGTTTTAAATATTTAGGTTGACAGGGGTCTGCATATGTAATTTTCCTTAATTTTTCACTAATGGCCTTTGTCCAGCCCGCGACCCGTCATTATAACACGATCCGGTCCGCGGGGTCGAATGAGTTGCTGACCCCTGACCTAGATCAACAAGCACTTGATGAATGTTAGACACTACAGCTGAAACATTGTGATAATAATAACAAAGATGAGAATAGTCCAAGTGTAAATAATGAACTAGTCTAATGCATTTTTTGTTACTCATGCAATCTTGAAAATTAGGTACACTCTATAATTCTCAAAATGTGTTTTGTGTGTGTGTCTGTCATCAGATGTTTATGCATTTCCAGTTTTCATCTGATTTTGATGAAATTTTTTTGTTTGACAGATAATTCTTCAGTGTCAGTTTTGAGTCCAAATTGTTGGCAACAATAGCTCTCCACTACTTCCTGCTGTCCATTATAACTCTCAGCAACATTTTACTATTTACTGTTCTTGGATAGTTAGTTAAACCTAGAGAGCCAGACAAACCTACTTGGCTGGCTAAAAAGGTAACAAAAGAACAGAATATTTATATTCCATTATTTTGTTAACTTTTTAGCCAGCCTTCCCTGACGATCCGCTTAGGTGAAACCTTGGTAGTTTTGTCTGGCTCTTTAGGTTTAACTAGGTCTGCTCTACTTACTGTATTGAACACTTTATTTAGTTATTTTGCTTACTTGTATCGGGGTTTTTTTCTTTGGACTTGCATGCTAGACGATTATTTTCGGCTAACATACATGTTCTTGGTTATTTCTTTTTTTTATACCTTTTTTTTCCCTTTGGTATTGGTTTGATTATTCGCAAATCAAGACACCAAAGGTTTTCCGGACGAGTATAATTTCTTATACTTATAAAATTATGACTACTAATACTGTTCTTGGATATATCTCTTTCATAAAAACTTTAATAAAAATAAATACTTTATTATATATTATTATTATACAGTTCCATTTTTAGCCCAATTTGGGAATGTGCCTCAGTTGCACCCAAATGTTGTTATTAATATGGGTGGGCTGACTTTAAACTTAAGCTGCTCCAACTGAACGGCAAAAATGCCCAGTAATGAAAGACTTAGTCAAAGATGAATTATACTGTTCGTATCAAATAAGACTTACTTCAGATAGTTTTATTAAACTGAAAGCAATAATTCTCAACTGAAATCTGATTACAAAGTTAACTTGTACAGAGGTGCTTTGATGCTGAGTAATGTTTGCCAAAGCTAATCTGGTTGATCATTATTATGGAGTAGTGATTTTAATTCTCACTGAGTGCCCTATATAAAATTTGACATTGAACCCTTTGGTACTACTGGTTATGTGATATGGTTTGGTTGAGGAGGAGAGTAGATTTTCGGTACCTCTAGCTGATCATGTGATGCAGGGTGTTAACACTGTGTATTGAAATAGTGCTACCCAATTGCAGGTATTTTCAGGCACTCACAGACTGTAAACATGTGAAACTTGCAGGTGCATTTGGACACCTTCCAGCATTGAAGAGTTATATAAATCAACCAGCCTAATCTAATCCATTGTGTACAGAATGATCTATTTCACTTGTATAGTAGTGAGACCTGAATCCTCTACCGAGTGATACGAGTACATCCATCATGTGTTTATGTCCCCTATTGAGAACATAATCAGCATTGTACTGAGACTCAAACTTGGCTGCACTGCAATCAAAAATCAACCCCAAACACAAAAGACCCGTAGTTCCACAGGTTTTGGTAATAACGTCTGGGATTAAATGAAAGAAAAACCTAAAAATTCTTGCATGAGGAAATAAGGATATCATCATCATCATCAGTATTGTCTTAATAACATTCAGATATTGTTTTAATATTTCTAAATAAGATTAAATGAATTTCTCAACAAACCTCTCTTACAATTATAACACTAGTTTGAATTTTGAGTCTGAAAAATTCATTACATCATTTGCATTTGTACTTTCCTTGAGTGTGTGTATGCACGCGCATATATATATATATATATATATATATATATATATATATATATATACACACTGATGGACAACCAACATTAAGTAAAGCAAAAAAGAAATACAATCAATAGTGAAATCCTTCTTGAAGCTACTGAAAGTATTCTAAAGAGGCTGATAGAAATCCTAACTTGTAACACAATGTTGAATTTTATACAGATGAAATTTTTAAAAATTATCTGACATCAAGCCAACATATTTTTGATAACAGTTAATTAGCAAGTTATTTTATTTTGAATATTTTCTATTTCCAACTTATATCTTTCCTTAACTTCCAAGTACTCTCTCAGCTTTGAAATATCTTCAGTCTGGAGAAATGAAATTGGACATAAATTGCAATCAGTTGATTGTTACATTTGAAGCTGACTGAAATGCAACAAATGTTTGATACTACTGAAGTACCCTGGGTTAATGGTAATGGCCCCATGAAATCTATTGTGAACACCTCTGTAGAGTATTCATTTACATAAAATGTTACAAATTTAAGCATTAAAATTATACTAATTAAATGAACAAACTATTTGTATTCAATAAAAAATTTAAGTTATTTGCTACAAATGTATGTTTTTATTAAATTAAGAACATCAATGAAATCTTACTGTATCAATAATGCACTGACATTCAAATAGTGAAAACAAGATTTGCTTTTGTTTAATTGCCAAGTGCAAACAAATTAAAGCATTTTCTTAATCCAATGAAGCAAACTACAGGTATATTAGATTAAGTAATAAATAAGTATTTGAAACAATGATGATATATTAAAGGCCTTTTAAGAGATAATAAAAGTTAAGAGACCAGAAAAATTCAAATAATTATGATAGATAAAGAATAGTGAGATGAAAAGAATGAAGTTTAACATTGGCTGTTTTGAGTATAATCGAGTTGAATTTTTATTTTACTGCACTTGGTTTAGTTTCTCAGGCTGGTAAAATACTCACCAAAAATACAAAATAGCCATTTCCCACTTTTTAAAAAGTCTGTAACTATAAAGTACATAAAATAGAGGTAAATAAAAACAAGAAATCTTTATTCTATATATCAGTCTATAGGAATGCTAAATTTCAGCAATATACCTTCTCAGGGTGCAAAGTTACAAAGTGCTGAATTTATCAAATCATACTACTGACACTTGTCATGAAACGTCAAGCAAATTTCAACAGATCATAACACTTGAACTATAGCTCAAATGAAGTTTCTATTTTCAGGTTTTCTGTTTCTCTAGGGTGAGTTTCACATCAAAATACTAAAACACAAAAAAGTTATGTAGATATCTTTTGTATTTTTAAAGAAAATGAACTGCCCCCACCCCCTTAAAAATTATTTGAATTCTCAACATCAGTATGGCAGTAAATATCCCCATCACCACAAAAAACAAAAAAAAAAACTTCTTTAAGAGTATTTTGCCACAATGATATCTGACATGAAAGTATGTATGAAGCAAAGTGGTGTTAGTGAATGTAGAAAAAATTCCACCCACTGATATTCATTGACACTTGCAGAATATTTATGGAAAACAAATACTGAATGTAAATAGTTAGGTAATGGTGATACTAGGGTGTATGATAGGTAGCTATGCACAACTGCCAACTTACAAAATGCCCAATTTCACTTTTTATTGCTTCCATTTCTTCAATCTCCCTTTATTGGGGTTTTATTAAACTGATTCACTTTCAGTCAATTTTTGCATTCCATGTTGTGAAAAAGGTGATGTATGGACAACTATCAAACGCCAAGCATTGACATTATTTACATTATTCGGACTATTGTCCTCATCTTTGTCGCTATATACCCGGTTAAAGCAGTGGAGAACTTTCAGAGGGAAATTAACAGGAGATAACTGACATCCATTAAAAATGGTACGTGGAACTAGAACAGTCTACCCCAGTGAGCGAAATAAAGGGTTCAGTTCGACATTCCAACCACATGAAGAAGGCTGGAGTGTACAACGGCTGAAACGTTGTAATAAATATAGCGACAAAGATGAGGACAATAGTCCGAATAATGTAAATAATACCTCATCTCAGAAATATAGACAGATATCCAAGCGTTCAGTTGGACATCCACTCTTATGCTACAAAGACAAATTGAAAGACAACTTGAAACATCTCAACTTTGATCTAAAAACCTGGGAAGTCCAAGCATGAAACAAAAAGAAGTGGCATAAGAAATGTTTCATTAGGTTAAAGGGTTTTGAAGACAGTAGACTGAAGCACCGTGATCAGCTTCATCAAGCTCTGAAGCAGAGATGCCATCAAAATCTTGCTTAAACAAATTTCATCTGTCAGTGTGGCTTTGTCGCCTGCAGCAAGGCTGGTCTAGTAGCACACTTAAGAAAGCACAAATGAAATATGTCTTTCCCTTATCTGATTTTCACCACAATAGCCCCTGCTAGCATGTATAAGTATAAAATGAAAAGGCACCATCCACTGCTGACTCATTTATCGTTCATGATAGGAGTTTATTATTATTACACACACACACACACACACTCAAAATGACTGACAAGTATATTGTCGCAATTATATATTTTTAATTTTGTGCATGCATGTTTGTTTTTGTTGACTGCCGAATATAGTAGGGTCATGTGAGCAACGTCTGTGAGAAAAAGAGCACTATGATGCAATTCACTCTGCCAGAAATTTGAAAACACTATACTGTACTGCTTGGCATTTGCACCAGAATCTCCAATACAAACATTTCAATGTGTTTTGGTGTCAATCTGAGGACAGTGCAGAGGATTTGGAAAGAGTTGGATGAGTCTAACAGTGATTATGCTTGGAGTAATCACTAATGATGACATTATGTCTCCATTCATCTTCCAACAGAGCTTCAGAGACTGAACATGCAGGCCTACATCAAGGTAGTCCTGCCCTGGGTCAAGAGGGTGGCTGCTGGAAGGCCCCATGTCTGGCAACAGGACTCTGCACCATGCCACACAAACAGGAGAACCCAGTTATGGATGTCAGACAATTTCTACAATCACATCACCTCTTACATCTGGCCACCTAACTCCCCAGACTGCAAAGTGCAGTTGAGCAAGAGACCAACAAAAATCCTTGGAACACAAAAGGTGAATTGAAGGCAAGAATTATGGAAGTATTTATCAACATAAACAAGAAGACCACCCAGAACAGTACTGATGCTGATGGCAATAAATTTATTTTAGTATTTCAAGGTATTTTTGGTAAAATATCTGTTAAAATGAGATGTCAGTGTTCTTTTCATTTTTGCACAATGTTATATATATATATTTCTTTTAAGTATACAGGAATCGTCAGTTTTAAATACCTTTAAAAGAGCTCTTTTAATATACATAAAAATAACACTTTTTTTCTAAACACCCACTTTCAATATCGTATTGAAATGTGCAAAACAATCTATTGACTAAATAATAAAACATTTCATACGAGTGTGTGTATTTATATATATATATATATATATATATACATACACACACATACATACATACAGACACACAAAGGTGTAACAGAAAAATTGTACAATTGTTAGATTAAAACCATTGTATCTTAGAAAAGATTAAAAGTATCTTACTGGAATTCTCTGAGGTTTTTAAACACTATTGGACTACTTTGAACAATAAGAATGTATTTAGCTCTAAGTTGAAATGATAATCCCTCTTGCTGTTGTTACTTCCTGATCCATTTTTCCTCCCTACTGTTCTCTCTTTTTTTTAATCTTATTCACCGTCCTCTTGATAGTTCTTGAATGGAATTTGAAGATGGAAGCCAGAGTATGAATGTTTGTACTATTACTGAAGGCCTGAATGATCTTTTTCCTCTCACCATTGTTTAGTTGGGAAGATATAGTAGGGCTGACAGAAACGATTTTAACCTGTTATCTTTCTAGCTGAATAACTCAAAGGGTTTTTCACTGATTCTTACAACAAATGGTGTCAAGATGGCTAAATGTCTTATCTGAAAACCTGGAAAAAAGAAACTCAATTAGTTTAGTGCTTTTTTAGATAGTAAACATTTTGTGAGATGGACAATTTTGCTGTTACACCTGATGTGTGCATATATATTATATATATATATATATATATATATATATATATATATATATACACACACAAATGCACGTCCTGCATCCCTAATGCACAAAAAATCTAAAAGGGGCACAGTAAACTCCCTATCTGTGCATCCCAGATAAACATCTCAATTTTCCCCATGAAAAATGATACATTGCACACAAGAAAACTGTAACAGTTACCAAATAGTAAAAAGTAATCTGTTGGTTATTTATACTAAGTGAACAAGGACATTTAGTTCAATCATGCGTCCATGTTCAATTTAAAATGTGACTAATATATTCTTTCTGTAACCAAACATGATTCATTTATCAATTGAACTAAGATAGATATTAATGGTAATTAGTATTATATATATATATATATATATATATATATATATATATATATATATATATTTTTTAAAGACATTTTATGTTTATACATTCTTTTTATAGATACAAATATTTAAGTAAATGCTCTGTTTATAATAAACAGTATTAAACAACATTTACCGGCCTGAATGTCAGAGAAAATATTCGTCCTCCGACAGGATTTGAACCTGTATCCTATACAGGACTGTCATTTAGCTTGACATGCCTTTGGCTACAGAGGCGTGTTCAGTCAGCAAGGTCGAATTTACCATATTTAGACTCCAATCTTCCATGAATCTCTCACGTAGATTCATATCTGTTCATGGCGTATCAAATGTAAATAAATGACGTCACAAATTATGGAAGATCGAAGTCTAAATACAGTAAATTCGACCTTGCTAACCGAATGCACCTCTGTGACCAAATCGGTAAAGGCACGTCAAGCTAAATGACGGTTCTGTATAAGATACAGGTTCGAATCCTGTTGGACCTGTATCCAGCTGGGGACATATTTGTTATGATTAACTGTGATAATATATACTTAATATTGTAATGTCTGTTTAAGTTGTCATGATAGTCAAGTAAGTGGAAACATGTTAGACTAATAAAATCATTTCCTTGGTTTTGAAGCTGGCTATCATTCAAGTATACAAATAAATATAAATTTTAATTAATGTAATTGTTATGTTGAGAGATGAAACAGAACAAACTTTCCTGAAGAATATATTGCTTTAAACAATCTAAAATGTATTCCAGATTGATGGTAAAACCAAGCCTCTTGTAGAGATGTGGGGACGCATCTAAAAACATTTAGTCAAGATAGTAAGAGTCAGTAAAAACTAATTTTTTTCTTAAAAAAATAACATGACTTCTCAAAATAAGTAAATTTCTAATCTTTAATATTTGATTATCTCCCAGGCAATAAAAATTTATTCCCTCTGTGATCTTCACTGCAACTTGTCAATTGTGGCCAAGGTATTTTTTTTAACCAGAAAGAAATAAAAGAGGGAAAAAAGGTGGTGGGAATAGAAAAATGAGATAATTTTTACTTTCTTTTCCCTAACTTAAATCCATTTGTTTAAATTAAATTTGTTTTACATACATTAGAAAAAAAATGGACTTTCTTTCATACACATTTGTCTACACATTTTAAATTTAGCTCTGATGAAATTTCTTTGAAAGACAGCCATGATTTTATGATGCAAAGATTTGGTCTGAATTTACATCAGGCTTCAGATGAGATCTGTTTTTTTTTCCTGAGTGAACAGTGAGAGGAAAAGTTATAAGAATGCCAAAGAAAAAGGTAAAAATTCATTGCTGGCCAGCAGACTATTGCAGCTGCCTTTTCTACCTCTTAATCTCTTCTAGAGCCTGCTCAGTCCTCCAAAGAGTAATTCAGCACAGCCTGTAACTATGCTTGCCTAATCTTTTACTGAACCTGATGAGTCAACTGCAGAAGGGCTGCAATCCCCTTCTTCAAAAAAAAGAGAAAACTTTTCTCGTACAGTAGTTCACAAAATACAAATGCCTTCACTTTTCAGGTGAAAAACTTCATGTACTGTGATATTTGTGCTAAATCTAACAAGACAGGCATATCTCTGGATAAATCAAAACAAATGCACCATCTTCACTCACTGTTTTAAGCAAAGAGCATTAGTCTTGCCTCAATATTCTTAAACTGGCTCCAACCTGAGCCATTCACTGAATGGCTCAGGTTGGAGTCCTCTTGTCAAAGTGAATTATTACACAGCTTTCTGAAAGAGATTGAACATCCAGATCTCTTACCTCTACAGTGAAAAGCAGTAGCATACTGTTCACAATATACAGCTGAAGAACTGTCGTCCAGTATGGCAGACAGCATATAAACAAAAATAAATCAATCCCCATTTGTGATTGTGCTCATAGATGAATCTACAGACATAATCAACCACAAATCACTTTTTGTATATGTTAAAATTATTGATCCTGAGTCATTTGAGCCATGCACTCATTTTCATGCAAATAAAGAGTGTGTGCAGGAATTGCAAAATGCATCCAGGAAGTAATGTCAGAATTGAAAATCCTATTAACCAAGGTGATGAGTATGGGATCAGAGAGTGCTGCTGGAAGACATAATGCTCACTTACAAAGAGCTGCATTCCATTTGTTGACTATTGTATTGCAATGCTCTTCAAATTGTGGACAGGACAATTGATAGCATACTGACATAATGATGTTGTAGTAGTAGAAGTAATTCTAAAGAAGTTCATCAGTATCACTGCTCTGATGATGGACGCCATGGCTCCTGTTAATCTTATCCCAGATAAAAGTGAACCTAGATTTTGCTATCAAAGATCTGAAAAAGATCAAGGAAATTGAAATCACTCAACCAGACAGTATTAGCCAGAGACATTCAGGAGAACATGTACAAGTGTAAGCATAAGATCACAAAGACCACATTCAATCTGGAATAATTGTGCATCAAATTTATCAACAACTTGATAAGTAACATGTACTCCAGGTTTCCAAACACCTCAATATGTGTTGAGGTGTTTATCTGCTTCATGAGTGAGGAAGAACTAGAAATTCTAAATGGATTGAAGATGGAGATGATTGCTAGATGATGACTCAGCTACTCATTAATGCTATACCATCTCAACTAGAGTGGGATCTGAAGAAAGTTGACAATGCACTACCCCAAGGAGAGCATGTGAAAGTTTTGGACATTGGTGACAAAATATCACCTAAAGATTTCCCTAACCTCACCATTCTTTATCAACTGGCCACCACCTTGGCTGTGCATACAGTGTTCTCTGTTCAGAATGCCGTTCTCTGTTCAGAATGCCGTTTTCATCAGAACATCAAGAGCAATTTCTTAAGGTCAACCTAGGGCCCAAAAAGGTTAGGATCCAACTTTTGAAGAGGCAGTGGTCAAATGGAAAGAGGTCAAGCAGAGAAAGTCTAACCCAATTCACTTTTTATAAGAAACCATAGTCAATATATCCAATTTATTAATTTAAAAAAATCTTTTGATCTGTCAATTAAAAAAAACAAAACTATTTTGTCCTATCAACCTAATAAAAAACAACTTTGGTCATAATTCTCCAAAATAAATAGTTTCACAATTGAACGGTGATTAAGTGTAAATATTGTTTGTATTTGAAATTTACTAATTAATATATATATATATATATATATATATATATATATTATATTATATAAAAAACAAACCTGTGTAGAAATATTTTTTTAAAAATAGGCATTTATATTCTTTATCAAGCTATGAATAAAATTACTTATTTGGAATTTTTTTTTTGTATCTTGACAGTTTAATTTTATATACAAGTCATCTATATTACATTTATAGTCTGAAGTGCACTAAAACAATATAAAGTTGCTCTCCCCTATTTCTTAAGCTTCTTTTACTAAAATATTTAGTAAATTTTCAAAAACCATTGTTTGGTTAATACCTGCTGCTTCCACCAAACTCTTAATAAGCAGTACTAGATAGTTACAATGTGAATGTTACATTCAGCCATGGTTAACAAAAAAAGAGGTACATTTTGTTTACTAATTTTGAATTTATCAAAAAATAAACAAAAAATGGACAAGAACAAACAATATTAAATAAAATTATTTCCCCATCTAATTATAGAGAAACTAAGGTATGCAAGTAGTGAGTTTGTTCTTCACTAAGTGTCCTATAGTTCTAGCTTTGTACCAAATCAAAACTCTGCTTAATAATTATCATATGCAAACACAGGTGCCAGATAAAATGTATGAAATGAAGTAGTACCGAACTCTACAAAAATTTTAATATTTGAGCATGGAAATTAACCAAGCATCACAAAAAAGGGAGAGGGGGGAGAATATGTTAACCTTAAATTTTTGCTTCACTTAGTGTAAAATTGAAGAACCAATTACAAAAGTAATAAGCTACAAGTAATTATTCAAGAGTAATGCAAATTTAGGTGTTTATTTACATTTTGAGATTTTTAACGATGTCTTTCTTCCTGCTTTTTAATGATTTAATAAAATCATTAAAAAGCAGGATGAAATGTGTCTATGAATATCTCAAACTCAATAACTGTGCCAAAAATAATTTATCTACATTTTTCATCTGCACATAAAACATTTAAGAGACTGTAATCAAATGGATGCGCTTTTTTTCTTCTTTTAAAATGCTGTTTCTTCAGGATGTAGGTGATCATGGCTCTCCAGATTACTATCTTTATGAATTGCCATTTCTTAAAAAGTAAAATGATTTTTCGTTGCCTTCCCCAGAGTTTGGAATTCAGAATAGCTCTCCTAGACTGGCTGCTACACAAGGTTAAAAGAGCTCAGTCTATTTTGAAGGAAGAAGCAATGAAATCGAGCCTTTTCCAAGGGCATTTGTGTGAAAGTGAGCGGAACATATTAATTTACTTTTTCAAAATGATAGCAATCTCAAGTATCTTTTTGCAATTGCATTAATTAAAATTTTGGCATTAATACTCAATTTTTATCTATAAATGTAACATTTATCAAATAAGAAGGCATTCTCTCTTAATTAAATGTAAAAACATCCTAAAGAAAGCTAATATGAAACATTTTTCATGAAACAAAAGAAAAAATATTTTAGCAACCTAATTGTTAGCAATATTCCATTGTTATGGTAACATGAGGCATGTCTGTGGGCATCAAACAATGGAATATCTCATTACTAAAAAGGGTGCATCAAGCTGTGTGGCTGATATATAAAATAATATTGTGTTACAAAATCGATTATATTTAGAAGCAAGGTTTAAAATGAATTTTTAAAAATGAAGAATCTTTCTTGAAGTTTTAATTTCAAGCTAATAGATTAAATTTAATATTCCAATAAGCAAAATACTTTGCTGTATTTCAAAACTAATTTAAATTGACTCGAAGGAGTTTAAAAAAAAAAAAAAAAAAAAAAAAACAAAAAGTCATTAATTTTAGTCATCTGTCACAATGTAATTATTTTTATTCAAAAATAAAAATTTTTTTTTTTTTTTTAAACTTTATTTGAGGGATATTAACCAATTTAAAGTTTAATTAACCAGATTTGAAACAAATATTACTTTTAGCTTAAAACATCACAGAAATGCATTTTTGATAGAGGTAGGTGTTTTTATTAGCTCTACTGACAGCAGGAAATTTAATTTTTTTTCTATAAGAGATATCTGTAAAATTACTTGAGCATGTAATTTTTAACTACCCAATTTCTGATGAAGCTATGTATGGGTGTCCATATTTACAAAAATATTACATATACACAAAATTCTTCTTAAAATAGTCACCTAACCAGTACAAAATACAGAAATTTAAAAGATTTAAAACTTTATAAATTATTCTAATTAAAATGTTAAAAAAAAATGAAAATTCTTACAAAAATTCACTATTCATAGAAAAATTTATTTTCATAAGACAATATGCCCGTAATATAAAAAAGTTATTAAAAGCCTTTTCTAATTAAATAATGTCTTAGTTCTATTGCATTTATTTTACAATTCAGAGTAGATTTTTGATAACTGGGGGTCCTGTTTTACAAAACAAAACAAAAAACAAAAATGATGATTTAAATTCTCCAAGGAGTTCAACATAACTAATATAAACATTAAGCAGTATAAAAAATTAAAATCAGTGAAAAAAGAAAAGTTTTTACAAAGATTTCCTAACAACAACAAAAAAAATTTTTTTTTAAATAAACATTTCTAATTTCATATATCTGTAAATAAGTCCTCAGAGTTTAATTAAAATCCAACAACTTTCAATGTTTTGCATCACAAAAAAAAAAAAACCTGCTAAAAATCGCCTGTACTAATCTTTGCCTAACACAAGAAAAACAAGATTTTTTTAAAAACCAAATTTTGAACGTTCTTAAAAAAATAAATAAATAAATACTAATAATAATTTAATAATCAATAAAGTCTTTGGTTTTTCCTCTTAATAAAGATTTTGATGATAAAACTTTAAAACTTTGTCTTTGAGTTCAGGGCATTCTGTCATCATGGTAATGCTCAACTTTCAAAAATGAAGAACAAAAGTTGAATTTCTCCAAGACTTTTTTATTTATTCATTCTCATTACTTTTATTGTCAAGCATCTTGGGTGATGGCACTAACTTAAAATAAAAAAATAAAATTTAAAAAAAAAAAAAAAAAAAAAAAAAAAAGACTTATTAATTTAGGCTCCTCCACTTTTTTGGCATAAATTTTCTATACCTAAGGTTTAAAATTAAATTTAAAAAATGAAAAAGCTCTCTTGAAGATTTCATTTTAGCTTTAATTGAAAGCTTAATTAAATTTATTATTTCCATTAAGTAACATCCTGGTGTATTTCAGATAGAAATTATATAGATTGGAATGTCAAATTTAATTTCGATTTCTTAAAATTTTCTTAAAAGCGCCCATTTTCTTAACTTTATGAAATTTGTAAATAAAAAAGTTTAAAAATCTTTCACATACATATATATTTCTGACATGTTATTTAAGTAAAATTAGAATATTTAAAGTTAAATTAATCTGATTTGAAATAAATATTACTTATAGCATAAAAAAGTAATGTACAACCAATTATTAATGATTGGTCCTGTTCATCTGATCCAAGGTTTGATGGACTGCTAATTGACAAAGCAATGACAGCTACTATGGATGACTAATTGACATAATTTTCAGAAATTTAAGTGAACACATTTTTGGGGTTTTAACTACCTACTAATTTTTACAAATGAACATATTTTCCATTTATTTAATATTTTATTGACTGTTATTTTACCTTTCGAAGATGCAAAAATAAAAAAAATTATTCAATTGCAGTATGTCCCACACTAATGTAAATACATAAAATAAAAATATTTAGCAAAATAGTAATTGATATAAGTAAAACTTAAGCTTTAAACTTTTAAAGCTGAATGGAAATTTTGAAGACCTGTTGAAACGTAACTGAAGCAACCTAATAAAGGGACAAAACTTTTAGATCATAATAATGGCAATTTCAGTCTACCATACATAAAATTTAAGGAATGTATTAAAGTAAAAAAAAAAAATTATTATTTTAAAAATAGAATAGCTCAACTAAATTGATTATTTTTTTCCATTTTGGATTTAAAACTATTATAAATTAATTATAATTAAAATTTTTAAAAAATTGAAAAAATTCTTGTAAAAATGCATTAAACATCAGAAAAATTTTATTTCTTCAGACAACAATGTCCTTAATATAACTTATTTACAAAAGCAATTAAAAGATTTTCTAATTAAATAATGTCATAGTTTTATTGGATTCATAATTTTTCAATTCAGAGCAGATTTTCAGTTAGAATAGCTCAAAGAAAAAAAAAAAAAAGAAAGCTTCAGGAAATAGAAAGGTTTTGTGCAAAATTTCATGGAATTAAGTAAGTTTTTTTTTGGTGGGGGGTGTAACATTAAAAAAAAATTTTTTTAACCAAAATTTTCTAAAAAATATCATTTTTTTAAAATGATATTTTTTAGAAAAATTTTGGTTGCATTCATTTGTGAATAAGTCCTGAAAATTTTCATTAAAATCGGGCAATTATTTGATTTTTACAATAATTTCCAAAACAATGTTTTCAACGGGAAAAAAAGCGCAAAAACATCTTAGTTAGCCACAGCAATGACGTAAACAAAAGAAAATTTTAACCAAAATTTCGAACGTGTTAGAAAGGATTAAAAATTTCAAAAAATAATTTAAAAAATTCTTTGGTCTTTCATCTTAATAATAACAAACATTTTGACGATAAAACTTTTTTATTAAGTTTGTGGCCTTTTTCATTACGCTATGATGTTTTCCGCGAAAAGGTGGAGGTACCTATAAGAATTTAAATCATCAGTTAGTTATGTGCCATGCGTGATACACGCGTAGGCGATCATATATCTTTCGATACATGACTGACGAGGCAGATTTTTTTCCGCATTAGGTTGCCATTTTTTCCTGCTGTAGACCGGTCTGTCCTGCTATTTATCCATAGTTGGGGGAGCAAGAAGAGGATTCATACCTTTCGTAAGTGAATGTAATGGATTCGAACTCGGCTCTTCGATTCCTCAATCCGAGCAGCTATCCATTACTCCACCGTGCCTCCTAACACCTAACAGAACACAAAAATTTAGACTGTCATTCATTTTCATTTTAGTTCAAACCTGTTGAAGAGCTTAATGAAATGTAAGCTTTTCAGAATATTTTTAACTAGGAAAAATACACCATAGAAACAAATTACTGACTCAATGTCTTTAAGAGAAAACAACACTAGTAAATGAAGATATTCCATAGGCAAAAATTCCACGTGCTGTGATATGTATCGAATCAAAATTAAAATTTTTCAAGAGGTCAGTCAAACAAAAAGTAATTTTTAAAATCATATTTTACCAAAAATAAAACCTCAAAAAATTAATATTATTTTTATTTATTAATGCACAAAAACGTGCAAGTGGCTGTTTCAAATGATGCAAAAACACTTGACACTTAACTGTCATTTATGAAAGTTTTCATTTGTCTACGTTCGTCGTTAAGAAATTCTTTCTGATTGAGTCAAACAAAAATGTATCGAGTTCCTCATTGAACTCTTTGTTTTCCTTTAGAGATTTCTAAGAACTTTTGCATCGTTTTGCAACAGAAAAGATCGAAAATACATAATTCCATATTAAAAAGCATTGAAGACTTAAAAAATATGGTTATTTAAAATTAACATTGCGAATAAATACGTGCAAAGGTTCGGTGAGTAAATAAAAATAAAATAATTAACTAAGTAGAGCATTTTCATTTTTTAATATTTTTAAAAATTGCCAACACCCAACATAAACAATATTTCAACAGTCGACAATGGTAACGTAAGAATACAAAGAAAATAAACACATTTTTAATTACCAAGTGGCTGATGCTTTGTTTTGTTTTTTTAAAAAAAAAAAAAAGAAGAAGAAAGGTGTCTGATTGGAAAATTGTAGATTTGATTAAAGTCCACAACAGTGAACAGGGAAAAAAATGTGTGTGTGTGGGGGGGTCGTCTTTCTTTTCGGGACGGTGGTTATTTTCTTATTTAAACAAAATATCAATTTTACAAATGCTTGCATTTGTTTTTTGCAAAAATAAATCTACGTGGAAAATCTTATGTAGAACATGGGCAAATATGTGAATAAAAGAAATAAAATAATAAAAAATTAAAAAAAATGGTGTTTAGCCATTACAGAAACCAAAATGGCGGATCGTTATAAATTTACTTCCGGATGAAAAAAAAAAGTTTATTGAAAATAAAATCAAGAATTGGAATAAAAGGCAATAAATTTATTATAAAATAATGACATTAATGCTGAAAATATTTCTTTACTGTTATTAGTTGTGAAGTTAAAAAAAAAATACAACCACCGCCCGCCATAATGTAATGGGGAAAATGTGAGAATATTGAATAGTACAGATGGAATTAGTTTGTTTACAAACCATGAACATAAGCTTAAAAAATGTCATACAGGGCCTTTTTAAAGACATACATAAACACACACATACATACATCCATACTGAGGATTATGGAAAATGTATTGATTCAAGTTTTCATCTGAGATCGTGATGTTAATTAAGGCAAGCAAGAAAAAGTAACATAACATGGCGAGGAGAAAGAAGTTCGTGCTTCTAATGACCGGTTAAAAATTAAAAGAAAAAAGAAAATCGGATAAACAAACAAGGCACTAAAATTTTGCAATTTCAGGCATGCTATCAACAAATTCATAGTCACAATTTTGCAAAAAAAAGGTAATAAGCATTAGCTGACAAAAGAGTAGGCTTCTAGAGAAAATAGAAAAACAATGCAATATAGACTAGATTTCTTATTTCACATTTATGAGATATTGAAGCATTAGAAAATATTCAAGACAAAAATATTTTTAAAATCACGAAGAATAAATTACTTTGAGACTATGTGATGAGTTATTCTACAGATAGGATGATCAGTGTCACTAACAAAACACATACACGAACTACTGTTAGAATTTTTAACAGTTGAAAAATGCAAATTTCCCTTAAAAATCTAAAGCAATCATTAAAAAAAAAATCGAACGTAATGTTTGATGGATTTGTAACCAAAAACAGAAAAAATTATACACTGAATTGTGAAATTTTGTCATTCTTTCATGTAAGCAAAAATTGAAAAATCATAGTGATTTAAAATTTAAAAAATACCCATTAAATCTTAATAATGAAATAATTCTTTTTTGCATGTGATATAATACTTGACTATTCATCGAAATTTAAGATCTATCACTTAAATCCTAAATGATGATTATGAACTAAGACAGAATATGCAAAAGCAAAACGGATAAGATTTATTTATAAAATAATAAAATTATGACTAAAAAAACTGTAGTTTTTCGCAACTATCATTATTGATAGTACGTCATTAAAACATTACTCTTTCTTTTGATAAAAAAAAAAGCTATCCACGACTACTACTACCAACGATTTTATTATGATTATTGTTAATATTGCATGTTTTGGAATCGGTTAATGTTGAAAATGAAAAATTAGTTTTTATCGATAACATTTTCAGTTGTTTTTATTTAAGCTTAAAAATCCATAAGAGGAAATAAACTGACATATGCAAGTAAAAAATAAATCCGGATTGTCAAGATTGTCCGATGAATTTTTCTTTTACTTAAATTTGATCTTGCTAAGAAGCTTTTCTAAACAAAGGGCTTAACAAAAACAATATATATTCTGTTTTTTATCGATATCAAATAGCGAGATTTATGAAGTAGCTGATATTATAAAATCTTGACACCAAGTGTAGTGATCTCAAATTAAAACACTTTACAAAAGAAAAAAACCTATACAATAAAAATAAAATATAAGCTAACCAGTCTGTATCTTAAATTTAAAAGCACAAAGATCTTCATTTTGCGATGAATAGAGAAAATAAATCTGAAACTCGAGTGAATTCCCTCGTTTAAAATATTCTAGTAGAGAGGAGTTACTTTTAGTTTTAATTAAGAAAAATAAATAACTTTCTGAGACCAATAAAGATAAGAATATATTGAAAATGATTACATGGAATTAATGAAAGAACTTTTGTAAACTGAAATAAATTAGCATTAAGTTTTATGTGAACAACTGAGCAATGAACAAAGTATGAAATATTTTTAAGGTAATTTGAAAACAGGCTTTAAAAAAAATCAAAATAGAAGCGTACGCACATGGATGAGGAGTGCAATTAGTGCATTTATAAGGCTTTTTTAGGTTTAATTTAAATAAACTAATAAAATATAGATGTTGCAGACTTAAAAGAAGTTGACTCTACTGATCAAGAAATGTTTATAACAGAAGAATTGAGGATCATTAGACATATCTAGAACAAAGACTAAGAAGAGAGTAAAATGAAAACAATCAGAAAATGAGTACCGATTTTCAAACATAATAAAAACGATTAATTCCAACATTGAACTGATAACATCTTAATCTTCTTTCGTATTCAATTTTGTTAATATCACCAGTAAGTTAGATAACATAACAATTTTGTGTTGCAATCAAATAATCCTAGTTTTTATAACTTGACATGAGACTATCTTTCAACAAGATAGTATAATTCTAACCTGAGTATTTTCTCTTTATTACAGGCAGCCATATTTAGGTTGGGCAAATGTAAAGGGGAAGAACAATTTTTTACCGTTAGAGGGATTTAATTTATCTTAACTAAAAGATACATCTGATTTACTTAGAAATATCAACTCTAAAATAAGATCTACATTTTTAATACCATCTACAATCATTAACTCATACCTAATGCATTTTTTCATTAACTCCAAGGAAATAGCAAAGACCGTGGAGCAAGAGTAAAGACATTTATTTCTTCATGTGATAAGAAGCCCAAAATAACAAAAACAAAATAAAAAATTGAAGACATTTTCCTAAAAATATCTTTTTCATTCTCCAAAATGGAAAAAAGATGAATTTCCACACAAAGCAGCATTAATTAGTCCTCATCAACATTTTCACGCAATTTAAAAAAAAAATCTAAATAAGATAACGTATAAACACATACACACGTGTTTAAAAACAATTTTATAAAAGAAAACCATTTACAAGAAAAGAATACTTATGCACAATTATTTTAGCATCCAGTAAATAAATGCTGTTTTAGGTATTCAGTTATTCCAAAATTAAACCTACATATTTTTCCACTAAAAACACCCATGATTTTAAGGTCTTTATGAAAGTTATTTCAGAATGCAAATTATACTGAATATACAATACATTATTAAATTACTTTATCTCTACAATTATTAGTTTGTGTCCCCCAATTTTCCGATTTGACGTAATTTAGAAATCAAACAATGAAGATAGAAATTCTGGGATACAGAAAATGCCGTATTCAATATGTATTATAATTAGACTTCTTTTAAACTAGATATTTAATTGTAACTGTAATTCCAGGTTCTTTTTTCCTGTATATTCAAACTGAGTTCTAGTATTTATAATGTAATATTTTCCTTCTTTTCCGCAACCAATCTCCATAATGCTACAGTATATTTTCCTATATCGTTATTTGATTCATATACAACATTCGTTCTTCATTTCATCTTAATTTCCAGGTAAATGTTTCCCTATTGAGAAGTCTTGAGAGTGACCTTACCTTGAAACCAGGCCAGTGAGAGGTGGACAATAGGGACAATCTGGTGATAACGTAGCCAAAAACGAACCAATATGGAGACTAAAAGATAAAGCAAACAGAAGAGGGAGGAGGAGGAGTTAAAAAGAGCGAATGTAGAATGAAAAATAGAGGGAGGAGGTGATGGTGACGAGATATCATTAGCTTGTAACTTTGTGGGTGATCGTTAAAAACACTTAGAACGAATGACTTGCATAACTACGTTTGAATATTGGAGGGAGAGGTTTAGAAAAATAATAATACATTTCCGTACATTCATTAAAAAAAGATATAGTAAAAAAACAAAAGTACATTGAAAAAAAAAAAGAGCGGAATAAAAACACAACATTAAAGATTGCAGGGACGTTAACTGCAAAAATAAGTAGAGAGAGAGAAAATATTTATTTTGTTTTTGTTAAAGAAGCTGCGAGATGTTGATAGAGGTTTTAAAAACACTGCTTTCTCGTTTAATCAAAAATTTATAAGAAATTTTATTAAAGTTATTGCGAATACACTATTTAAATAGAAGAAATTACGAAATCACAGTATTATTGCTACAAAACTTAAAATACTGAAGACTGATATTTCAATAAGCAAAAACGGCGCGAAGCTAACACATTTTATAAGATTGCATTTGATTGGATGAACACGTTTGTCTTCGCCCTTTATTACCTAAGCTCAGCTATTCGGTTTTGTTCGGCTAAACTCGGTCAATTTCAGATTAAACTTTTTTTTTCCCAATTAATATTTTACCAGTAATCATTTTCACTGTATATGTTATAATTTTTAATCTTTTTTTAAATATAAATATAAAACATTACTCTTGAATAATTTCGAACGATATTATTTTTTACAATATATAGTTTTTTTTAATTTTTTTAAGACTTAAAAAAGTATTTTTCAAGTCAATTGAAAAATATCTTTGGTCAGCTTTGTACTATACAGTACAAAATAATGTTTTTAATTTAAAAGTAATTTATACAATCGAGAGAATAAGTTTTGTTTGTATCTTTATTGTTTTTTAACCTTAAGGTCTCTATTTTTATTTCCTTTTTTAATGACCTAATTAAGTCTAATTTTATGTAAAGATTTAATAATTATTATGGATGATTTGATACTTTTTTGACACTGCATAAGTATTTCATTGTCAATTATGCATGTAGATGCTAAACTTTAATCATGAAACTGTATAAATCATGTTCTTTATAATTCGTTATGACACTGACCCTCACTCATCAAGCTATATCACTATTATTCTGCCTGTCCCTTTTTAAATTTAGTGTTGAGAACTTCCGTTGTGATCAATTGCTTTATTGACTGACACGGAATCAATCAGGTTTTAAAGTTTTGTTTGTTGGGTGCTAATTTGCTCTGATAAGTCTTGTTTGTGTATGAAAATGAAATTTTTTAGGAAGAAAAAATTGAACGAGTTTGGGATTTTTGCACAATTTCATTGAGCACAAGATTTCAATTTTTAATTTTACTTAAGTAAGTTGAAAGCAAAATCATTTTCAGAGATATTTATAATTTATTTCTCACGTTAAATTATTTTAATGTTTAAATTTCTTAAAAAGTTGTTTGACATATGAAGGATTGAATACTAAAAATAGACAATTTTGCGTCGATTACGCATACTTTATTCATTCATTCATTATTAGCTTATTTTCCGAAAGTTATTCAACTGAATATTGTCGAAAATTATTTTTAATTTCATGGCTTTTTTATGTGTTGCGGTTACATTATATTATAATATAACCGTTGTGATAAAAATCTACCAAATAAATTTTCACGGAAAAAATGCACCACACTCAATGACCAATTGACCACTTACAGCATGAAATTGACTCTCCTCGAGTTTTGACCTATTTTCAATGCTGGCTAAAAACCTTAAACATTCATTGTTTCTGGTAAATAAAACTGCTTACTGTTGCATTCATGGTTACTTTTGCTGAATTTCACACCCACTTGAACTTTGGGCAGACTTTAAAATTTTCTCTTAGATTTGTAGCGTTTGTGAAGAAAACCTTAAATATAAATTAAGATTTGGTAAAATGAATAAATTAATTAGACAGATTCATATTATAGTTGACACATTAATATATTCTATTAATTAATCAGATAATATAAAAATCTTTTATTAAAAATTTCTAATAATATACAAGGATCAGTGGAAAAGTTCATAGGCTGACAAAGATACTCTCATGGAACATGACCAAACTAGATTTATTTTTCAACATAATCCTCCTTGCAGTCCACACACATCTTCCATTGGTGTTGCAGTGCTTGGATCCCATTGGTGAAGAAACTTTCATCCTGTGGATCAAAAAAGTCATGAACAGCAGATACGACGTCATCATCACTGCTATACTGGTTCCCAGCCAAGTGTTTTTTCGTGTTGGGGAACAGATGATAGATGAGGCCAAATCAGGAGAATAATGAATGTCATTAAATAGTTCAAAGCCACTGTCATGCACAGCAACCATTAAAACCTAGGGCATGTGATGTAACATTGTCCTGAAAACAAGATCCCTTTCATCAGTTTTCCTGCATGTTTGGTTTTGATAGGCTTTCATAACTGCCTCAGCAATTTGGCATAGTACTCTCCATTGGTGGTGTGGCCCTTTTACAGGAGCCAAACCGAGAGGTTGCTTTTTTACCCCCACCCTCCATCTGTGGCCTTCCCTAGTAGCTCACAAGTCTATGGTGCAGTTTCTCTTTGGGAATATATCTTCCCCTGATATAAAAAGAAACTCCAGCTTGCAGTCCTCAATTTGGAAAAACCCAAGACTCACTGTTTCCCCCCTTTATGGAATATGTCCTCAACTGAAGCATAGTAAATGAATCTGTTCCATTTGAATCTAGACTCCTAAATATAGTTTCTCCAGAAACACAAAAGAATCTTCATATTATATGTAAGGCCCTATTTTTGTTTTCCTTTCATTCTGCTTGACAATGTAGATATATGATATATTATTCTCTGCATGGGATACATGTGTATATATATATATATATACATACATATATATATAGTTTTGTGTATGTCTTAGTGGTATAAAAGTCTCTTTGAGAACAAGGTATGTTTGTCATTCCTTTTCCTTTCAGCCATTCCATTCTGCCCATGAAATATCAATGTTATTATATCATGGATATAATAATACTCATAATGGGGGAATTTATAAATGGGAGAATAAATCTTTCTTCCATAACTCTCTCCTGTTAAACTTTTGTGCAGATGATCCTCTCACAGGATATTCTAATAGCATTGGCTTTTTGATTTATAATCAATTGCTTGTTATCCATATATAGTGAACACAATCAATGTTTTCTTTGGTGGTGGCAGTTGCATGACATCCAGACCTTGTGTCATCTTCAAGGCTCCCTCTTAAATTCAGCTGCTCACCTTTGTACTGTTGATAAAGCTGGAACATTGTCCCTTTAATGTAAGAACCATATCAGCATGAATGTCTTGTGGAGCTGAACCCTTTTTTTGCATGTACTTGATAACACTACAATGACAAATTTTGTCCATTTTCAAGATAAGTTGCTATTAGTTACTTTTTAAGTCTTTTTTGAACAGTCAGATGTCAGTTTACCTGGAAAGAAACAATGCATTTTAACACATGCATAAGAAGAGTTGAAATTAATGCATTTAATGTTTCACAGCTCTAGCATCACTCCCTCATATAATATCGCGACTGAGTGGATAGCAACTTGAAATAAAATCCAATATAATTACAATTTACAGGGAAAAATAAACTATAAATAACATTAAAACATATGTCAAATTATTAATCTGCAAAGTTTCAGCTTTTAAGCATGTATAGTTATTGTTATTAGAAAATTTATGCCCCTCAAATAACATACATTCAGATAAAGGAAAATTAAATATTTGCATTTTAAATATTTGTATGCATTTTATATGTCTATGTCCATGCACCAGGTATAAATGAAAGGACATTATATCAAATGGTCAGTTGGCATGATAGTCTATGTGGAACCCTAGAGTAGTCATAGTAACAGTCCCAGGCAAAGTAGTAAGAGGAGTCATTAAGTAATCTTTCTGTTTTTAGTCTATTTCCTGCCATACAAAAACTGACTTCATAGGAAGAAACTGGACTAAAAAAAAAGAAAAAGAAATACCTCAACAATTTCAGGAATACAAAAATTTTGGATTTATTCATCATCTACTTATTCTTCTTTTCCATTACTTTTCTTTGTGGATGAATTGAATATTTTGCAAAACCAAATTTTTATCCCCTCAACCATCCACAAATTCATTTGAATTTTTCTGACAATTATACAATGGTTTAAAATCATATCAATCCTCTCAACCCTATTTTTCTTAACTTTTTTCCAACAAGTGCATCCCACAAAAGTTAAAATAGTGACTGGCAGAGAATAAGATGGCATAATGATTTGGACTACTTCAAATTGTTTTTGCACCATGACGCTCAGGAGCAAAAAAAGGTAGCAGATATTAAGGAAGACTTAAGTGAAAGGAATTTTTTTGAAAACTAATTTGTTAATTTACTATTAACTTTTTAAAAACCATTTCACTTTAAGAAAGACAATAAAGCCACTAAGAGGCAGGGGAGTTACTGAATGTGAGAGAATATGAACTATTAAGGAGAGAGAACAATAAAAGAAGAGAAATTAAGAAGACAGAAGAAAGTGATTGACGTTGCATTTTGATTTTTGAAAATGAAAGTTGACTGGAAAGTAAGAAGCCAGAAAAGAATTCCACAAGTGAGAAGTGCAATAGAAGAAACTGTTAGTATAGTTATATCTAGCTAATTCTGCTGAAATTTTAAATTAATTTTTTTAATGTGTTTTGAGTATATAATCTAGCCACTTTCATTTAGTTTCTTATTCCTTTTGTTTATATTTTTATCAATATTGTTATTAAATATCCCACAATGTGATAATAGAAGATCTGCCAAGAAAGGTGAAATGTTGTAAGAACATGGACATAAATTTACTGTGGATGATTTAGCAATTAAAATACTTTCTATATCCCAGCATTTTTTTAAATCAAAATATGGTCAAACCTATTATGGTGATCAACTAATACACTGACTGTGCTGTTTTGTAAAAGATCCCTTTTGTGTTCATATAATCTTTTATTTAAATTCCTTGAGGTTTCTCCTATGTATTCCTTGTGGTAATTATTACAGATAATAGAGTAGATCCCCACTTCAAGTTTTAGCTTATTATTTTGTTTTGTATTAATTAAGCCTGTTATTGTTTTAGAAGTAGCTGTAACAAATTTTATGTTAACCTTAGAAAATTGTTTTCAATTGTAGTTGTTATAGAGGTGGTGGGTAAAACAATATCTTTTGATTTATTGGGTTTGTTAGTGTAGTTCACTCTTCTATTTCGGAATATTTTATGAACCTTTTGTTTTATGTTGAATAGGTATTAGAAGAGCTTAAAAGTATTTTCAATGTATTTCTCTTTTTTGTGTAAATATTGGGAGCTTTAAATTTTGAGTGCTCTTAAATAGAATCTGATGATTATTCTGGATTTTATTTTGTTGTTATGATGAGAATAGAAATTTATGAGATCCTTTTTATTAGTTGAGTTAAGATGGACACTTAGTTTTAGGCTATTGTCATAATGGTGTAATATAGGATCTGGGAAAGAAAACATTTGTTTCTGTTTCACAAGTGAAACCTATCATATGTTCAACTTTGTTTAGTTTATTTACAATGTCAGGTAAAGTAGTTTTGTGGGGATATATTAACAAGGTGTCATCAATATATCAGAAATATGTGAATTGTTAAGGTAAAATATTTTAGAAAGGACCAGATTTAAAAATTCGAAGAAGATGCATGCCAAAAAACTACTTAGGAGTGAACCCATTGGTGATCCAAATTTTTATTTATAAAAATGATTGTTAAAGGTGAAAAAGCATTGATTAATGATGAGTCGGTAGATTTTTATTATTTTAGCTATTGGCAGGTAGGTTTATATTTTATTGTATTAGATGTTTTTAAAAGATTTATGCATTTATCAACAGGAATGTTGGTGTAAAGGGATTTAACATCTAAACTAGTCATAAGCTTGTTAGTCATATTTATTCCCCTTAGTTTTTCAACTAGGCTGCCTGAATTTTAACATGAGATGGGCCAACAGTTCCAAGGAGAGCGGTCAAAACCCCTGCTATTGCTTTCACCAATTTTGGGGGAGTGCCACCAATACCTGGCACAAAGCTTGGGCACATTAAGGTGATATTCTATTAGTGAATACCATGATTTGTTTTTCATTATTTAGTTTTCTAATTGCTCTATTAAATTTCTGTGTTTCAGCAATTATTTTGTGCTCATATGCGATGAGTAAATTGTCGCCATTTTATATGTTTAATTTTGTACATGCACATTGTTTTTGATTTTGTCAATGGAACAGTATATTAGGATCAGTTGGACATCATCTGTGAGAAAAAATGCACCATGACACAATTCACTCTACCAGAAATTTAGAAACAACATACTGCTTGACATTTGCACTGAAAGCTCCAATACAAACATTTCAGTGTTTTTGGGTGTCAATCTGACGTCAATGAAGAGTTGGATGAGTCTAATGGTGATTACAAAGGTATGGCAGCTCAGAAAACCCACACTGATTGTTCTGATTAGAACTAAATTTGTTGGTGAGGGCCTCAGACTCAACACGAAGGCCTACATCAAGTACCTTGAGGAGGTAGTGTTGCCCTCAGTCAAGAGGGTGGCTGCTGGAAGACCCTATGTCTGGCAACTGATCTATACATCATGCCACACAAACAGGAGAACCCAATCATGGTTGTTAGATAATTTCTGTGATCACATAACCCCTTACATCTAGACATCTAACTCCCCAGAGTGCAACCCCTTTATTACGTGTCGGGTGCATTTGCGCGTGAGACCAAAAAAACTCCTTGTAGCACCAAAGATGAACTGAAAACAAGGATTATAGCAGCATTCACCAACTTAAACAAAGAGACTGTCCAGAAGAGTTGCAGGGGCTTCAAAGTCATCTTGAGTCCGTGGTTAAAGCTAATAGTGATTTTATTGAATAAATTTACTCTTTAGTATTTCAAGATAATTTTATGTAATTTTGTTAAATATATCTGTTAAAACAAGATGTCAGTGTTATTTTTTGTGCAATTTAGATGACAATTTATCCATCGCACCAGTATGTTCTCATATGTGTAGGTATCATTGAGTAGTGAATTAATTTTATCATTGTATGTGTTCCTATTCATAACAATCCCACCTCCTCTGTTCAAGGAAGTGAAGTGAATTTTTATATTTTTGGCTAGTTTTTTTATCACATTTCATTTAAGACTCTCTTGTTTTATTTGTTTCTAGAGTGGCAGTAATTATTTCTTGAACAAAGCCTTTGGTGAATTGTGTCATGATTTTTAAATATTGTATCAACTAAAATAAAAACGAAAACAAAAAAAATGAATAAAATTGGATAGATTATATACCCAAAATATATATTTTAAAAAAAATCAATTCAAATTTAAAATTTCAGCTTCCATTCTCCTTCATGTGCATGTATAGTTGCATCAATTTAAATATCACTGTTTCAAATGCCATGAAATTCTCATATGAGATATGTGAAGTATCTCTGTGGTTATCTGTGCCATGTGACCTGGATTATTTTTAATTGGTGTTTCAATTTGGTCATCATCAACAACTGCAAGCCTTCAGAAAGTTCTCAGTCTTCCAGATCAAAATTTCCAATTCTAAATCTAGTGAATCACATATGAACACTAATTTAAACTATTGCATCATCTCCATAAATGAAATGGCACATATCATTGTACCATTTTTTATTGCATTTTTCCTATCTGGATTTTAAAAAGCACCAAGTGACGAAAAAGCATCTCAGTTTCCTCCATTTAAAATTCACAATCCACACCTTTTAGAATATGTATAGACATCATAAATTTCAATCACCTATTGAAAAACACCATTTGTTCCAACCCAATATATATAGCAGAAAAATCAACTTACACATAGCAAGACACAAACAACTTGGAGGAGAAAAGGATTTTCACCTCAGCCCAAGTGGATTGAATATCCTCTCAGACACCTCCTGTATGCCTGTAGACTCACAAGTGTTGTACTAGAAACATTAAGGAAGACATTCGGAAGCAGTTATCAAACTAAAACTGAACCTCACTCTCATTTATTTTTTACCACATTGAACTTTCCTTCATCCTTACTGAGGTTGAATGAATTTTTGACCAATGAAAACCTTGCCTTCACAGAAATTAGCTGGTGAACTAAGAAGTTGAAGGAAATAAAGTAGAGAGCCTACACAAAATTATTTTTGATATAAAATGAGGAGAAAAATTAATTAGAAAATAGTGTCTGAAGTCATGTGAAAGGTTTCATTTCAGTTCCTCATGACCAGCGTTGAAGTACTTGCCAATGTAAAATTACTTGTCAATTATATTATCGTCTTCTAACCAGCATGGAGCATTTCAAGAAAGCTAATTATTTCAAATTATCTCTCTTTATCTACTTTTGAACTTATGCAAAAGATATATCCCTTCAGTGAGCAACAAACTCACATTTGTCTTAAACATTTTTGAATATTATTTGGTGTCAGATCATTTGTCACATGGGTCTATGCAATGTGAAACTTTATGATAGGCTCAATTCCCTTCCTTAGGTATCTCCAAAGATTTGTAAAAAAATGAGGATACATGATGAAAAAAATGCCCCAAACTTAACAAAAACAAAGTTTTATTGTCAAAATATTCATGTTATTAAGAAGAAAGACCAAAGGAATTTTTGATTATTAAATTTTTTTTTTTTTTAATTCTTTTTAGAACCTTTGAAATTTTGGTCAGCAAGTGAGCATAAATTAGTATGGTAAATTTGAGCATCTTTTTGCAGTGCAAGACACACCAATTTGGAAATTCTTACAAAAATAATTGTCAGGATCTAATGAAACTTCCAGAACCTATTCACAAGTGAATTAAATTATTTTAGAAATATTCCTTTTTTTATTTATTCAATTTTATGAAATTTTGAGAAATTCTTTTTGTATTGCTTAATGTTTATATTAGTTGTAAGGACAAATCCTTGGAGAATTTGAATCATTAAATTATTTTTGGTCAAACAAGATCCTCAGTTACAGAAAATGGTTTAAACTATAAAATAAAAAATGCAATAAAACTTATAAAGATATTATTTAATTAGAAAAGCTTTCGTTTTTATGCATAAAATATATTATAGACAATATTGTCTTAAGAAAAAAGATTTTGATGAATAATAAATTTTTACACAGAACTGTTTTCATTTTTTTTAAATTTTAATTAAAATAATCTATAAACTTTTAAAATTCTGTATTAATTTGTAGTGGTCAAGTGATATTGTTATTAAATTAAAACTGTATTTAGTAATAATAAATTAAAAAATTCACTCCAATTCAATGACCTCAATATTTTAAAAAGAATTTAAAATTTTTGTGTCAATTTTTGTAAATAGAGATGTCCAAACATGACATTATCAGAAAAAAAGAACAGTAACTATAGTAAATTTAAAATTTATTGGTAATTTTCTAACATTTCCTCAACAAGTGTCTTTGTTAGTTAGACTATAAAGCCAAAGTACATAAAATTCAATATTAGATTGCATAGAATACTTTCTTAAATTTTTAAGATTATTGGGTAGTTAAAAATTATGTAAAAGTATTCATGTTATATACACATAATTGTTACCCTTAGAAAAAATTGTCCCCCTTAGAAAAATTCTCAAACATAAGTTTGTCAACTGTTGTCAACACCTCATTAAATCACTCACTTCCATGTGAAAAAACGCTTTTCTGCAATATTTTAAACTAAAAGTAATATTTGTTTAAAATCAGATTAATTAAACTTTAAATCAGCTAATTTTCCTCAAATAAATTTTCAAAAAAGTATAATTTATTTAAAAAAAATCTTTTTAATAAAGAGAATTACGTGTTGACAAGATTTGTGAATATGACCAATTTTAGCATTATTACTGATAATAAAAAAAAACCTCATTCCAGTCAATTTAAAATTTGCCTATTAAAAATATTAAATTTAATCTATTAGCTTGAAATTAAAACTAAAATAAAAGCATCAAGGAAGATTTTTCATTTTTAAAAATACATTTTAAACCATATATACATATATATATATTGACAAAAACAAAACTGCTCACGGGCACGCACGTAACCCTACACAACATAGGAAGTGTGTGTATGCATACATATGTGTATATTAATTCCTTATAATAACACAGTATGTATGTATGAAGTGGAATATACGTATACATATGCATGCTGACAAAAACACAAAAGAATGGAAATAGATCTAAGAACACACAGGGGTCATTAAAAGATAAGAATATAGATATTTCTCACCCTCTCTCGGGCCAGTCTTAATTGTTTTATTACCCTTCATGCAGAATTCTTTCACTGCCAGTTCAAGAAAGACATTTGGGTCACTAACACAAAAAAGAGAATGTCTAATATCGAGAATATTTAACGTTGAAAAACATAAAAAAAATTAATTCCTTTTAATAATATGTAGAAATATCCACTCTTTACCTGATGAAGGTTGCGAGACTAGAAACCTGTGTAGCAAAATTATGGAAAATAAATCATAATGTATTTTTTTAAAAAAAACACATTACAACCAAAAACGTTTGTGGTTTCTCTCTTTTTATTATATAAGTACATGGAGTCTTTCACACACACACCTACATGTGTGTGTGTGTGTGTATATGTGAAACTTTGTGATAGACTCAGCATTCTTTTTATAATTATATATATATATATATATATATATATATATATATTATATAAATTTCTTAGTTCATGAAATTTTATTCTTGCATCTTCTGAGCTATATATTCTTATTATATCATCTTAAGTTGTTAAAGTATAAATTTTCCAAGTTATCATTTTTTTACAGGGATCCAACTAAAAATGCAATTTAACATCATAGAGAGAGGATTAATTGCAATGTAAGAGGTGAATATTTACAGGAATATGCATGCTTTCTTGTTCCCATGTAGATAATCACCAAACCATTGCCATGCTGCTAATATATGTGTGTGTGTGTGTGTGTGTGTAAAAAGAGAGAAAGACAAAAGCAAAGAACTACTGAATGTATATTGCTTATCTTGGAACATTTTTGAGAGTTCCTTGTTGTATTTTCAACATGTTGCCTAAAGAAACAATTTTAATATAACCCAACTCTAATTATTTACTAAGGCTACAGTAATAGGACGCATAGTAAAGATAAAAATATGCTAACTACTACATTGTTCTACGAGACAAGTTAACCATTACCCTATAATAGGAAATCTTGATTGTTTAAGATAAATGCTAAGCAATACCTTTATTCAGACTCATTTTCTTTCATTCATATTTTTAAAGGCATTTTATATTTTGACTGGTTTATTCTCAAGTAAATTTTTCATCTGGTGGCTCTACTCTTAAAAATTACATTGAAGTGTTGAATTAAATGAAAATGTCTTCAATGTTATGAACACATATATGCTGCAATTACTCAATAACACCCAAATTTTCAAGATGCTGTACAATATTATATTTAGTAACGTTAAATACGTTTATATTTCTGCAGTGACTCTTATTCACATTGAATGGAATAAAGACTATAAACAAATAAATAATTTTATATTGTAATGAATTGGTAAATGGAATGAGTAAAAACAGGCCATAAAATTACATATGTAATTTTTATTTTTAAATAAAACATTAATTTTGATATCTTCATTTGTCAAAATCCCAGATATATATAAGTGAGCAGTAAAAGTATGTCTGTTAAGAGGGCCAAGACATAACTGATTCAACATTGTGTTAAGTGTGGATTATGTTGGGTTAAGTTTTGCTGTCAAATACAACCTATGGTGTGCAGACAATAGCTGAGGTCCACTTTTGGTTTTAGGGACTTATTGATGTATATAAAGTAGAAAGGATGAAGCAGCCTAACTAAAAATGTAATTTAAAAATTACTGACAAAAAGAATCTGCAACAGTTTTATTTGAAAAATTATTTTAACTTAATTTGAAATCAATTTTAATTAGTTACAGCAAATTTAATATGCCAATTTATAGATTATTAAAACAAATAGCATTACTGTATAATGAAAGAATCTATAAAAATCAAGGTATATAGAGGTTCAATGTTTTTTCAAAGCATAGCATGACTAAATGGTGCATGTTGTCTATTCACTGCACACAGCTTAGATATCTGCTTTAAAAAGATTGACTATTTTCAATAGAAAAAAAATAACATCAGCAAAATTGAAATTATATATTGTTATAAAGGAAAACTAAAAACTAAAATAGTTTTCTTCTCTTAAACATTTTACAAAAGACAATTTGAAAAACCTGAATTGTGATTCAATCATGCAGTTTGGTTGGAATCAGTTGAGAAGCATTAATAAAATGTAGACATATTTTTCATTCATTGGTAGCTTACCATTCTAAAATTTTCATATTTAAACAATTAAAATAATAAAGTTATGACAGTAAATAAATAATAATTCCTGTGTCCATTATCTCATGCACAAAAATAAATTTATTACAAATTCACAAATTAATTAGCTTATTATCATATAAGTGTTTGTGATACCTTGGCAGTATATAGAAAGGTATTTTCAAAGAGGTGGCTTTATAGACACAAAATTCTTGTGAAATGAGCTATAAGTATGTGCTAAAAATGAAAATGTTTCAATAAAAATTTAACTGAATTATGATTAACATGAAGAAATTTATTTAAAAATTATTAATTCTGTATAATTAAAATAAAAAATAAATTAATTTTATATAGAAGTAATATCAGCAGCTAAAGTGTTCATACCAAAAAAAAAAAAAAAAAAAAAAAAAAAGAGTTGAAAGTAAAAATAAAATAAATACAGAAACTTTAATTTTTTTAAAAATTTATTTAAAAATAAAAGTTTGGTTTAGCTTTTTGCTTGAAAGCACATTGATTTGAATTGCTGAAGATAAATCAGAATGAATTTTGCAATCAGAGAAAACCATTTTTAATAAGAAAAGCTCCATTTTCTTTCCATAAAAAGATAAACTAGGACACAAAAATGCTAACACTGTGCGAAAATTACTGAAGTGTTACTGAGATCAGATGAAAAAAAATTTAAATAAATTTCCACAAATTACTTTTATCATTATAATCAGGAAATGTAACTGACTTTAATTAAAAATATTGAAATAAATGGCTAATAAAAACATGTTTCTTTCTTTTGGAATAAGTCTAAAATATATAAAAATTGGTCTTTTCCTGTCTATTTTTAGAGAGTGGTTTACCAAAATATACATGGAGTTTACACATTTCTTTAAAAATGTTGATTAAGCAAAATCAAACTTCAGTAGAGATTTAAAATCTCCATATAATAGGAAAAGTTAGTAATTATGTTAATTTACTTTTTGTATATCACGACTGACATTTGACCATTACACTTCAAATAGATATTTCATTTTTTCTTTTAATATCACTCCATTGATTGATAAAGTCCAGAAATAGAGAAACTATCTTCATTACTAGTCAAAAGTACAGAGTCCTGGTCATTTGCAACTGCCTGACTCAAACCATCAATTAATTGCTGGGCAGCTTCAGCTCCTCTTGACATAATAGCTGCTTCTTCTTCACCACTGTCCATTATATTTACATCTTTGTCTTCATCATCTGAGCTGCTCAGTTCACCAAATACTTGTTCTAGAAAAAACAAATAATATAATTTTAAAAATTCAACCACATTTTATGAATAGAGAGCAACAGCTCTGTGAATATAAAATAAAAATGTTAAAAATATAAAAGAATAAAGGGTTCAATTCAATATTACAAGAAGATTAGTGTAGAAAAGGCATCTGAAGAAGACCAGAAAGTAAAATGATCGAAATATTGTGAGTACGAGAACCATGACGAGAATTCTGGTCTCAATAGAAAGGCATTTATAATCTAGGATAGTTCATATTTTGAAATTATTTTCTTTCTTGAAGTATTTTTACAGAACTCAATTTTTAATGACCATATTAAACTGTACAGTTTAATATAGTCATTATAAATTCTATACATTAAAAGCATTCCTACCCTAACAACAATAATTTAATCCATATTAAAATGTTGATACTACATGCAATGCAAATTTTGAATAAATTTGTACACTTCTTTATCCATTCTGAGACTCTTTTTTGTAGTGTAACATACCCTTGCCTCAATTAAATTGAAATACATGTAATTATGGCAGAAAATGAAGTATCTATTTTATATACACTAACTGAAATATTAAAGTAATTTTGAAACTACAAAAAGGAAACACTGGTGAAATTTAAAAGAAAACAAGTCTAACTGAAAAGCAACTGGAGATGGAATTTTTTTTTTTCAGCAACTAATATAAATCCATTAAGTAACAGTCATAAATATTAAAATCACCCTTATCAGTCATATAAATATGTTCACATACTCACACTGGTCATATTAGATATTAGATGGCATGACTTATTTTCATGCTTGCATTTGGAGATTACCTCAGATTTTCTTCTCAATAATTTATTCTGTTCAGAGAACACAATAATACTTATTTTCTCCTCAAAGCACAAATTACATCTTATGAAACCTTCCATGATAGTAAATGCCTTTTTTTTTAAAAACACATTTCCACTTCACCTTAAGCGAATATATATTTTGACAGTATTGTGTTGTTTTCTTAGACTCCTGTGGAAGGAGATCTTATGATTGAAAAATCTCTGCTTTATAGATTATTCTCATTCTATTTGATATCTTGTCTAGTTCTTATTCAATATACTTAGTGCTTGCTCTATTTCCAGTGAGTCCAAGTATACACTGCCTGTCCCAGGGATTGAACTCACAATTGCTATGTCACCAGATTCAATATCTAATGCTTTAATCCACAAAGCTATTGCCTTGTGGGACAATAGCTAAGTGGATTAAGTGTTTTCATTCCAGAAATTCAGATGGAAATAAATTTCTAGACAAATTGTTGATGGATGAATAAAATTCTTAGAAAAATAAATTCCTGTTATTTTTAAATATAAAAAATATTTATGGATTTTATTTCCTTTAAAAATGTGACATTACTTTCAAAAAAGCTTCATATATTACATGAAAGAAGAGACAATCAATGGATATAAATATTTTGCTAACAACTATTAAGTGTAAATGTTGGATGATTGTTTAGCACATGAAAGATTTGTAAAGGAAATCATATCCAGCAGGGCCTACCTACTGAATATAGTTTCTAAGATACAAAGAAATATATTTATTTGTAAAAACAATGAAATAAATTAGACAAAAACATTTGAATAGACAATGAAAGGAAATTTGATTTTTTTTATTAAAAGCAAAGAAAATAAAACTTATTTTTATTGAGCATTTTCTTTCAGGATTTAGATAATTTTTAGGGTCTTCAAATCATTTCTCCACCTAGGAAATGACAACATTAATAAATACAATTTTAACTGAAATTATTGTTAACCCAATTCTATTGACATGAAAATTTATTTTAGATAATTCAATATTATTCACAATTTTAAATAATAAATAGACAATTAAACTTGAAGATTTATTAATGGATGAAATCCAATATAGAAGCATGGAAAAAAAAATATTTAAAATATTTTTGTATAAAAGGGGAGGTAATGCATTATACAGGACCATTTTTTTTCAGCATTTATTCTTTTTATTTGATATTTATAACATAGGGATACTGCATTTTTCAAAAATAACTCTTTGGGAAATAGCACTGCCTTATACCTAAATTTAAACGTTCGAGTTTGAATCAAATTTGCAAAAGTTCCTATATAACTTTATGGAATTGTAGTTGTAACTAAACATTTGAGTAAAAATTAAAGTTTTTGATTTCAAATCTTTAATATCAAATAGACAGACTTTTGTCATTCCTATTTCACCTATGTGAAAGAAAATAAATTTCAAGTTAGGTGCTTTGCTGTGAAATAGTAATTTACAAGAGTCATTACTAGTGACATAAGTTTGCCCACACATTATATATTCCCCTTATCCTCACTTTCTATCACCTACACTTTCATTTATATCACACCATCATTCATCATAACCATTTTAGCAGTAACCCTCTACCTTGAGTAGCTCTCAAGCATTGTATTGGGTGAAAAAATAATAAATAAAACAACTTGTAATCTTGAGCTGTAAATAAGTTTTATATTTGCAATCTTACCTATATCCAATCCAATGCTGTTTTCACTTGGGTAAATGTTACCTTCTGCTGGTGCTGCTGTGCCACAAGCTTCTACAATTTGATTCTGGCTATTACTTTCTGACAATGTTTTCTCTTCTTCTGTTAAAACTTCCCACTTGACATCAATGGCTTCTGCATCCATTCGAAACAATCGTTTCACTTCTTTCTCAATATCAGGTTGTTCTGTGTACTACAAGATAAAATAAAAAGAAGATATTCATATAATATGCAGTATTTTTATAGTCTAAATAAAATTATGATAATGGATCCTTGGCAACATAAAAATGACTTTGCAAGTTACAGAAGATATCTAAATATGTGAATGAAAATTTATTGTCAAATAAATGTTTTCATAACAAGAATGAACAAACATTCAATATAAATAATTATAGCTTTTAAAGTTAATTACAAAAATACATAATAAGCATGATAAAATGGGACAGAAGCATAGTGGATATAGGAATTGATTAAAAAGTTTTACTGTCATTTAGTGTTCATCAGTTCAATTCCTGAATCAGTTAATGAAACATTGGTTCAGCAAGAACAAAAAATAACTGGCAACTAGAGATAAAAGAGATATCCCATATCCACCAAACAATGGACACCTGATGATAGCCATAGGGTACTTGGCAAAAATGCGTCTATAACATCTATAACAACCAAGATGAGAAAAATAGTTCAAAATAATTAAAGTATAATGATAAAATACATACCTTCTTTTTCAATGTCTTTCTAAATCTTCGTTTGCGAACATTTTTTAATGGTGGGCAGACTGTTGAAATAATAAAAATGAATATAAAAAGGATATTCTAGTGATATTAATGGTATAACCAGATTATTTTAAATGTGATTCAGTTAAAATTTTTAATGATTAAAATTGATAACTGCTTATAAGAAAATTTTGCTTACAAAATACATCATTTGAGAAATATTTCTAAAAAGGATTTTTAAACTTTTTATTAACAAAATCTGTCTATATTGGGTGAATTAAATTGATTAAAATGAAATTAAAAAGTAGCAACTTACTTCCATGAGGATAATGATATTTTTTATCTTTGTCTTTTTTTCTTGGGCTTTCATTTTCATCTTGACTTGTATCATCATCATATGTGCAAATCAATAACTGTACACAAATAAAATGTAAATGTAATATTTTCTAAAATGATAAATAGTTTTAGTAACTTAATTGATGTAAGAAAATTGTGATAATCTCTATATAAAACATCAAAGGAATGTATTGAATGATACCATAGCTATATATTGTCATTCTTATTAGTAAACTGTACTCCTTTTTATCATATCTTATGTATTCATGCTGACATTATTTACTAGTAATACTTTTATATGAAAGTCTGTAATATGTTTTGTGGTTTTAGCTTAAATAAAAATTCCATCTACAAGAAGTGTATGCATGGGTGAAAAATCTTTTAGAACTACAATTTTCTAAACATGACAAAGCCAAAGAATCTTTGAAAAGTTTGTAAGTAAAAGTGATAATTGTTTATTGAAACCAGAAGACTAAACATAAAAGTAATTGTAAATCTTTTGTTTAATATTTATCTTTCTGACATAATAAAAGAGAATTAAATTTTTAAAATATTTTCATTGATTTCACATCAAACTTCTTAAAGGATGAAAAGAAACTTACTTGCATTACATCTGCTATTTTGTAGAAGGTTTTTTGGTCAACTGTCTTTAATGTTTCCATCATGCAGGGAGAGTCCATAATCTTAAAAGTAAATCAAAATCGTGCTTTATAAATATACAGATATTTAGTATGAAAGCAGTAAAACAGTGTGTGACCAACAAAAGTGAAATTATTAAATAAAAAAAGGTAAGTTATCCCACTTAATAAAAATTGAATCTTGCTATTATTTTACATAATCCTTTCCAAAGAGCAATATAGACAATGGTATACTGAAATAAATATTTCAAAATAATAAAGGTACCATTTTATAGGCTGGTTGTTGTAGTTAACAGATCTTTACGCTATATAACATAAAACATGCATTAAAAATGAGCAACAAATTCTTAACAAAGGCATTTAATTTAAAACCACCACAGGTGAGTTCATTTCATTTTAATGTTGGCCAAGAAATGCAATTGCATTTCAGAATTCTGAAATATCAATGTTGTGATTTGTTGAAGCAATAAACATTTCTATGAAGCGAAATAATTTTACTTATTTGCTCATGAAAACAGGTAAGGTGGATTAATTTTAATTGTAACAGAGTAATGAAAACTTAAATGATTCCTTGCAGTTATCTTATTTGGTCAAAATCTGATAATGTTTTTATTAGATATTATGAGTGAAATCCTTCCATTTAGTAAATTAGGTTGAATGAGCTGAAAATGAAAAGCACAGTCTTCTGTGATTAAGTGTACCATTTGCTGAAAAACTTTGGAATTCATCAACAATTACATTTGCTTATGAAATATTTCTTAAAGCCATATTTTTATTTACACTGTCAACTAGAACACATAACAACACAGCATCATATAAGTGATGTGCTTATTGCAAAAAGAGTTACCTTTGAAGAAAAAACTTCAGAGCCATATCGCACAGTACCATGACGAAGATCATTTTGTACTTCAATACTTAGTTTGTCTTTCAAAGAAACAGACCCTAGTTGAACATCTTTTCGAAGTTCCTGGGCTGCACTCTACAAAACAATAAAAGAATAAAAGTTAAATGAGTTAGTAAACTTAATAACAGTCTACAATAACAAGAATCAAATTCAAGTATTTATATAGGCCAATGTTCTTAGGCACTGGTATATGTTTTTGTTTATCGAAATGATATTGTTCGTTTTCATAAACTACAACTCATTCATATTTAAGACAGTACTGCCAGCAGCTGAAATAATAAAGAATATCAAAGAGTGAAAAAAATAGAAGATAAATGGATGATGAATAGTCATAATACCAATATTTATCATTTGGATTGCTTCCATAAAAGATTCAATTAAAATAAGCTTCAGCGTTATTTTATAAATGGTCAACTGTGAAGATCAAAACAGAAGAAGAATAAAAAGAGGACAATATTATTACTGATAGAAAGAAAAAAAGTGTATAGATATTGGTAAGTAAATGCATTACTTCCAATATAACATGGTATAAAATAAATTGGGCAGTAATAAGTAGGCAATTTATCTGTTAAATAGAAATCCTTCACTTTTCTTTCTGAATTTATCCACATAAAGCAGATATTTGTTGGTGCATAATTAACATAATGTAGATTAAATAAGTCTACTGCTCTCCCAGCAGTCACTTGTACAAATAACAATATTGCTGGTTCAATTCACCGTCCTCGCTTTCTTCACACGTCACTACATATAGCCAACGTTTCTTTCCTTTCACGGCTCCAGCACTCTTTTATCAGGCCAACACCGTGGTTCCCCAGCCAATCAGTGTTCTTTGCTGTTATTCTCGGTTACACAGGCAAATTGCCTCCTCCAGTTCGACCATTCAGCACACGGCTTGCTATTGGTGGAAGCATTCCAAACTGTACAAAAAACCCTCATCCTTGCACATACTGCTAGAATGGCTGGACGGGAGAGTAATGCCATTTTCACAAAGCAAACTTGCTGATGTCACGTGCTGCACATTAAGGTAAGACCCTTATTTTCTTATACACCAGATGCAAGACACTCTGGCTCACTTGCTTCTACGGGGCTGTTCACCACACTCCCCCCTGATCTCATGATCACAAAACATACAGTCGTGAGCAGGTCGTTTTTGCCGGGTACTTCGTCGAGGGAGTGGAGCAACACAAGCTTCATCTTCAGATGAACTGTCATCAGGGGAGATAGCAGGATGTACCACATTAGTATTTTGGACGCTAACAGTTGGGGAGTCGTCTTCCCCATTTGTATCGTCTATAACAGATTCAGTATCAAGCGAGAGATCAGTGTCTCCTAACAGGGTTGATCTCAAATTTACTAACTGCTCACTCTCTTCAGAATCGCTGTCCTGTGTATCTGTTGAGACCGTTCCCATAAAGGGACACAAGTCCTTCACATGACGTGGAACTCCATCAATGTGCACTGACTGTGGGCTATTAACCTGAGTCACGTGACCCATTTTAAATTTAGTCGTGCACCTCCCGTGTGGAGTTTTCACCCAAATGACGTCTCCCACTTCATATGCTCCTTGAATATTCTGCGATTCAATGGGGGATATAGCCTCTTTGCCCCATACACGGGTATGGTACCTATAAAGTGCATCAGCTGGTGCAGTGCTAGGCGAATGATTATCTGTAGGTGTAAACGTTATGCCAGTAAACTGCCTCCAGTATAGAGCACTGCTTTCTAGCTGCAATGGTTTTGATGCTTCGGTGACTTCTTTCTACTATACCATTCCTGGCAGGTGCATAGGCACACCGAAACCGCAACCGTACACCCCAATTACTCAAAAAATTCTTGAAATGTTTGCATGTGAATGCTGTGTCATTGTCTGTCAATATCTCGAGTGGTGGACCCCGTTCATAAAAAATTGCCTCTAACTGCCGAACTACGTTAGTAGAATCTTGTTGACATAGTGGACGCCATATTGCGAACCGAGAAGGCCCACAATCAATAATTGTCAGAAAGTGCTTACCACCATGGTGAGTGATGTCTATCGCTAACCTATTCCAGTTGTCCCTCACGTTCAGCTTTACTTTTCGCCAATGCACTGGAGCCAGGTCAATGGTTTGGCACGCCTCACATTCCTTGACAACGGCTTTTACCACTTCTGATGATACTGAAGGGTCTATCAACCTAACAAAGTACAGGGTCCTTTTTATACCCGGGTGTCCGGTTTTTCGAAGAGCCAAATTTACACCCTTTATTGTTGCATCTAGCTCGGCCAAATTGATGTGCTTAGCATCTCCAACCGAGCATAGCCACGATACATCCTCAATAACGTTTCCATCTACCTCTAATAATGACACCTGTGGCTACAGAACTCTGCATCCACCCATACATTCATTTCATTTCCCACTCACACACCAGTCTCCTCCTACTGGATTGGCCTCAATGTATTCTGGCCATGATGTCGGTTAACATGCAATTAATAGAGGCATTCTTGACTTCATCATCCCATCCTGTGGTTAGAGCGCTTGCTTGTCGTTTCATTGAAATGCAGTGGCCACTCGTAGCCAGCCGCAAACGGGAAAGTGGCCCACAAGTTTTCCACATAACGAGAATACGGCCGGCGATCTAGTTATCCTTACAGGGATATCGGGATTTCTCCACCTCGCCTCCATCGGAGAGTTCCATTGTCACTCCAGACCTGTAAGCCCAGCACCTTAGCTCCGTCTTCTAATCTCGTTGGTTCCTTGCACACTAGTCCATACTTGGACACCTCTCTCACACGTGCAACAGGAATGAGACTCTCGTTGACATAAATGTCATCAACATATGCCGATGTGGCATTCGCAATGGTTTTGTCTTGCGATAATACTGTGTCAATTATGGCTTTCATAATGAGAGGTGCCACATTTAAACTGAAACCCAGTCGAGTGAGGCAATATCTTTGCCCCTTCACTATGACAGTTTGATTGGGCCACAGTGCCTTCTCCATATGTATCTGCAGATACGCCCTCCGCAAGTCCAACAAAGATACATCGGCCCCCAATCGTTGCCATTCTCGTAACTTATGTGCACAAACCTCTGAGTTAGCAGTATATGGTTCTACAAAACCATTCAACTCATGGTAATCTAGTACTGGACGGACCTTCTGCTTGCTCTCTTGTATCACTGCCATTAATGGGATTAGACACTTCGGTGGACCAAGTTCGTCTGCGGGGTATGGTCGCAGCCATCCATTATCCAGCCAGGACTGCAGTTCTCTTTCATATTCGTCCCGTGCATAGTCAGGTACTGAATATTCAGCCACTCTATTCTTCAGGGTTATAGGCGGTTGTCCATTGGTCCACTTCCATGAGGCTGTCTATACTTTGTTATGGCAGTCGAACTCCACACTAAAGTCAGGTTCAATGATAGAAATAGCAGCACATTGGGGCTTACTTTCGTCTCCAGAAAATTGGACTTCTCCCGAGGAATTGATGTGCACTCCTCCTAATTCTTTAATTGCGTCAATCCCAAGAAGAAGATCGAACCCAAGTAGTGGTCTGTCCACAATTAGGGCATCAATGTACACGGGTTGAGCACGACTAACATTCAACGCAATATTGCCCTGTCCACGGCATTTTAGTGCCTTACCGTCGGCAGTTAGGACTTGTGTCTTCATTGGTCGCCAATTGTGACATGCGCATTTGCTCGCCAACGTCTGTGAGCACCCAAAATCAACCAGGGCCGTGCACTTCTTTCCGTTTACGGCCACCTCAATGATAAGTAGCGCCGTGTTGCTTGGAGAAAAGACCGGCACTGACGTCTGTTCCCCGGATCCATTTCCCTGGCAGTCTGAGGAAATGTGCCCAACCTTGTTGCACCGAAAACACCGTATCCCACGGTGGGATCGTCAGGTCTGGGTAGCTGTCTTCTCCGAGTGGCCTTGCCTGCAATCCTTTGCCAGGTGGTTGGGACCAAAACATTTAAAGCACACAAGGCTGCCCGTCCGTTGAGCTGCTATATTAATCTGTTGAGCTGCTGCGGCAACTGACTCATCCGGCTCTTTGCTATCGGTAATAATGGCCCAAGCGCAAGTCAGGATCTGGTCCAACGTCATAGTGTCCATTCTGGATGATGCACGTAGAAGTTGTTTGACTTGTTGCGGCAGTCCAGAAACGAAGGCACACGTCATCCATTGTTCAGGCAGTTGGCCGCCAACCAACAAAGCTAGCCGTTTCAGCTCTGCTAAAATTTGTCTACCGTTTCCCCCTGGCGAAATCGTCGCGTGACACAAAACTGATCATACGCAGTGAATGAATCCACCGCATATGCAGTTATAAGGGCCTGCTTAATCTTCTCTGGATCTGACCTCTGCTCCTTTGTCAGTTGCCGATATACAGAGAGCCCTGGCTCGCAAGCGCAGTGGCAATACCCGCTCGACTTTCTTCATCTCGCAAAGTTCACAAACCAACTCCACATTTTCAATCCATTCTACAATTGGTAGATCGGTAGCAGCTCCACTGAATTCAGGTATCAGCCTGATATCGAAACTTCTGTCCACCATGATTAGAGAAAATGCCGAAATAGCTTGTAAACTAAATAAGTCTACTGCTCTCCCAGCAGTCACTTGTACAAATCACAATATTGCTGGTTCAATTCACCGTCCTCGCTTTCTTCACACGTCACTACATATAGCCAACGTTTCTTTCCTTTCACGGCTCCAATACTCTTTTATCAGGCAAACACCATGGTTCCCGAGCCAATCATCGTTCTTCGCTGTTATTCTCGGTTACACAGGCAAATTGCCTCCTCCAGTTCGACCAATTAGCACACAACTTGCTATTGGTGGAAGCATTCCAAACTGTACAAAAAACCCTCATCCTTGCACATACTGCTAGAATGGCTGGACGGGAGAGTAATGCCATTTTCACAAAGCAAACTTGCTGATGTCACGTGCTGCACATTAAGGTAAGACCCTTATTTTCCTATACACCAGATGCAAGCCACTCTGGCTCGCTTGCTTCTACGGGGATGTTCACCACACATAATTACAATGAAAAATCGAAGTATTAGAAATGAGTTGCTATGGAACCATGCTAAGCATCTCTTATACAGACTGTATCACACAGACACAAGAAAGCTCCATTGGAAAACTTCATCACCACCATCAAGAAGAGAAAGTTAAAATGGTATGGATACATCATAAGAGCCAACAATCTTTTCACTGCCATCAAACAAGGTAGCAACTTAGCCAAAAGAAGAAAAGAGGCAGACGGAGGAAAAAAATTGTATGACAAACTCACTGAGTGGACTAGAAGATCATTCACAGAGACTCAAACATTGGCACACAACCAAGACATATGGAGAGAGATGCTCAGCTGTGCAGGGAAACTATGACCACACCTGGTAATAGGATTGATGATGGTGAACCACTTTTTCACAGAATGGAGGCAGTACAGATACTCTGATATTAGGCAGAAGTGCCGATTGATACATAAATAATCCTGTCATTTTTTTTACAAGTATTATGCTAGTAAAGATAATTTTAAAATAAAAATATAATTCATACTGCTTCCTTAAGTTTTTTGACATATCCACAATTATTTCATTTGTGTTATTATGATAATATCCAGGAATTATTAAAACACACTCACTGTAATTCTTCTCTCTTCATTTGAGCATCAGAATGAAACAAACATTTATAAAAAGAAAATAAAATTCTATCTTTAATTTTAATTTTATTTTAAATAAAAGAACAAGCCACTCAAGACAGATGAACATTTGCATCAAATAAGAGATTAGTCACTAGTGTGAGTATACTGTGACAATATCCACTGCTCTTTCATAATCTGTTGGCTATTCATTAAGTGGTTAGCAGGCAAAATATTTTCAGGTAGGTCCATGTGCTCTCAACATTTTTCAAAGTTGTTAACAAAATATGAGTTACAAAATGACTTCCTGAGTCAGTAGAAGATCGAAAAATATTAAAGAATCATCTAAAAATGTAAAAGCACATGCATTAATTTTTTCCTGTTACAAAAATATTTAGTCATGCAATTTTTGTCAATTCATCTTATTCTGTGTTTAGTACTGCTATTTTGCTTAAGGCCAGCAAATTTAATTTTAAATAACATATTTGTAGCAAGTGTATGTTAGATTTTGTTGAAATTTACTTAGAATGTTTTTAAATGATTTCAGATTTACTATCTGCTTAATAATGGTGAAGTGGAAAGTAATTTATGATTCAGATCCCCAAACAATTTCAAAATATTTTATGTTCAGATGAGTAAAGGACAAAGAAGTATGACAGAAAAGTTATTTGAAAAAAAAAAAAGAAAGTCATATCAATCATTAACCAACCTCTGTTGTGCATAATTTGTGATGGATTATTACAAATATTAACAAAGTTTATAAAAAATCCCTAAATTCTTAAAATTTAATTTCAATTTGAAAATATTTCAAAATCAGTCCAAGAATTAAATAAAGAAAGACATAGTAAAAAAATAAATAAGGAAGTTACCCAAATATGCTGTTTTTAGGGCCTCTCCTAAAAATCTTTAGTTGAATTTAAAAAGCAACGCACAAGAGTAAGACAAAATTTTATATGAAATAAATTACTGAATTTGTAAAAAAAAAAAAAGAAAAAAGAATAGGATTCAGATATAATTGATAATCTAGATAAGCTAATCTATCTTGGCTTAAAATAGAAAATATGATTTATGATTTGCATAAAAATAATGCATTGCTTTTTTTTTTACTTGATTACAAGGATCTGTGTTATGGACAAAAATTAAATTTTTAACCTTTTGAGTTTTTTGACTGTGTTGGTTGCCACGGTTGTTCAGGTCTCATAATTCATTAACAAAAATAATCTTCAACTAATTCATGAGACAAAATAAAAAAGAAATGCTTGAGTAATAATTGTAAATTGTAAATCTTTTTAATTTTTAGCTTTTTCTTTTTTTATATGCACTTAAACATTTTAGTACCGTGTAGTGATAATTTAAAAACGATTTATTTTCGTATAAAAATATACAATATCTATCAATAGTATATTTATTTACGGAATTTATCTATTATAATTTCAGTTCAATTAAAAAAGAAAATACAAACAAAATCAAACAGAGTAGTATTCTCTTGAAAAACCCCTTGATCCAAATGTTAAAAAAAATGAATTTTACCAAAGGTAATCTGAGAATAAAATGTTGCTCGAGATCGAAGGCACTTTCTGCGGTTCCATCTCTTTTTTTCAGGTTTGGTTTGGATGAATTAGATGCTCCAACTTTAATATTAACTCCTACCATGATTTGTTTATCTTATTTTTTCTTAAACAATAATGACAACGTCTGTCACGAACGATATAAACTTACTGATCTGGATAGACTCTGTTTAGAGAGCGACACTATACTGAATTATCTCCCTTAGTTATACATAGGTCAATTTGACAATGATTTCTTTCCATTTTCTAATTTCAAGTTTTTGATATGAACTTACAGACTTACTACTTACATTATATTTTTCAGACGAGTCACTATCGCCTTCATCTTTGTTGTTTTTTTTTTTAGCAGTTAAAAGGCCTTCCGTATCAGGAATTATTTTTCTTCAAGTTAAAGATCACAGGAAAAAGCATAAACTCCTCCTATTATCAACAGAACGATTCCTTAATAACAGGGGAAGCTTTTCCATCATAATCTATCTGTTCTCATGTTAACACTCAGTTTTATGACTTTTAGATTCTGGAGAGATTAAATAAAAAAAAAAATGAAATGAAAAAAAGTGATTCGATTCTGAACCACACGATGCAACCTGAGAGGAAAAAACAACGTCGCTGGCTGTTAAAAATAATAAATGACATTATGGAATAATTTGAGAGTAGATTTGTGTGCTATGTATCAAAAGTTGATACAGTTCAGCAATTCCTGTGCAATACAATGTTCTGCCTTTCTTTTTGAGCTAGAGATTAATAAATTCCAAATATCTTAGTGTCGTGGAGCAATGCCCGCCAGAAATTTAGGTAATTCGGTAGGTAGGAAATTCTGATTGAAAATTGATTTTAGGGCTCTTCCGTATATTTTTAAATAACTTAATTGTAGGGTCCAGATAAAACCCCACAACAATACCAGGGCCGTACTTGCAGAAGTGGGGCTTAGACCTCCTTCCCCAATATTTTTTATGGCAGTTTTAACCCCACTACAACAAATATTAGGACCGTACTTTCTGTAGGGTGCTAGCCCCTCCTACGTTTAAGTATAAAACTAAAATAAATCATGGGTTCCAGTCCAGATAAAGCCCCACTGCAACATTACCAGGGCCGTACTTTCTGGGTGGGGAGTTTAGGAGCTAAGCACACCCTCCAATATTATTAAATAAAAATATTTTTAGAATAAGTATCTAAATTGTTTTCAAGCAAAATCGATTTATTTATCTAAGTTAAAGTTCTTGTATTTTCTTTTTCTAATTATTTTAATAAAAACGTACAAAATAAATAAAGTTTTAGATAGTTATTTCTTTTTAAAGAAAAAAAGAACTATGTAATTTTTCTCCTGAAGAACTTTATTCATTCAAAATTTACAACAACAAATAACAATTCACACAAGTATATTACCTTTTTTTTTTAAAGACAGTAAAACTAAACGAGAAGTAAGTAGCCTCTTTTTACAAAAAAAGCAACATGTTCAAATGTCAAATAATAAAAGCTGTAGTTTTGGATTCAAATTTCTTGTAAAAAAATGTCTTTTCTTGTAAATTTCTTTTAAAAAATATCTACTATTTATTTACCTCGCAGAAAGCCACAAGTTAAGTTTTTGTAATCAAACATTCATTAAAGAAAGAATAAACTAAACAATAAACATTTTATAAATTTTTTTTTTCAAGAAGTACGGACCTGGTCTTTGTTGTAGTGGGGTTTTCTAAACTCCAGTAGTTAATAATAATTTAAAAAAATATTGGGAATACGACCTAGCCCCTTAAGCCCATTTCTGCAAGTACGGCCCTGGTATTGTAGTGTGGGGGTTTATCTGGACCCTACGTTTTTATCGACTCTTATTTCAAAGTTACCAAATTTTCCTACCTAGTCAAAATTACTGAATATTCTTCTGTTAGTTACCGAATCTTCCGTTACCGAATTTGCCATTGCCGAATATTCATAAATTCGCGTGGGGTTCTTAGGAGTTAAAATGGACAGTTGATTTACCCACGCCAAGAAGACTAATAAAGGATGATAATAACGAGGAAACACGCGGGTATTTTTAACAAAACAAAATAAGAAATTTACACGCTTGCTTGAAATAGTGCAGTTGAGTAGCTTGTTCCGGTTGTGTGGACGGTTGGAGTTGATATGCAGACGTTCCGGTCGCGTCGACGGTTGGAGTCAAGGTGCAGACGTTCCGCTCGTGTCGACGGTTGGAGTCGAGGTGCAGGCATTGCTGGTCGAGGTCGGTGTCGAAACCTCCCGTAGTAATTACAACCGATAGTATACGGGAAAGGTTGGTTGGTCGTCGCAGATGATCGCTGCTGGTCACCGTAGATGATTGCTGCTGGTTAGCTGGTCTGGTTTGTGGACTGGACATGTCGAGAAGGAACAGGTAGCTGTCGTTGCGCTGTTGTTGGGCATATCGAATATCCAGTACTGGCGTTGCGTGTCTGCTGGTCGAGTCCGATATCGAAACCTCCCGTAATAATCATAACCGTAGTGTACGGGAAAGGTTACGGACGACGTGCGGGCAGCCAGTAGGGACGGAATGCCGAGAGTCGAACATGGGCAAGGAGCCAGAAGTAAGAAGGCGAAGTAAAGAAAGAAAGAAACGTAGTTCCAACTCGCGTCCAGTTGTCAGACAAAAAAAATGGGAGCGTAAATTAATACGCAGCCCTGGTCGGCGTCCTGGCCATAAAAGGCCAGGAGCCTGCGTACCGACCGTTCAGGCGCCGACCGGGATTTATTTTGTAAAATACAAAATTGTGGCACAAGGCCGAAAAGGGGGAGGGGGTAAAAGGCTGGTCTTCACTATCTTATACCTAGCTAATTTGATTCACGACCCATTCAGATATTACAATTTACTCATTCACCATAAGAACTCGTCCGTCGCCAATCGATCCTCCATGCACCATAATACCACATCCACTCTAGGGAGACCTACAAAACGCGCCCCGTGTCATAATAATTTGATGATCCTAACACATATGTACAAAAATTCTAAGATGAAAAAATGAGAGGGGGGAGATGAACCCAATAACGAACTAAAATATTAACATAAATGAAATTAAACGTTAACTGATGTTAGTAGGGCCCGTCCAACCCTCAAAAGGCAGGGAGACCACTGTATTCTGCCCATTGGAACAAAATCAAGCAGCTCTCTCGCTAAGGGAGTGGGGAAAGGTGATAAAAAATCATACGGGCATGGGGAAGTATAAAGCTGACCCAGTCGAGTAGGGGGCCAAAAAACAAACTGGGGAGGTTGGGAATCTCAGGCTGGATCATAACTAAAGATGTGGCCGGGGGGCAGGCCGGGAACAACACTTACTCGCATTAACTAGGTACACCAAAGCTTGTCTAACCTAGCTAAGGGGAGGGCACCACAGGAAGCCACCCCGATGTAACGTAGGCTTGACCTAAAATCAAGGCTAGCCCCGTTCACATGAACCAAGCTCGCCTCAGTCACCCACCTTTCACTGAAGACTGTCGAATGCAAGCGTTTTCTATCAGTTCTAATCTTTATCTTGAGCTGATGCTCAAAGAATCGGATCAGATCCTGATGAGAAAAACGGGTACCCCGCAAGACTTCCTCCTCTCGCGTCGTCCATATCACCATTCGGGCCGTGGCTAGCAGCGTGAGAAACATCATCCGTTTCACCCCGGAATACGGGGGCGACACATTGTCACACGCGTATGCGCGATCCATGGGCACAAGCTTTTCGGGAGCGAGACGAGCCGTCAGCTCGCCGACATGGTCCCATAAGGGGCGGACCCGGGGGCAATGGAAGAAGGCGTGCCAAGCCGTTTCCTCTAGACCAAGGCCACACCGATCGCAGTCTGGCAAGTCCGCCAAGCCCCATATGAAGGCTCTGTCGTTGAGAGGCAGCCAATTCCGAGCCAGTCACCAGGTAAGCGAAAACTCAGGGTTACTGAGGTAATCCGCCGCTGACGCCCAAGACCAGTGAGAGCGAAACTCATCGTCCGACATGTCGAGATCCTCGCGTAGGGGATCCTTCGCGACCCCCTCCACTAGCAAACGACAGAAATCCTTCCTAGGCCGAGAAAGGTAAGTCGCTATATGATGCTAAGGCAGACCAACAACAGACATGGTCTCGCTAAAATGCTAAAAAATCTCTCTAAAAAATGAGTTGAGATTTGCTACGCAAAAACTAAGGTCTAAAAATGCTAAGATCTGTATTACGACTAGGTTCGTAATACCAACGAACTAAAAGGTAATTAGCTCATCTCTAAAATGAAATTACCAGCGTATAGGGAACTCGATTGAAAGGTCAAGGTTGAAATGCCCTGTTCTCTTCCTCTTTAGGGAGCGGGCAAAGGCGGCCGCGACAAAATGATCTGACACAAAATAATATTCAGAAATGTTTAAGACAAAGTTAAAAAAAGTTCGTTACTCACTGATGGGATATATTGTTTGCATACGTTCAAAAGTAAACGAAGAGAGATAGTTTAAAATAGTGAGCTTTCTTAAATTGTTGGGAGAAAATGATTGAAGTGCCGCGTAATGGTTAAAGGCCGATACTGTAAGTGGCGAGTAATTTTAGACTGGCCAGAACTTCAACGCTGTTAGTGAGGAACTGAAACGAGACCTTTTTCACGTAACTTCAGACACACTTCTCTGATTAATTTAATTTATCTCCTCATCTTATATTAAAAAGAATTTCGCGTAGGCTCGCGAATTTATTTCCTTCTTCTTAGCTGACCGGCTAATTTCTGTGAAGATAAGCTTTTCATTAGACCAAAAACAATTTCACATAGTCTCGCGAATTCTTTTCTTTTTCCTTTCTCAGTCCTCTGAATTTGAAGAAGGGAGTGAGTGAAGGGAGTTATTATTTCGCACGAAAGAATAAGTTATTAAAAACTTTCAGTGTTGCTTGTGATACAAACTACAGAAATCTGCATGGAGCTTGATGACTTTTTAATAAACAAAACTGAGTTGAGTATGTCACAAAATCCACGAACCAACCCTTTAATCCATTAAGCTAGTGTCTCTAGACCCTAGTGGATTTAAAACGTTGGTTCATGAATTTGATGACATAGTTCATTCCCTGATCCGGGCAGTGTATACTTAGATTCCATGGAAAAGGGGCGATCAATAACAGCGTAGTACTAAATAAGAACTAGACGAGATATCTCTAGACATGGACAGTGGAAAGAAAACAATTAAATAAAGAAAAGATTCAAATTAGAAATTAATGGTAGATAGATCGACAATCACTTGATGAAGGCCGGAGACAACGGTCGAAACGTTATTGATAACAGCAGGATGGGGACAATAGTCTGCGTATAAATAATATTATTCAATTCTATTCTTAAGATTTCGATCCATATTTTTTATTTGTTCACACTCGATATTAATTTTTCTTCTGTTGGTATAACAGTAAACACCTTCGGGGATTTAGCTTTATAGAAATGTAAAAGTTATGATGCAAAATTCGTTCGTACGAATTAGCGAGAGTTAAGTATATTGGGTGTATATCTGACCTGAAAAATATTACAACAAAACTTTAAAAAAAAACAACTAAATATAAAGTTAATTCAATAATGAAAATTTCAATGAAATCAGACAAGTTCCCGGTGTTATAACGAACGTTTGGTTGCAAAGGGAAAGAAGAAACAAAGATTAAACTTACAACAGTGTGTATTCGTCAAATTTCAGGATATATTCATAGTTATTTGAAATTTGGCAAATGTGGTTCTTCAGTTGCTGTTGGTAAGGAAAGCGATTAGGTGTAAGGTTGCTATCGGTAGAGCCTGGAGTTAACTGATTCCTTTGGTTGCTTGGCAGAAGTCACAGTTCTGGTTAGACGATAGGTCTGCGGCGGATTAGCCGTCGATGGGATTTGACGTAAGCACTTCTTCATGGTTGAAATCGATTCCGCCTGTGAAGTGTCGGGTGAGACTAGTGAAGCTTGGGCAAGGTCATGGTTGTAACGAGAGAAGCGATCCTGGTGGTGACAACGACAGTGTGTCTGCGTATCGGTAGACGGCCTTTCGGTCCGCAACTGTGTCGGTCGTTACAAGGGTCTTTCTTTTAAGCAAATCTCGTGGTCCCCAAAATTTACGTTTTTTTTTTCGGAGGGAACGTTAGTGATTGGCTATTGCATTTTATTGCAGGGATTTGTTTTGTAGACCGGATGTGATGTTAGGGGCCCTACGCAGAAAACAACTTTTTATTTTACCTTTTGCTTTCTTAGCGTTCACATATAGCCGACATGTTATTTGAATAAAAAAGAGATCTAATTGCAGAATCTAACCGAATTTTGGTAAATCTTTGAAAACAGGAGGTATTGATTTTTGAACGTGTCGAAAACGTTTGTGCCACTTCTTGTCGAAGGCCTTCGAGATATCTAATGCTATGGTCTTTGCGGTGTGTGTGTCGTCAAGGGTCTCACTAATTCTGTGGGTAATAGTAGTTAGGACGTCAGCAGTGGATCGGGCTGATCTAAACCCATACTGCTCGTCGCACAAGAGGTTGTCCCTATCTAGGTGCTTAACGACCTTATTGTTGATTAAGGCCTCAAAAAGTTTACTGATGATACTGAGGAGACTAATGGATCTATACTGGGAAGTGGTGGATCGGTTGCCCGCGTTTTTTGACGACCGGGCATACGTTTGCCACATCCCATAAGCTTGGGAAATATTTCTTCTTCAAGCGGCGGTTAAATAACTTTGCAGAATCGGGGATAATTCTGGGTTGATATTCTTAAGGACGACCACTGGAATTTTGTTTGGGCCAGTGTTTTTTATTGCGGGGGGGGTCGAGGTTTTGTTAAATCTAGAGACTTCTCTTACTGAAATGATATTGTGCTCAGTGAGACGTGTGAGGTTGGGAAGGGGATGGCCTTTGTCATCTAACGTTGAGTTTGAGGCAAAGCCCGAGGCAAAGAGCTTCACATTGTCTCTTGAGGAGGATATGAAATCGGGGCCATTTATAATAGTGGGCACAGCCGCTTTGCATCTGTTCATAATTTGGGGGATATAAAAGCAAGGAACATAAACACTCTTTCTCTTTTTGCTCACTTAGAAGCATGATGCCGTAGATAGGAAACGTATTCCGTTTTCCCCTCAATGGAGACTTACCCGAGAGCCGATTACCTAAATTTCAACCCAACTACGAGGCGCTCATCACACACATACACATACTAAATCTAAATTCATAAATGTTTTCTTTAACTTTTTTTTAAATATCTGTATAAACGTAAATATCATCTTTCTTCTTTGTTAACTATGTTATTCTTTATAAATATTAGTGTAAGCGTGCAGTCAAAAACTGATGGCAATTGTTAGAAAGTTTTAATAGTGAGATGCAATGAAACAAGATTTTGAGACAATAAGATACAATAAAGCGGAAATAAAGAATCCACGACTAAAATAGAGGTCAATGAAACATTTAATTAATCCATTCCCTTTATATATTTTAGACGTTCAATGGTATCTATGATTCATTGCTATTATATGAATCGCTTTTTGCTCAATATCTTTTCGTGTTAAACATTTTATGTGTTTAATATAAGAGTAAAATGGAAATATCTCTCGTAAGAAAAAGATTAGCAATAGAACGACAAAGAATGCAACGACAAAGCTTATTTTAAGACTAAATTGAAGCAAGATGATCACTTAATAGACAAACGTATCTGAGTATTTCACGCGAAAATCGTGAATAAATAAGACCATAGTCTTAGAAAAGTAGGAATAAAGGAACTGATTAATTAAACGTTTCATTTTGCTCGGGAACTAATTTTATCTAAATGCAGATAAATATGTAATGAGTTCCTATAAAATTAAAATATAAAAATAAAATATATAAACAAAAATAAAAAGAATTAAAATAAGGCATTTGCGCTTTCTTTTATAACCCTTATCTCTTTCTCTCTCTCTCACTCTCCAACTACTCTTTCTATAATTCTCTCAACTAACGAGAAGACAACCCTCAAATAAAAAGTGAAAGAAGAAGAAAAGACTCTACCCGGACGAAAAATGCAGGAACAGAGCCTACTTATTTGTGACTGAAAAATACCAAATATCAGGGAGGGTCCACGCATAACTTCCGTTATTACAAAAATGAAAAAGAAATGAGCGCCAGAAAATAAAATAATTTTGGCCAATCAAAAAAACTGACACTGCTAAATTACACCAGAAAATCTCATTCAATATAGTCCCTTTTAGCCTTCACCATCGTAGTCTTTCGGGAAAGTCATTTCCTTCAGAGCTTCAATATTAAGAATTGCCCACAAACAATTGTCAAGAGCGTTGATATCTGGTGATGAGGGATGCCATTCATCTTTGGTGATGAAGCCATCACAATTATGTTACACGAGCAGTATGGCTGGTGGCCCCATCTTGTTGAATTGTCCAATGTTCATCACCACACCATAAGTGGCATTACACCACGGCTTGAGTGCACGGACCAAGATGTCCTGTATGTACAGTTCCTTGGCTTATATTTATTTCTTGAGGCACAAAAACAAAAGACTTTCCTCTTTCTGAAATGGCTCTCCAAACCATAACTGCTGCCAGTTTATGCGTTCTAAAGCGTTTTCCTGGAGCAGCAGGAACTGATTGACGACTTGTTGAAAGAACACAATCACTTTGATGCTTAAATGTTTGTTCAACAATGAAGATAATATTTTGCAGCGTGCTACCACGAATCCGTTTTGGCATTCTGGTCTCAGTCTAACTTTGATGGAGGACGTCTCGTTATATCAATCGATTGTCCTTTTAATAAACATTCTATTGATTAAAATCTCAGGTGGAGTCAGTCCACCTGATGAAGGCCGGAGCGTACAACGGCCGAAACGTTGTAATAAATATGGCGACAAAGATGAGGACAATAGTCCGAATAATGTAAATAGTGTACATAATACCTCATCTCAGAAATATAGACAGATACAGGAAACTTCCTGTTCTGTGATAAAGATATCACAAAGTCTGTGAGAGTGGGGAAGTCAGGTATGAGTTGACCCTTGCCATCTAACGTGGAGTTAGGGGCAAGGTTCATTGCAAAGAGCTTAGATTTATCCGACAAAGATGAGATAATTTCAGGGTCATTTAAAATAGTAGGCACAGACGGTTTGCCGCTATTGAGAATTATATTTGCGATTTTCCAGAAGTCATAGAAACAAAGTTTTTTTGCTTTCAACTTTGTCTTCGACTGACTGCGCATGCTTGTTCTTTGCATTTTTATAAAAACATTATTAGTTAGTGTCATGGGTCCTTACCTATAACTACAGAATGAACTCTTCCTAACACTATGTATACTACGCCTCTCAAGAGAGAGGGACGAATCGAGTCGAGCCGATAGTAGTTCACTCCAAACCAGACTGACAGTCATACTAACACCTTCCACATCTTGTATCATTATTTCGTGTAATATACCTTCGTTATTTCTACTCTTGTGTTCGTGTTGTTCTTCCTTGGTACTAATAACCATAACAGTTAGTAATATTAAAAATTAATTAAAAATAATAATTAATCAACAAGTGTTAATAAATAAATAAATTATTGTCTGAGTTTGTTTTATACACTTACTTTTGGTAGAAGTGTATTGAAAAAAAAAAACAGACGGTTTATTAAAAATTTTTATTTTGTGTGTAAAAGTTTGTTTTTTTATTTAGAGTTGGGTCTAAAAAGGACCACCAGAAATAACTGCCATAGTGGACTGCTGGGGATTCATTTTTTTAAATTCTGAAAAAATATATTTCCATCGTATGGGCGAATTTTTTCTTCTTAATTTCAACTATTTTCGTATCGCCATCCCAAAGTTTTTATTTCTTTCATGATTTGAAAAAAAAAATGCATTATGAATCTTTTTTAGAACCAATTACGTCTATAGATTTGTTGTGTTTTCTAGCTTTGTTCCTAATAAGGCACATGAAAAGAATTTTTGTGCAAGCATTTTTTGTAAAATTTGTACTGTTATACTGTTTTGTATCAGTTTAAATAAATGTCTGTGCCTTTCAAATTTCAGGAGGTAGTTTTAGTCTTTATTAATGTTTACGCCTGTTTTGATATTTGGCATAAGAAAGTGGATGTTATCTATTCTCTTGTTACCCCTCCTCCAGTAAAATTATTTTATTTTGTGCAAAATATTAGTTATTGTAAATTAAATCTTTATATTTTCCAGAACTCTCTTGCACTGATTACTGCGGCAATTGTTTTTCTACACCGTTCCCTGTGATAGTAGTCACGCTGAGTACAGGCCAGAATGCGCTCCAGCCATAGCTCGTCGTAAACGACGAACTATGGCTGCAGCGCATCCTGGCATGAACTCAGCATGACTATTCAGTTTCTATTGATGTTTTTTTTCGTGTGCAAATAGAATTTTTCATGCAAAAAAATAATCCATCTCGGAGCTCTATTTTTGAAGAATGAAGAATTCAGCAATGTAAGATATGAAGTTACCCCAGTTAGCTATGGCGTCCTGAAAGATCGCCCTACGAAATGTGACATCAGAGGATGATTTCGGTAAAGGCAAGAAATGGACCGTCATATGATAATTTTTATTTATAATATAATTTTTTTTTATAATTCTAATAATCTTTTGCGTTAGATATCAACTCTTTTTATATTGATTGTACGCTGTTTTTTTTACAGACATTAAATTTTGCCTTTGATTTTTGTGCAAAGTGTAAAAAATAAGTTTTTTCGATTTTTCACCTTCAAAGATGTCATTTTTTGCCAGTCAATTTGACTCAAAACCGGCACTGAAGAATTATTTATCAAACAAAAAAAATTTCATCGAAATCGGATGAAAACTGTGGAAATGCACAAACAACATCCGATCACACACACACACACACACACACACACACACACACACACACACACACACACACACACACACACACACACACATTTTGAGAATTATAGATATAGATGCGCGGACTCCTCTTAGATACTAGATACATTTTAATTTTTTAATCAACTTTATTGAAATTCTATGTTTCTTTTCAATTCAACCTTTTACATAATAATTAACTTATTTACGAAGTTGAAATTTTCGATAATTGCCCATAAATTATAAATGCTGCGTAATTTTTATTATTGTAAAAGGAAAATTTTATTTTATTTTTAACAATATCTTCATTTCTAAACATATAAATTTTTGTCATTTTAGCATGCTAATATTGTCCAACCCTCAATATCACAACGTCTTTTCCCACCTAAATTGTATTTTTTTTCCAAGTTTTTTTTTCTTTCTAAGGACGATTTTTCCAGAAGGTTGATTGTACTGTTCTGAAATCATTCACTTTCATTCTTACGCGAAACATCTTTTAATGAATTACTATTAATTTTAGCTTCGAAAGTATTATTATAGCGGTTGCTATGTTTTTCACACCCACATACACTCCAAGTCAGTTTATTCGCCTACGGTTGGCTAATAAATTACCACTACGTTTGTATAGGACAATTTAGCCATCGCAGTCGTTCCTTTGAATCTTTTGGTTCTGAGCATACTTACCTATTCTGTTTAGTAAGTGTATAGTGATTGGTTAATTTTTAACCAATCACATATTTTTAATGTAAGATCAAGTTTTCCCGCGGTTCTTTAAATAGGGCGACTTTTTGCAAGTCGCCAGTAAGATCCCAGCCGCCAACACAAATCAATGATCTTGCTCATCACACCCTAACGCACACACAGACACAGAATTTCGTAACTACAAACTTACATTTTCTCAATGTAACTTTCGCCAAGCACAATCAACCAGAACTTTGTTGATTCAAACCAGTTTATTCACAACACATTTCAAGCAATTGTATTCTTGGTATCATTCATTCTTCACATGCAAACTTTGCTCTAACAAATATTTCGGAACATTTATCTCACAAGAGAACTTTCTTCAAACGGTTTATAAACTTTATTACAATCAATCTACAGCCAAAGGGAAATAACTTCCTTCTCTTTAATCTACATTGTGAACACGATTTTATTTTATGTTTATTGTTGTATTTTATTCAATATATATTTGTTGATTAACAAATTGGAGTTGTTGTTATTATTTCTTGAATCCTGTACAGTAGCGTAGCTAGGGGGAGAGGGGGCGGACCGCCCCGGGTGCCAGCACAGGAAGGGGTGACACAATGTCACCCCCAACAAAATTTTTCAACCAGGCTAAGGTGCCCAAAATAGTCTGAAAACAGTGGTGGAGACACAGGGTTTCGCAGGCGGGCATATGACCCCCCAGAAATAATTTATGACCCCCCCAGTTTTGTCCCCCCCCCGTCAGAAATTTTCTAATAAATTGTCGGGAAATTTGTGAGTAGGAAAAATAGCAATGTTTTCAGCTTTCATGTGTTTCAGTTGCTACAATCTTGGTTACTAACAAGAGACATTGTTGAAACATTTTATCGGATGATATGGTGTTTTAACTCTGCATCATTAGCGAAATACGAAGCCAAAAGTGGAACAATTTCGGTCTTGCCTGTGTATCAATTCGCTGAGATACAATTTTCCATTGAGTGAGCGATATACTTTTGAATATATCTACTAGTGTTGGGACGATTAATCGGAATCGGAATCGAGAATCGGAAAAATCAGAACTTTTTGAGGTATCGGAATCGGAAAAATTTGTGCTTATTTTCCGATTCCAAAAACGATTCTTTTAAATTTTTAACTTAATTTTCCATTATTGGTACTAATGATAAATATTTATTGTTTATAAATTATCACTAAAACTAAAATCATAATAACATCAAAATACGATGTAAATTTATTTTACTTGTATAAAGAAAAACAAAAAAATAAACTTTGCATAAATTCTCTAGGTAACCTTTAAAAGAATGCAGTTGATTTACAATGTTCCGAAAAATGGTTAAAAATTAAATAGAACATTTTTGTCAAGAAAAATACTTTCAAACATCATTGATAATTAAATGGTACCCAGAAAATGATGCAACGGAAAATTGGACACCGGAAAATTAGCAACAGAAAATTACGTCAACCATGAGCCAGTCGAGACTGTCGGATCTGGCTGTGCTGTCCATTGAAAACGAGCTTAGAAGACAAACAGATTTTGGCGATGTCATTGACCAGTTTGCCAGAATGAAAACAAGAAAACATTCATTCTAAGACCATAGTGTCGGAGTTAACTCCTCCTTTAGTTCGTTAACCCTTTCACCAGGGGTCTCTCTTCGCTGCTATAAAAAGCCGCTGACCCTTCGCCTCTTTCTCTTTCTCTCTCAGGCCTTCGCGTCGACACCTGGAGGTAAATCTCTCTTTTTCCTCAGTCTTTCAGCTTACAACCTCGAAATGTAGGCGCTAACAAGGGATAGCGTTTCTCAAAGTGCTGGGAACACGCTAAGCACAATACACACACACACACACACACACGCACATACAGAGTATTCACACACACACACTTTGTCCTTTGTAACTGTTTTCGTGTAACTTGTTATTAATATATATTTGTATACATATATTATCGGTCTTGTGTTTTGTTTGTTTTTCTTTGCCTTCTTCTTTGGACTTAATTCAAGTCCAACCTTTTCATGTAGTTGGGCCGGTGAGCAGGAGAATCTGAACCCACATGTGTTTTTCTACGTCTACTCAACAACATAACAGCCACGGTCCTCTACAATAGTATCGAGTGTCATTCTTTTGTGTATTGCCGTGTTTTGTATTTAGTTGTTCTGAAAGTGAACAGTTGCATTTTAAAATATAATTTTTATATAAAAACCTAAACGACTTAATTTCCTACATACTTCCATCGCAGTATCGTCCCAGTAACATCTTTAGCATCATTAGTAAACTCTTCGAGTCTATTATCAACAAGACGGTAGTTGATCACTTCACGAAAAATAACGTTTTGAGTAACAGTGTGGATTTGACTCTTCTCTGTCAACTGCAGGTATTGTCATTTTCCACAGAATCATCAAGGTGATCGAAAATAGCTTTGTTCCCAGATTGATTGTCTTAGACATCTCAGAAGCTTTTGACAATGTGTGATAGAGCATAAATTTCCACCTATGCTATCTCTGATCTTTCAGGTAGGTCCATCGAGGTTGCTGTGAACGGCTTATGAAATCACTACAGGTGACTCCCAATACTCTCTCCCTAGTCTTATTCTCTGCTCTTTATTAATGATCTGCTTAGGAATATTATCAGATCACATCTATACACTATGCAGATGATACCACTGTTTATGGAAGTACTTCAAAAAAAAAAAAATGATGATCTGAACCATAAAGTTGATTTCTTCTCCAACTTAGCGCTAACAGCTCAATGGAGAAATAACTGACTTGTTAATTTTAATATTTCAAAAACAAAGATATCGTTTCATTGCCACCGTTCTGACCCCGAATTTCCTCCGAACTATTGCGTCTCAAGTTCAGATCACAAGTGGAACTCATATATACAGTCCATTGCTAAAAAAGCTGGAAAATGATTGATTCACTATAGGAAGTATCTGACATCTTCGGCCATGACAAGAGTCAGATTAGGCCAAAAATAGTGTATTGTCGCCATATGTGGGTTGGAGTTGCGAAGTCTTCCCTTCTCAATCATTTCAAAATCGGTTACGCGGCCTTATTTTCAAAATGTTCAAATGAGCGCCCCATTCTTTATTTCCACCAGTTCAGACCTTTATTGCTACGACACACACTCATTTCTTCCGCGTTACAAATGTAAAAAGGAAGTTCTTTTCTGGCATCCTTTTTCCCTAGAATTTCACCTTGAGCACATACACTCACGTGAGTGCTTTCATGAATACTTTAATCTCGACCTCTTTAAGTCAAGGGTCAATTGTTATCTGTTCTAGTTGTGCTCTATTACGGAATCGAATATGAGTCCAAGTCATGAACGAGTCACACAAAACAATATAAAACAAACAACAATGCATATATATTAACAAAAATATTAAAATTACAATAAACGAAGAAAACATTTAAAGATTAGTTTCATAAATTAGACAATGTTTGTGCGTGTGAAGTTTGTGTGGGCCTACACGATAGGCATGTTACAGTTTTTTGTGTATATCTGTATGTAACTAGTGAGCGAGTCAAAATGACTTAATTCCCTTTATATTCGACCAATAGAAGATTAACCAATCAGAAGCCGCAGAACACTGGATCTGTCGTGTATAAAGGCGTCCATCTTTGTTTTCCTATCGGAATGACCAGAGCCAACTTCTCAGGCGAACATGACAGACGGAAGAACTACGCTCTGCTACTTTGCTGCGATATCCACTGCGAACCTAAAGTACGCTTTCCTACTGTCTCCGAAATATTCACTGCCAACCTCTGGATTCTATACTCGAAGACGACCGTCATGAAAATGTCTAACAAGGCACGTGTGTGAAAGAGTACAAAACGTCAAGAGAGAAAAGTAAGACAATGAGATCAACGTTCCTCAGTGGGGGGGGGCACTTTTCCAATGTGCGTCTACATCTTATAGCCAGAAATGTAAAAGAAGAAAGAGAATGAGTGAGAATATCATTTCCTATTTATAGGCTTAAGGAGAGTCTCCTAGAGACGGCTTTTTTAGGAAAGTCAAGTGGGATAACCCACATCTCATAATTCCCACTTCTTACCACCATCCTTTCCACTCATTTCACTCATCATTGTAAAATTTAATTTGAGTGGCTGAAATTGTATTGGGTGGTATTTAGTGACTGATCCCTTAATGAGTAGTAGATGAAACCTGGAAAAACAGTCATTTACTATTGTTTCCATAAAGATCAAGGCCTTTATTGGAATGCCTGGAAGAGGTAATTTTACTTTACCATCCCAATAGACCGACGCTTTGGTAATATTTTCTGCATGAGTGAAAACAGACATTGACCTGCATATATAATTGAGTGGGAATACTTCATGTACATATTTACATAAACAAAATTTAAATCATAGTTTGTTCATGCATCGAACCGAATACACATAAGCAGATATGGAAAAGAGAAGTGAATTAAGATTTTATTTGATAATTAACATGGTCGAATATTGTGTCAGTGGCTAGGCCATGAACGGCAAGAGAAAATGCAGGGCTGGGGTAGATACATAATTTTGAGGAATGGGCATGAACAACCCGGTGACGTATATTTCGCGTCTCTATCCAGACTGTGACATGGTGCATTTCTTATTCTTATATATATAAGGGATAGCTGAGCTGGGAGTAAATAATTAAGCTTTGAAACATTACCGCCAAAAAAGTTAAAAAAAAAACAAAAACTGAAGGTCAACGGTGTCAAGATGTTGGAGAACATACATCCGAAGAAATTTGTGCAAGTAAAACTGAAAACACGTTTACAAAATGTTTAAGTACGACTCCAACGAAAGCGTTCACAAGCAGTTTGACTGCAAAAATAATTGCAAAATAATTGCAACGTTCACGTTAAGCCATGTAATATCCAAAAAGGCAGGCTTTAGCCTATTCAAAGAGATATTCTGATCTATATTATTGACACTCACAGTAAAGCACTTAGGGTGCCTTTTGAAATCTTGAAGAGTATCCTATAAGGTAGCTCAGGTGTGACTTAGCTGAATCGAATACAAAGTCATGTTTTCAAGAGTCTAAAAGTTTTGGCCTGTACGCGAATTTGGGACTCTGCACAGTGGGTTGTATACCAAATTTTCCATTCTGGCTGTCAAACGATTGATGAAGGATGTGGGTTCTGTGGCTTTCTATGGAGTGTGTAAAAAATTGGCCAGGAAGTCTGACCGTGGTGATATATACCATCTCGGCAAACGAACATTGAATGTCACCCTTTACTGCCGCACTAAGTCTCAAAATGGCTAAAGGAAGTTGCTCCAGCTAATTAGACTGGTTTAACATTGCCGTCAGGTCTGACTGCAAACAGCAATGTAACCTTTTCACCACGCCATTTGCTTCATGGTGATAGGCAGTGGTACGGATTATCTTACTAACACCCAAAATTTACTAACTCACAGAATAAACCAGTTGTCCAGCATCCTGGCAGAATTATTTACTCAACATCCCTTGCATTTCCAACATTTTGCCTACGACGTATTACGGATGCCGGAAAGCATTTGTGTCGACGTTAAATCCTCGATCTCCACCAAATGTTTCAATCAGAGTCTACTTTCCAACTGAGGCTAAAATAGAGTGAAATTCTTCTTGAAGGCGTTGAGGAAATATATGACAAACAATTTCGACGTCATTGTAGTCACCTGCAAGACGCTGTAGATGGTGAAAGAACTGCTAAAGCTTACTATCTCCTACTATCACTTCATTTAACTGCTACGACAATTCTATCCGGTGAAACGTTCTGACAATCAATTCCTCTTTCAACTTAAAAGATTGCCCTGTGGCAGAGAGATAATAATATCACTCACCCTCGTAACTATTTCATGTGGCAACTATGATACTATTAACGCAAACCCCTTAGTTTGCAAAGTAACGCTCCTAATCTTCCAGTGTTCCTCGATTTGAATTTATCTCACATGGACATTATTGTATCCACCTCTAAGCTCATGTTAAATAATATAATGTTTTGTTAGGCCCAAATGCTATGTGTAGTAAAAGCTATAAAGGAGATAACAAGTAAACCAGAGTAGGGAGAAAGCAGAAGTACCACTGTGTGGCCCGTAGCTATAAACCATACCTAATAAGGAAAAAGGGGGAAGCTTAATTACAGTTGGACACAAACACTAGTCAGAGGTATGCTAACTACAGTAGAGGGATGTGAGTGAAAAGGTAAGGATGAGAGATTACTTTAGAACCACATTCATGACATAGCAAGATTCAAAACCAGCCACACACACACGCACGCAAACATTGTACTGTCATATTCCAAAGAGCTTCTCTGCCAGAATTTTGCAACAAGTCAAACTTATGTTCGGACCCTAGAGCGGTGCTATTTTCCTGCTTACGTTGAGAGAACTGACACTATGTATTATGTAGTGCATGTAGCATAACACTAATTGTTAAATAAAGTCACCTCGGTAATTTACTGTAACTCGTGGCCTTCCAATAAAAACTTGCCATACAAGTGAATAGAAAACGATAGCAATCTCATTACACATGTCAAAATCTGGTAAAAAAAAAGAATAAAAAAGTCACCCAATTTTATATAAACTTATGCAAAATGATTATCACGTCAAGAATCATAAATTATTGGAATGGTTAGAAGAGGTAAATTTAAATTTTCATCCCAACATTAGCATTATCATATCGACGATATGTTAACACTTTGTTTATGGGTGGAAACAGACAAGGTCATGTGTATATGTTTGAGAGAAAATGCATTATCTACGTATTTGCAAAAACGAAAAGTAAACCATACTTTGCTCATGCCTTACTTGGTTGTACATTACACCAGTGATGTGGATGGGTCATGAAAGATGAGAGAAAATGGTTGTTCCGAGGTCGTTCTGAGGAATACTCACGAATGGTCAGGCGACATACATTTCGTGTCTCTAGATAGACTGTCACGTAACTCATTTCTTACTCTTTAATATATACATAAACTATAGACTGAATTAAGGACAGCTAATTGTTTTTAACGCTACAACCTAACTGTGATATATTGAACTTGGTTATTATCATGTCTTTTCGAGGGCGCAGGCCTAGACAGGGTTTGATGAGAGATCGGCGGTTGCACATGCAGCCACTGTTGTTGTTCAAGGGAAAAGCAGTGGCCAATAAATCTTAACACCGGCGTCGTCGCGGGAGTTGCCAGAACGAAAGTGAACATAACATCGGACTATCTTAGGGACTCCGGCTCTGGATTTGTCCTCAGAGTTTACTCCTGAAGCCTTTCCTATGAATGGGTATGGCAATAAGGCAAGCGGAGGTTTTCATTCATGAATATGATGTAAAGCTGTGATTTAACATTTGCTTTGAGCTAATACTTCTGAATGCATTTTCTGTAGACTTTCATAGGTATTTACTTGAACGGCTTGTGGGCATTCATATGAAAGTCGAAATATGTGGGTTTTTATAAGAAATTTTCCCCGAAAGTAGTCTCGAGAAAAGTTTAGGGTTTTAGTTTTCTCTCATTGGTCAAATATTTCACATGATGATGTTAATTTCTAACCAATAGACGCTTTGATTTAAGCGGTGTGTGTTGTATTGTGGAACCATTTTGGCACGTTTGTAAATATTATCTGTTATTGGGTAGAAAATAAAGTTTTAATATAGTATCTATGTGGGTATGCAATTGCATTGAAATAGATTTTATTCCCTGTACTACCCTCCAAAAGAAAGATATTTAATTTTATAAACTATACCATTTTTATTTCTAAAAGGTAGTAATTTGGCTCATTTACTGATATTATACAATTTTCAATATTACTATCAAAGTTCACTACACTAGTCAAGCCGGCTTCTTGCGTACATTAACATTCGTTTAGGACAATATGTCTATACATATATGCCTTAAAATATTTTTTTACTAGGTGAGAGGAAGTGAAGAGAGTATGGAATCTTCCATATTAACCTTTCATCCCTTTCGGAAAAATGTTTCCTTCTATAAAACAAGGCCTTAACCAATCAACATTTCGTTTCAGTAAAATTCAATCTTCTGTAGGGTTCAGCGTACCCGGATTAAAAGGAGAATTTAATACGTGATACCCTGCTCACAAAATACAATGCAAATTTCAAGAAGAAACAACACGATAAGGAACGTTTGTAGAAAATAGAACATTGTATATTTATTATCTTGTTAATAGGGTAAAAAAGATTAATGCTTTAGTTAGTTTAAGCAAAATGTGATTTTGACAAAAATGTCTGTGTTCGCTGTCTTTCAACAGAGTAGCAGTGTAATGTCTGTTTCTTTTGTTTTTGTATAGGTGTAAAGGAAAAAGGGGCGATCAATTTAAGTTGAAAAAGAGAGTGTGGATGAGAAATAAATGATAAGAGGAAAATGTACTTATGTACTCAGTTGTAAATTTGTTGTTGTTGCTGTTGTTCTTTCCTACTCCACTTTCGGCTCTTAGTGTCGGGTTGAGTCAGTGATGGAATTTACTGTCAGTCTTCTGTGATCTCTGCGCCCTTCTGACTGGCGACTGACTTGAAACTCTGTATTTATTGTTGATTTTTTTTTCACACTGTCTCGTTATCATTTTTTTTTTTTTGTTTAGCAAATCGCCTCCTTTCATTGGTCAGAAAATTAATTTCACACCTTATTGCGAAATCTGTTTTTAGTCGTTTTGATCCGATTTTGCGGGTGTGCAAATCTACTTTGTGTTTTTTATTCATTTGTTGGAATGATATAGGATTTGTATCCTATACTTCTATTGGTTAAAACTGTAGCAAAGTCACAACAGAACCTTTTCCCGCCTAAGGTCCCTGGAGCCGAATTTTAAACACCCAACTCTATATAAACAAACACATGACTCAATTCAAGTCAGTCAGTTGTCAAATTTCAAGAGATCCATACAAACTCCACGCTGTTCAGTTTACTGACTCGCAACCACTTAAAGTTTCTCAACAAACTCAATGCAGCATTCAAATAACCATTGTCCGCGTGGATATTGATCACCTACTTAAAGAGTGAACATTTTCACTACGTCAAAGTAATTGTACATTCATCAATTTAGCCTATCAGTTAAAGGCAAACAACACTTAGCAACTTTAATTCTCACCCATAAATAACACACGCACACGCACTAACAGTTGAACAATACATTTTGATATTTTACTACGCAGAATCAAAAATTATTTTAATTTTAATAACAAGCCAATAGAATCAACATTTACTTGCCACAATTCTGCACGAACATTCTTCACAACATTATCTCAATTACCAAACCAACAAAAATTCTGTTTATCTTTGCATGTGTATTTAAAAATCTCTTTATTGTTGATCTCTAATCACGTTGTTTAGTCATTCCTTGTTATGCAATTGTCCTTATGTTTTTTGTTTAATCTATTTGTTGTGGGATAATCCAAATAGCAAACACGCATAACTTTCACCCTATAAAAATTTACCTTCTGATACACCTCACTCGGCATACGACCCACAAGATAACGTTACCTGAATCTTACTTATTATAAAACGCAGGTTGTGTGTGTGTGTGTGTGTGTGTGTGTGTGTGTGTCTGTAACGTTTATATGTTGGATCGAATTTCCTACATTTTTTAACCGATTTCAACAAAACTTCACAGGACTACATAAAATTACCTTTTGGTGGTTCTAACGGCGCCGAAAATGGGAAAAACACAGTTGTTTTTTTTTAAGAAAATCAATTTGAAAACACGATTAAGACACATCGTGAGAATGAAAGGGGACAACTCACCCACGAAAATGTAAACAAAAGAGCATAGCATGATGAAAAAGACGCCGAACTTGACGAAAACAAAATTTTATCGTCTAATGTTCATATTATTATTAAAGAGGAAAGATCAAAGTATTTTTTGGGGTATTTTTTACATTTTTTATCGTTCCTAGCACGTCTGAAATTTTCGTTAAAAATATTGTTTTTTTGGTCAAAAAAAGGACAGATAATCATTTTCAATCATTTTTTTTTTGATTTGATAAAAAAAGATTAAAATCTTAATTTGATATTCTTTTAAAAATCAATTATCATTTTTCAAAACTGATTTTAATAAAACAGAAATTATACTGTTTATTTAAAATATTTTGAACCAAGCTTAACTTAGCTTCTGCGCCGAAAAAATGTAATTTGAAAATAAAACAAAGCAGGTCATAACCTTTCGCGTCGCCTGACGAAAGGCACATTCATGACGTTTAGATAACTTACGGGAGGGTAATTCTTTCTACGGATGGAAGGAAGTGAAATTATTTAAGTGAACAAATTATTTACCTCGTTACTTTTAAGGAAAACTTTCAGCGCTCTAATTTTTTATTTTTCATTTTTATTTTTTGTACTTAGCTTTCATTTTTACGTTTACGATGCTTTATGGAAAATATAAAGAAATTAAAAAATAAGACTGTTAATAGTGAGATTAAATTTCATAAGAAAAAGGTATCTAATTAATTCAGGTACCTTTCTTATGAAATTTTATCAGAAGTGTACATAAAATACTATAATTTTATGTACATTTATTACATTTTACTGTGTTATTTGTATTTCCATTCATTTTATTATTAATTTTGATATTTCATTTATGGAAAAATGTCATAACTGAGATTAATATAAAAATAAGATCATAAATTAAAGTTTAGCAGTAGTTAAATTTCATAAGATGATACTGTTACTTGTAGGTACCCTTCTCAGTTGAAATTGAAAACTCAAATTAACTTCTCCATACGTGTTTCGCAAAAGTAATGGGCTTAACAGCGAAGAACAATGCTGAACTCAAATAATGCAACTAAATTGTATTCTGGTTGGTCTTCCGTACTTGATAATTACTGTCCGACTATAAACACAAAAATTACATTTCTTAATTACCATGGCTAATCTGATTGGTCCAAATTATACAATTTTGACAATGACAATCTCACACGGACATTTTGAAATGTTGATGTTGCATTTAACTAATGTTAAAATATTTTTAAAAATTCAATTTAAACATTTTTTAAAAATCTTTTTAAAATTAAAGAAATAAGAAATAATTGTATTAAAAATTCAATTTTCATTGAAAAAATTTTTTTTGCTTCAGAAAATATTGTCCATATTCATAAAAAACAAATTAAAACAAATAAAAGCATTTGAAACTAAATAATATATTTGTTTTATTGAGTTTTGTATGTTACAATTCACAGCTGATTTTCAGGTATGTTGGCCAAAAAAAAAAAAAAAAAAAAAAAAATACATGATTTGCATTCTTCAAAGCCTTGTGCTTTTTAACTATTGTAATCACTAAAACCGATGGTCTCAAATTTCTAGAGTTTTTCATAAAATTAGTTATGGGGTGTTAATAAATATAAAAAAAATATTTCTGCCATGACTTTAATAAAAAAAAACATATTTATAATAATTTCGATCATCTGTGAATAGTTTCTGAAAGTTTCATTAACATCTGACAATTATTTTTATTTTTGCAAGATTTTCCAAATTAATGTGTGTAAATACAAAAAACGCGCTAAAATTATCTATGTTATTTACTACCCCTTGTTGCGACAAAGAGAAACAAGGTTTTTAAATCAAAATTTAGAATATTCTAAAAAAGATGGAAAAATTTTAAAAATAATTAAAAAAAAATTTAGTCTATCCTCTTCATAAAAACATAAGCATAAAATTTTGTTTTCATAAACTTTAGCGTCTTTTTCATCAGACTATGCTCTATGTTTTAGTGATTCCGTGGAGTGACTTAGGTTAAAAAACCCAGTGTGTGTGTGTGTGTGTGTGTGTGTGTGTGTTCCTTTATATATGGGATCGGATTTCTTACATTTTTCAGCCGATAAAACAAACATCCACTTTTTTTTTGGCAGGTAGTATTTCTTATTGTTTTGCACACTTTTTTCTTTATTTACATTCAGAATGCTTTAAAAATTCCATTTACAAGACAATTGTTTATAATAAAATTCTATTCACCAATCGATAGACTCATAACGATTGTAAACAATGTTTTTGTTTGAGTTTGGGTTTGACCAATTCGTAAAAAAAAAAAAAAACTAATTAAGACATGCGTGTCCGTCAACCTTAAACAATAATCTTTGTCAATTTTATTTTTCAGTCTTTATGATGGTCGATACTTGATCTATCTCTTACTGTTACATCCCCGGGCAACGACGGGCTCTACTGCTAGTATTTTATAAGGCGCATACGTAAACAAAGACTCCAACTCCGATTTAGAAATAATTTTGCACAAAATTTTACTTTGTGTGTCCTATATTATATAAAGGCAAGATGTTAAGTTCCAATATATTAGGCTTATATAAATTTTTCAACAAAATTTTCATTTACTTACATGTTTTTGAAGTCGAAAGTCTTTAGAGAAGTTTGGGAATTTAAACAAAAGTTCAATTTTTAAAATGAACTACAATATTGAAATAAATCTCATTTTCTTTTTCATAAAAGTTTAAAATTAGGATTGAGCCCACTAATTTTAAAACCTTTCATTTTTTTTTTAGCTTCTTTATCTTTCTTCATCTGTTTCTTTTGTAGAGGACCGTGTGAGTTTACGTGTTGTTGAATTAGAAACACGTGCAGTTTATGCCTGCTAGAAGAAGATCCAACTACAAGAACATAGCGGACTCAAGTTGAGTCCAACCGAAGAGGTAAAGAAAACAAACAAGACCGATATATATATATATATATATATATATATATATATATATATATATATATATATATATCAACAAATATATGTATTAAACAACAAATTTACAAGTGACAAAGACATCAACATTTGTGTTTGTGTGTGAACGTAAGAGTTTGTATTTTGGTGAATGTTCGTACGTACGTGAATGTGTGTTTCATGGCGTTTCCCACAAGTGGGTGAAAACGCGGATCTCTGCGAGAGATCACATTTTTAAATGTGTCCGCTGAAATTTAAAGTGCAAGAAGTTGCCCAGTATTTATAGTGTAGGGAGAGCGACCCCTAGTAAATAATTAGGGAATTAAGGAGGAGATAACTCCGACACTTTCATTCTCTTCATTGTCGTTGTTATTATTATCAGAAATAGCCTTCGGTCATTCGCATAAAATTATCAATCAAAATCTTTCTGGTCCTTAGACCAATTCGATTTCTTAAATAATTTCAGACAATCCCAGTTTGACAGTTACGTTGGCGGAAATTACTTTGCTCATTGATTAAAAAAAAATAAATTATTTTGTAAGCCACATCTTTGGCCGACTTTATTTTGGCATTTTTTCAGACCATAAGCCTGCAGCCTATTTATTTTACGAATTTGAAAACCAAATTTTACACAAGTATCTTTATAGTAGACTAATAAACTTCATTTAGGCAACATTTTACATAATATCTGACCCTCATTTTTACAAATTTGAAAACTAAACTTTACATATCAAATTTAGTCGGGACATTTTTTTTATTAACTGTTTGGCTTTCTTTTTATAATTATTTTTTTATCCTGAAAAATAGTACAATAAACTACTCTAGTCTATTGTATTGTAACGGGCTTGGTTTTGTGGTTGTTTTTAGTTTTTGTTGGTAACAGTAGAACTGTTATGATCTGTTGGAAGTTATACTTGGGTTCCAGTGACAGTGATAGGTATTCTGATTTGTGCTTACTTGTTTTTACTTGTTCCGAGAATTTTGTTGGTGAGGATAACGTTTGATATCGAAAAGATGAGGATACGTATGTGTTGGGCCTTTTTACTACTGCTACTGTTACTCTGCTTTACTCTACTGACCCTACTGCCCTGACTGCCCTAGCTTGTGGTGGAAGGATCGTTTTTATAATCAGATTTTAGAATGATGAAATATCATTCTCATCTTTCATTACTGGTGGCAAGGTTGTATTTAGGATGATGAAATTTTTATTTTTATTTCAGGGAAAATGAAATATCCTTATTTTCTGTCATTACTGATGGCAAGGTTATTTTTAGAATGATGAAATATCATCATCATAACAGAATCATTATTTTTTATATTCACCTTTTTATTAATCTTTTATATAATTTACATTTTTTATTATATAAATTTTTATATTTTCCCCTCAAAGCAAAGCGCAATAAACAAACTTAGTTTATTGTATTATTACTTAAAAAATATTTACTCTTTAATTTCATATAATTTTACATTTCTTTTTAATGATAAAGTTTTTTATAGTCTTTCTCTATTTCTTTCTCTTACATGTCTTAAATATTTTTGAAGGATAAATAGATTTTTCTGAAATTAAAAATTAACTGTTGATAATTTTTACTATTCTCCTTACACTCGTAACAATGTTTTTAAATAGCCTATTCCTTCATTTCTTCGGATAAAATAGTGAAATAGAATAGTGTAAGCAGAGAAGCCTCCTTCTTCTGTTTAATGCTCTGAATCAAGAACGTGGAAGAACTGGGTGAAAGAATGTAAAGGGTTAAGGTTGAGTGAGTGAGAAAAGTATGGAGGTTAACAGTTTTTGTGTTGGTGCGTTTTTAGGTGTGGTGCGAGTTCACATATGATAAACAAAGAATAAGAAGAATCATACAAACCTTGAGTTTCAACCACTGACCATTTATTCTCTTTTGTATAGTGACTAATGAAACAAAGTTCTCAATGTCTTTTTGCTATGTTCATTTTCTTTTTCTTGGTTCAAAAGTTAGGTTAAGTCAGTATAATCATCGTTACAATAGTTAGTCTCAAGTCAGCCTTACGTAGAGTTGGAACAACCAAAGAGAAAGTTTGACTTACTTCATAGGTTGAGGTTTTAGAAAATACTTGAGAGCGCCGTTCGTTGAAAAGTGAAAAGAGAGTCCAGTTATCGATATTATTTCATTTTCCCTACAAAAGAACTAAGAAAAATGCAGTGAAGCTATCTGATTTTTTTTTGTTCTGTCTTCTTAGATATGGAAATCCGATGAGGGAATACAACCAAAACATTAACTCTGGATTGAAAAGACTTAGCATTTCTAATGTTATAAATATGAAGCAAAAAAAAACAAAAACAACAAACAAAAAAAAAAAAAAACAAAAAAACAATAGCAACAACAAAAACATCGACCTTCTGAATACAGATGAGGGATTTCTTAAATACTGAAATTAAAAATAAAATTCTAAGAAAATAAATAAATTTTACATTATTGCTTATTCTTAATCATTAAATTAAGATGAAAATTAGTAGTTCTTATCAATGTTTTCTTATTCGGGAAAAAAATTCCTGTGTATTTGCTTAGAAATGATTTTTTTTCAAAAATACCTAAAGATAATCTAATCACTGCAAATTGTAGGGTAATTTGTGTGAATTTGGAAAAAAATTCAGTTCACTGTAATATTGCTTGTATTCAAAGTAAACAGTTCAAAGTTTGTGGAAAAAGCGCGTGTGACATTTGAGTATCTGTCGCTTCGATGTTTGCCTACGTTAGTTTGCCTTGAATGAAGGAAATAGACTGTGGTTATATTAAAAACGATTTTAACTTATAGTTTGGTCTTTAGTTGAAAGTCATTTTATGATGTGTCATCACGTAGCGTGTAGCTATTTCGGCTGATTTTCCCCACTCTCTGTTTCTTAATTATTTGTTTTTTTTTTATATAAGCAGTATAAGTCACGTGATAGGCTCCAGAAGATGTTTCAAAATTTTGGTGCAACTGTACCGTTGATCAGGTCAAATTAAGGTCAGATGATATTTTTGAACCAAACAAATTACGTTATATATTTTAATTTGGAGTCTATGTTTAGTTTAATTTTTTTAAGTTTTGAGAACAATATAGGGTCTGGATCCTATAAAATAAAATAAAACATAATAAAGTGAAGAGTCATGTAGAAATATTTAAAATTATTTTTAAAGGGTTCTGAAAAAACATTTGTCATTATTGCATATTTTTTCATCAAGATGTTAAATTTTTAATGACAATGAATAATGTGAATTTCTTAAGAAGAGTAAAAAAAGAATCTTAAGTAGTCACCTTCAAAGATTCGCTAAAAATGAGCATGCATGATGAACAAAAATGTCCCAAATAATAAAAACAAAGTTTTATCGTCAAAATCTTTATTAACAGGAAAAACTAAGGGATTTTTATTATTATTTAAATATATTTTTTAATCCTTTATAGAACCTTCGAAACTTTGGTTAAGAAGAATGTTTGTTTCTTTCGTCAACAGGGAACCATAAATTATGGGAAATTTAACGTTGGAAATACTTACAAAAATCAGATAATTGTCGGATTTTAATGAAATTTTCAGGACTTATTCAAAAATTATTTTAGAAATGTTTCTTCTTTTAGAAAATATTGGTAAAAATATATTTTACATCTGTTACCCCGCCCACCCACTTATTTAATTTTATGAAATTTCGAGATTTGATTTTTGTAACGCTTATAATGTTTATTAGTTGTTATAAGGACAAGTCTTTAGAAATTAAATCATTAAATTTGTTTTATCAAACGGGTCCCCACTGTTCTGAATCATAAAAAAAAAAAAATGAAATAAAACTAAGACATTATTTAATTAGAAAAGATTTTAATTACTTTCATGAATGAGAATATGGACACTGTTGTCTTAAGAAAAAAAGGTTTTCGAAGAATAATGAAATTTTACAAGAATTTTTTAATTTAAAGAAAAAAATTAATTAGAATTAATTAGAAAGTTTTAAATCTTTTAAAATTCTGTATTAATTTGTAGATGTTAAGTGATATTGTTAAGTAAAATCTATATTTAATTAATCATACATGGAAAAGCTTACTCCACTTCAACGACCTCCAGTATTTTAAAAAGAAATTTAAATTTAAATTCGGTTTGAAATACAATGTATTTTTACTTATTGGAAATATTAAATTTAGCTTAAAATTAAAATAAAAGATTCAAGAAATATTTTTCATTTTTAAAATGCATTTTAAACATTAGGCATCGCTTTTTTTAGGTACATTATCAAATTATTAATTTAGGCATGACCAATTTTACAAATATGGATTCTGTTTTCACTTTCAGATATCCAAAAATAATATTTAGAACTGTATTCGTGAGATTAAAAACTTTACAAAAATTAGTTGATATCAAGAACAGGTTTGAAGAATTTTACAGCCCAAATTTCGATGGTGTTTCTGAACCACCATAGAAAACAAAACAAAATCCATTACATTATTTTAAAAATTTATTTTTAGCAACATTTTTGAATTAAATTATTATTTACGTAGAGTAAAGATTTCAAACAATGAGGGAGTTTTGATTTGTTGAATTGATAATCCCTAAGCTTTTTCAAGCTGATGAAAAAGATTTTTCGTCACTAGAGGTTTGATTAGTCGATGAGGGACGAGTGAACGTATTTAATATTTTAAAAATGCTTAAAAACTTTATTTCCATACGAAAATTTATTTTTCTTTTCATGCGGATTAATTTTTTAGGCTATTATTATCTTTCAACAAAATGTGACTTCAGTGATATTTTTAAATTATTTAAATATGGCGGTATGAATTCGATGAATTTGTCAAAAAGGGAATATTGGAATTAATTTATTTGCTGATTTTTTATTATTTTCTTAAATTTCTTTGGTACCCATTATTAATTAACCCTAACTTTCATCATGGACACTGCATATCCCGGTTTCAAAGTCACCCTTTGTTACTAAGGCTCACTCAACAAAAAAGAATAGAAATTAATTTCTCTTTTAGTAGTGCTTCTAAAAACTATTTTGGCATGTTTTTTTTTTAATTAAAAATGTCACCATAGACAATATGCGGGCCCCTGGTATCGAGATCGGTAATTTCTCCACATCTTTTTCTCAGGCATGATTGCTGCTGCATGACCTAAAAATTTTTTATCTATCACACTCAACAGAAGTATATCACACTTCCATTTTCAAATTTTCCCTACATACTCCAATTCAAAAAAACTCTCTCCACCCATTGTCAACAATAAATGTTAAAGGTAAAAAAAACAAAAAAGGTAGGGAAGAGGCGGAGAAATATTACGATAGTCAGTAAAGTTTTAAAAAGTATTAATAAAATAGTACGTGTTAAGATTTTTTTTAATAAGGATGGAGGAAAAAAACGCAAATGGTCAATGATGAGAAATTCGTATTGATTACCTTTTTTTTTTATTATTATTAAATACTCCCAGTTAATTTTTTTAAATAAAATAAAATAAGAAAAATAAAATGAGTAAATGAAAAAAACAGTTGATGGTTTCTGAATAAGTGGGTTGATAGGAATATTAAGTTATTAATAAATTTTAACTTAAAGACATTAATTAATCAAGTTAATGAATCAGATACTCTTTCAAAAATAAAAATTGGTGTCAGAGTGAAAAATTATTTTCAATAGGGAACACTTGTTAGAGTAAAATTGAAATATGATAAAGAAAGGATCATAAAGGAACTGTACTTTTTTGTCACAAGCCACAAACCTGGAAATGAAGCTTAAATCGGGGCGGGGGAATCAAAATTAAACATAGAAGAGAAAATGTAACAACATTTCATAATAAATTTAAAAACTAAGTAAAAAAATAAATTAGGAAATTAAAAAAATAAAAGTTACAGTTAGTGGTAATAAATGTATTTTTAGGATAAATAAGCAGGTAACAAAAGAATACATAGGTAAAAGGATAAAGTCAAAAGAGAAACTAAGAAACAGCCAATATGAGTCTGTGTGGGATATGGTAGGAAGATAAGAATTAATTCATAAAGGTCAGAGGAAGAGAGAGAATAAATTAATAAGGCATCAGATCTCTCTCTCTCTCTCTCTCTCTCTCTCTCTCTCTCTTTTTTTTTTTTTTTACTTCACTTCTTCTTAACTGAACAAGCTATTTATATTTCACACTTCCGACTCTACTTGTTTACCTTTTCTTTCTATTTCAGTCCCAACCTTTTCCTTTCTACCTTGGAGTATTTCCTATTATCTCCTCTCTCTTATTTCTACTTATTCCACCTCCTCCTGTTTTCTTGTTCCTCTTTCCTCTCCTGTACTTGACAACAGGTGTCGCCACCACTAATTCCAGGTGTAACAACATTTCAACTCCTCCCTAGTATTTACCCATAATTTTATGTTGGACTTTTGACACTGGGACTGAAAATACAATTTTTGTGACGATAAATATGGGTGAGTACTAATATCGGCCTAATATTTTTTCTCTGGAAGTTTTATCGCTTAAATTGGCCGATTCGTTTAAAATCAAGGCCGACGAGTGAGTAGGTAAATCTAAAAAAAAAAATCAAAGTACTTGGAGTAAGGAAAATAAATATTGGATGCACATTTTTTGCTTCTGTTATGTATCATAATGAAACAATATAATTTTTTACTCAATTTAAGTTAAACTTAAAGAATGTATTTTTTCTAAACATAAATCTTACGGTCATAAAACTTCATTATAACGGAAAACAAAACTTAAAAAAAAATAAAGCTGTCTTTTGGACAGTATGATATTTGTCACCTACAATTCTTAGTTTTATTTTCTAAATGACTTCATTTTTTAAAAAATTTAACACCAAAAAGTTCTCTGAAATTCTTGCTCAAAAACGAACAAAAATGCTAAGAAAATAAGTTTTTTAGGTCATTTCTAATAAGTCAATCAAATGTCAACGAACAACGAAAGGGAGCCACTTATGAAAATTTAATATTAAAATCTGCTTAAAGTTATTTGCTCTAAAACAAAAACTTTTTTTCTATGACATTTAGTAGTTATTTTTTTATTTTTAACCGAATTCACTTGTTAACTTTTAACAACTTAAGTTATTTAAAAAAAAGTGCTATCATTGATGTTATAAGTGTTTTTGTTCGCTGGTGAATCGGTTAAAAAAATAATTTCATAAACTGCAAAAAACATAAAACTAAAAGAAAAAAGCCTAAAAAAGTCTCAACGGTTAAAAAAACAAGTGCGAGATTTAGTGACTACTTTTTTTTTTTTTTTTTTTGTAAAGTTAGTTAACAACACTTAACTACATCTTTAAAATCCTTTCCAAACACAAAACTTGCTATTTTTTAAATAAATCTTCATTCTTCAGTGTCAATTTTGGATTTTTAACTTGTTACTTGATGGATAAGAAGTGTACAGACTACTAAAAGGGGAAAAAACTAAAAGAAATTGATTGTGAAGTGAATGAAATGTCTCACTTTGATAAACATTAAGGGGAAAATCAACCCATATTAAAAAAAATTACTCTTAAAAACCTTAATTTTTTTTTTGTCTGGTTTTTAAATTTGCATAATTCATGAATAAATAATTTGGTTTCTCATGTCTGAATTGTTTAAATGAAGTTTTAACTAAAAACTAAAACTAAGTATCATCAATTTTATAATTTTTAACCAATTTTCTTATTTACTTTGAAATTGACTTTTCATTAAAACCCGTTTAAAAGGAGATATTTGTTGAAGATGCGGGCCTATTAATTTACTTACAATACATTTTTTTATATTTTAAAATTTAGACCACAACTCGTCTTGAAATGATGTATTGTAAATTAAAAGGTGAGAGAAATTGTAGTGTATTCAATTGTTTTTGTTTTTTTACTAGTCACCTAAAAAATCTTTCAAGGGATATGCGTGTTTCTGTAACTAACATAGAAAAAAAAAAATTACCTTTAAAAGAGAGACTTATTTTTATTTCTTTTTTTTTTTTTTTTTTGCTTTTTATTCAAATTAATAAATAAAATTGCTTGTGCAGAAGGACGAAATGGTTTCCTTTTTTTAATCAGTCAGTTTAGGCGACAATTCATAAAATTTTTTTACCAACGAAAGTTACAATTATAAAAATAAAATCAGTGATACTTTCTTTAATGATTTTGTTACGATGATCAAATTATAAAAATAATATTTACTGGTGCCACTAAAAATGTTTTTAAAAATAAAATAATTCCAATAAATTTTATTCAAGTTAAAAAGAAAGCAGTTGGTAATATCACTTCTTAACTAACACCAAGTCAGCGACCATAAGTGTCCTATTTAAAAACAAAACAAAAAAAATCGTTATTTTTATCATTTTTTGTACTATTGATCGTACTTTTACTAGTTAAAAGTTAAAAATACATTTTTGTGGAAAACAATATAAAAAATGTATTTTTTCAGGAAAAAAACTTTTTTTTTTTTTTTTTTTTAATTGTTCATCCACTTCCGTTTTTTGTTGGTTGACACATTAACAATCATTTTTTGTGCATCACTAATTGTCGTTAAATTTAAACTCTAAAGTTTCTTGACAAAAACGTTTGGTATCAGGAAGTGAATCTAAAAACACGGATCAATTTTTTCGGTTATCAACAGAATATTGATTGGGTCTAAAAATTCAGTTCCGGGAAAAAATGATCTGTGTTTTTCAAATTTGCTTTACAAAGGTTTTTGCCAAAAAAGGACAAGCAATCGAGAAGATTGCTTTCGATGTTTAAGTGGGAATTGACATTTTCAGCAAAATTGAAAATGATAATTTTACTTTTTTAGCTAATAACAACAGTAGTAAATTTTCCGCCTCTTTTTTTTAAAACAGTGAAAATTGAAAAAGTTAAATCTACTTTCATAATCATATTCCTTGTCTTGTCAGTAACATTAAAAAATGTAATATTGATTTGCTTGTGAGCAAGTTGATCAACAATCAACATTATTACCTAACATCAGCCTGCAACTTAAAGATAAATAACATTTATATTTTACAATATTTTTCAACATCTTTTTCTCATGTCAGTGTACATAATTCACTGGTGAATGTTACTCACAGAGGTTTGAACATTATAGTAAAATTTTCAAAATTCAGAAAATAACTGGGTCAAATTACAGACTTATTGATCTCTACTCCCATAATTCAGCGATCATCTAACTGACCTTAGCCACTCAAAGTTGTCAATAAAATTGGAGCATTTCTTTATTTTTTTTCCCCCTCATACTCTTGTCCAGTGTTTGAAAGTGTAGAATTTATCCTTTCTGTTGATATTCATATTAATGTGTATTCAATCATCATTTGTTGATATAGAGAGTGTGTGGTTAAAAGTAAGGAATTGAAACAAGGTGATAAGAAATCTGAACAAAAATAATTTCTGTCAAGTATGACAAGCAGAAGCAACACTCATCAGCAGATAGGATAAGTTTATGGTTTCAAGTTCTTCACAGAGAATAGCCTAGTGGATTAAAATATTGTTTTGTGAATTCAATTCCTGGGCTGGGCAGTGTGTACTTGGATTTAGTGGAAATGGGGTGAGAATTAACTGAGCAGTACTAAAAATAAGAATTAGAAATAGACAGTGAAATGAGAACAATGTACTCCTATAGAATTTTAAATTCACCAGGTTACCCAGATCAACATACACTTGCTGAAGGGCACAACGGCCAAAACATGGTAACAACAACAAAGATAAGGATAGTAGTCTTCATGTAAATAATGGAATAGAGAGTTGAGGAGATAGCACATATGTACATGCTACTGCTTAGAGATGCTTCAATTAAAAATTGAGCTAATAATTCATTGGTCCCAACATAATTGCCAAAGGTAAGCATTGTTTGGACTGTTGGTGTTCCTCACCACTGTAATTAAACAAGAAAAGTTAAAAAAAAAAAAAAAAAAATTTCTACTTTGATAATTAATTGGGTAAAAACAAGAATTATAAATACTGATCTAGATTAGTGCCTAGTGAATTGGACTAAGATAATCATCTTAGAATCTGTCCCAATTAGCATCAGATGCTTTGAATAGGACAAGGGATAGTAATTATAAGGCTACAGTCAGTTTACATTACATCATAGGGTTAGCTTAAAAACTCCAATGCAAAACTAGTTTATACAATTTACCTACATAAATTGGACTTGTACGAGAAGAATATAACTGAAAAATGTCTGTCCTAGTAGCTTCAGTAAAAATTGGTAAGAAGCAAGATGGCAGTGTTCCTAAAAATTAAGCATATTGAACACTGGAAATCTATAATGATAATATGAAGGTAGACATGATTGAACATATCTGGACATAAAAACATCACCTTCTTTAGGAAGAGGCCTAGATAATACACTGACATACCAAATGTCAGTATCATGCACAACCTCCCAAGCCTGGTCAACTATAGCAATTTTGCATGCTATCAATTATATAAATGGTCAGAAAACCTTTGAAGAGAGATTGAGCCATGCTGTCTCTATAGTTAACCACAGCTCCCTGAAGTTTTGGATCTTGCATACTGATCTTGTCACCATGTCCCATAAATTATCTAGGTGAACATGGTGGTCACACCATTTGTTGGAAGTCACCAGAATGCTCCCCTAATCAATTATGGGTAAATTGGACCTAATGACATAGTGTATTATTTAGTTGGAATAACCCATTGTTGTTGGGGTACACAGAATGGAGGCAAATGGTCACAACACAGTTAACTGGTTTATGACCTGTTTAGGCAAACAGACTCAATCCATGTCAGATAAACACCTACCATGCCATTATAGAACCACCATTTGCCTGAATGATGCCTTGTTGACTACTGCATTTCATGACCACATGGTGTCTGCACCACATGCATCAATCTGAAGTTGGTTTTCACACTGATTCACCAGATGTTAGAGCACAACTGACATTGGTGTGGGTACCTCCATGATGTCACCTACTATTATCTTTATATACTGCTATCCCATGACTTTTGGCAAATCAGTATAGGTAATTGTTTACTTGAATAAGATTGTGTAAGAGTGAATGAAACTGCTTACATAAATCTGTCAAAAAGCTGTGTAAGCTTGATTAGTATAGAATTCGGTTTGTGCAAACAACTTGTGGATGATGAATCACTTTATAATTTTTAAAATCTGAAATGCTTGAGTAATTTCAGTGGTTTCATTTGCAAGTTCAAATTATATTTGTACTGATTTGGTCTTAGAGAATAAAAAAAGACATCTGATAGCAGATTTAAAAGAAAAATTTTTTAGTTTGTTTTAATGGGTTTCATCAACTTAGAACTAGAGATCTTTGTCACTACTTATGTACATACATCAATAAATCTGTGGCTTTGTGTGTATAGAATGAAGTTATTTAATAGAAAGATTTTTTTTTTACTGTTGGTTTGCAATTGCATAAATTTTCATCACAAATTGGGAAAGCTCTGGCATTGAAAGCTAGTCATAAACTTCACCACATTTAGAAATAAAGCCTCAGCAGATCCATCAAGGTGTGATTGTTCCTAAATATGGTAGTCTACAGTTCTATGATTGCAACATGTAGACTTTGACCAAAACAGAAATGCTCTCTTGATGAAAGCTAACAAAAATTCTGTTTACCTTGAAATGCATTAAATTCTATTAATTTTATTATTATTTTTGTTATCGATTTGTATTATATACAGATAAAGGTAGAGATAGAGACAGCTTGATTAATCTTACAATACACTAACCCTTGTTAGGTCATTTAATGTCAAATTCTGTATTGGGGCACTGTTAAGATTGAACACTCAATTAATGCATTTCAAGGTAAACAGAATTTTTTTCAAGAAAGTGCTCAATAAAAAGAGCAAGAGCAACAATCTTACTTATTATAAAACACAGATTGTGTGTGTGTCTGTACGTTTATATATTGGATCGGATTTCCTACATTTTTCAACCGATTTCAACAAAACTTCACAGGACTATGTAAAATTACCTTGCGGTGGTTCTGACAGCACCAAAAATTGGAAAAACACAATTGTTTTTGCATGAAATCAATTTGAAAACACGATTAAGAGGCATTAATGAAAGGGGGGCAACTCATATCGAGTTATACTTATTAATATCGAGTTATACTTATTATGAAACCCAGGTTGGTTGTTTGTGTGTGTGTGTTCATTTATATATGGGATCGGATTTCCTACATTTTTCAACCAATTTCAACAAAACTTCACTTTTTTTTTTGGCAGGTAGTGTTTCTTATTGCCTTGCACACTTTTTTCTTTATTTTTACATTCAGAATGCTTTAAAAATTACATTTACAAGACAATTGTTTATAATAAAATTCTATTCAATCGGTAGACTCATAACGATTGAAAACAATGTTTTTGTTTGGGTTTGACCAATTCGTAAAAAAAAAAAAAAATAAAATAAAACTAATTAAGACATGTGTGTCTGTCAACCTTAAACAATAATCTTTGTCAATTTTATTTTTCAGTCTTTATGATGGTTGATACTTGATCTATCTCTTACTGTTACATCCCCGGGCAACGCTAGTAATTAATAAAGGTTCAAATGACTTCTTCCAACTGACTTCAAAGTTTTGCAGATACACCACCTCATTGGGGGTTAGATAAATCTAAATATTTATATGGCTTTTGGTGAATTTGCTGAGTTTATTTTATTTACACTATTTATATTCGACTATTGTCCTTATCTTTGTTATCACAATGTTTTAGCCATTGTATCCTCTGGCCTTCCTCTGGTGTATATCAATCTGGGTAACCTATAGGGAATTCTGAACTCTATGAAGACAAGGAGGATGGCCCTAAAATTGCCACATTCTGTCAACCTTATATCAAGGGCTTATCAGAAAAGATTCAGAAGAGCTGCAGTTCATACTACATCAGGACAATATTCAGAAGCAGTTTTACTCTATGGAAAGATCTCTGCCTAGTAATGCCTAACATGGGGGGGGATTTCATGTACTTGATTCCTTGTAGTTGTGGCAGAGAATATAAAGATGAAACAAGCTGTCCCCTAAAAGTAAGGCTGGAGAAACATCAAAAAGCCATAGTGAGAGGCGAGACAATGAAATCAGGCATGGCTAATTATATATAGAGGGAAAGGGGTAGCCATCAGCCCCTGTGGAATGAAGTAAAAATACTGAACAAGGAAGAAACTGGAGAGTTAGAGAGGTCTGAAAGAATCAGCATATATGCTAGGCTATGAGGACCTCCTTAGAAGGCTTAGCATAGAAATAAATATAATATGGGAGCCACTAATAAAGAAAGAAAGACAAATGACAGCAAGTCTTTAACTGCAGCAGCAATCAAAATATCACAGCCAGGTTATGTTTAAGGCTCTAAGTTAACTATAGCAAATTGTCCTATGAGACAATGGGCTAGTGGATAAAAGTGTTGGTTTGTGAATTTGGTGACATAGTATTTGGGAGTTCAATCCCTGGGTCAGTGTGTACTTGCACTTAGTGAGCAATAATTGAACAGTATTAAATAAAATAAGAACTAGACAAGAACAGTCTACCACTGTAGGGTTCAGTTGAGAACTCCTTGTAGGTTACGCAGACCCATATACACCTGAGGAAGGACGGAATGTTGTGCTGCAACAAAGTTGAGGATAATAGTCCAATTATAGATAGTGTAAATAATGATAAATTATTATAGATAGTGTAAATAATGATAAATTATTTTATTTCCTCAGATTTTTTACAAATACATTTTATAGAGATGTGTGTGTGTATGGCCAAATGGTTAGAACGTTCGCTTTCTGACCATGAGACCTGAGTTCAGATCTCGCCATGGTTGATTTGTCAGGAAGGAAACTTCATGATGTTATTAGTTTGGAGGGGGCAATCCTAGTGTGCAGCACCTTTGGAAAGTGCCTGAAAACCATGTCATTGGGTTGACCCAAGACTTGTGAGTAAAACTGGGTAGATGGTACATTGATAGCTGTGCTAGCACCAAGTCACAAGTCATCATGACCGAGGGTTTGAGTGTGCTGGCCTTGTTCAGATTGTTGATCACACTGGATAACATACTCTCTCTAAGAAATTGAAAGTAAGGTCTGCTCAGCATAGTTGCAGTATAAACTGCAGGTGGGCTCTGTGGGTGTTGAACAAACACAAAATGTGCCTGAGCAAGCATCTGCAATTAGGATTGGCTAAGCACCCTAGTAGACGGGTATCCTCGAATACAAGATACAAGTGGCCAGCTATTATAGAAACACACACACAAAGGATGAAAGCTCTAGAACAGATCCAGATCCTTTTCACTCATTGGAGGAACCCCTCCCTGATTGACCATGTTTTCAGAGGTGTAGCTATCATGCTCAAACAATTGTGGATTGGTGAAGCTATTTAACCCATATTTGGAAGTTTTGAATTTTCCTTTGACTGGTTGCTATCCAAGGCTATAGAACTCGGTCTGTCCTGTTGGAAGGAGAAGAAATGGATTCCTACCTTTCCCAAGGATATTTGCAAGTAAGTGATTATAATGAACTGGAATTTGAACTTGGCTCTCTGATTCCTCAATCTGAGCTGCCATTCATTACTCCACCATACCTCCCCTTCATATAAATTATATATAAGAAAATAAAAAAAAAAAATAAAAATCAAACTTTAAAGTTGTTATATTATAATGCTCTTGAATATTTGAATGTTGTCATGTTAATGCATAGTACAAATTCATGCTTTAAATTTATTTGTAATCTATGATTAGTGTTTCTTAAATAGAATATAAATATTATCTCTGTTAATAATTCAATAGATTTATATGACCCTGATGAGTGGTGTGTATGTGAAACTTTGAAATTGCTAGAAAGATAAGTCAACTAAAAGTTAAGATATTATTTCAGTCAGAAATTCATAAATGTTAAATGCTACTGCCTAAGTTTATAGTAATATATTTATTGATATTGAAAATTTTCTTTTGAATTACTGACTTGTTCTGTTAAATATACAAGAGGAGTATGTCATGAAAAAAAAATATTAAAAATATTTTATCAACTAAGCATCATTAATTTTGACCCTAATTTGTGGAAAAGATCATGAGTCTTGAGGATACACCAGCTTTTTAACTTCATTATTTTATTTAATGGATCCTGTATTTTCTATCTTGTAACACCCTCCTCACCTGACACACAGCATAAAAGAAAAAAGTATACAAATATTACCTTGTATCCAATGTACTGATATCCTAGGAGGTAGAGCTCTGAAGTCTTTTATAGACCATTAACATTTAATTTTGATGATCTCCAACATTGAGAGAAACACTGCCAACTGTTTTATTAGTTCATTGTTTTCTTTTCTAGCTGTTTATTTCATTAGCTGTTTAAAAATGAGATTGATTAGTTTTCACCACAGCACACTGCATATTCTTTTTTTCTGGCAAATTGGCATTTGTCAGATTATTATTTCACTTCATGGCTTAGTATCAAAACCATAAACAGACTTTTCTACATGAATGTAAGTTACTGAGAATTTGACCTAGAATAAAATGATTTACATGAAAAAAAAAAAAATAAATGAAGGCGAGTCAGAAGGAAATAGATTTCATGTGTGTATTATTAAACTAGTTGAATAAATTGTGAGAAGTTGTGGAGGAGGATGGAAAGAAGGTAGAAATATACAAAAAGAAAAAATGAAATTGAAGAGACTAGTTTCTACAAGGGGACAGTTTTATAATAAATTTGAGTATTTTTATAAAATAGTTGTAGAAAGAAATGCATCTTATTCAAATAAATTCTTTTTATCAACTCACTTGATGAAAAAATTTTATCTTTACAAAAGATTATAAATGTAGAGCTGTTTAGGGAAAATATTAATTGTTTAATGTGGCAAAAACATTAATTTTGTCTTGTCAGTCTTTTAATAGTACAATACAAAATGTTCTTTCTGCTGTCAATTCCATTGAATAGTTAGACAGCATATGAGGAAAAACATTTGAGAGGTATGAAGAGGAGGGAAGAATTGGTATTATTTATGCACTGAAAAAAATTAGATTTATTAGGAAAAAGATATAGTACTAGTCTTAAAATAGGTGCATAGGGAAAATTTTGTACAATTTGTGTGTAATATATATATATATATATATATGTTTATGTTAAATTTGTAAACTGTAGGTGATATTACTTGCTTTGTCAAATTTTCTTGATTACACATCAGTTCTCTTATAAATGCCCTTTGTTTTTAGTCCCCCCCCCACATCCTTTTTTTTTTTTTTTTTTTTCCTCTCTCTCTGTCATATCTTCTGGATTTTAAGTTTAGATCATATCGTTTTTTTATTGTGCGTAGTGTCACCACAAATGTATACACACGTTTACGGTGTCTGTTTTTTAATTTAGGTCAGCAAATCGGTAGCGAATTATGCATCAAAAAATAATTCATATTTATCTGTATCTCACTCATTTAAACCGTTATTTAACTCCTCTTTTTAAAACTTCTCTCTGTTAAATTTTAATCCCCACCTTCACCTTTAGGCCTTCCTGTTTTTCTTTCTTCTGTTACACCTCTCTCTAGAGCTTTCAGACATTTCCCTCTTACACTTGTTTCCCACTCCCACACATATACACTCACTAAAATTTTATTTTTTATACCCGGAGTTATATTTTCCGATTTTTGAATTTGTAGGTCTGATGAATTGGATTATGATTACAATTCCAATGTAATAAATTATAACCATGGAATATTAGTGTTTGAGCATTTTTTATTATATATATATATATATATATATATATATATATATATATATATATATATATATATATATATATATATATGTATATTTAGGCAGCAATCCTTTGTTTATGCAAGTTTCACTAAAAATGATAGACAAGGTACTATGGTTAAGCTTTTTATTTAATTTTTCTTGTGTTCAAACAAGAGCTTTCTTTTCTGGACAAAGGGTGTGTAAGAACTGTCCAAATGTTTTATATTTCAGAGCGCTTTCAGCTATACCTTTAGGCATTATCAAGGATGATTCGATTTTTCAGCTTACTTGAGTGTGTGTGTGTTATGTGTATGTCTTAGTGTGTGGTAGGAATGTTTTTAATTTTCGAATACAGTGTGATCAGATAGATGTAACATAAGACGTCTAGATAATTACACCTAGGTGTAACTAGGCAGACATCTTACATTACACCTATCTGATCACAGCTCAATTAGAACCCATTTAAACACACAAATTTACCAGACTCCATTAGAAACATACTAGTAGAAAATACAAATATATTAACTGCATCCACCTGCAAAAAAAGATTAAAAATAATGGAAGCTTTAATAATAAAAAGAAAAGGCCAACTCTTAACAATATTAACTACGAACAAAGCCACAATGTGCTAACTGTATTCAGAAATTAAAAACATCCCTAACACACACTAAGACATACACATAAAGCACACAAGTAAGTAAGCTGAAAAATCAAATCATCCTTGATAATGGCTAAAGGTATAGCCAAAAGCGCTCAGAAATTTAAAACATTTGGACAGTTCTTACACCTACTTTGTCCACAAAAGAAAGCTCTTGTTCAGACACAAGAAAAATTAAATAATAAGCTTAACTGTAGTACCTTGTCTGTCGTTTTTAATGAAACTTGTGTATATATATATATATATATATATATATATATATAAAAACATTAAAATAAAAAAATTAAGAGAAGAACTCTACATTCACTCCACAAAACACGGACATCTCTATACAGACATTTGAAATGGCAGTAACAAATGACATAAAGAAAACAACAGAGTATGTAAGCTGCCATACAATAATATCACTGAAAGGAAACAGATGGCCCTTGACACGTTGATGCATGGAGATGACCTATTCATTACACAGGCTGACAAAGGTAGTGCCACAGTGATCTGGGGAATCAAAGAATATCTTAAAGAGGACAACAATCTGCTAGTTGATAAGGTTACAAAAGCCTAGCCACAGACCCTCTCCCTGAATACCCCCCAAAATTAACAAGCTCACTAAATATGATGCTTCACAACAAACTAATTGACAAGGAAACCTGCACAACACTTACACCCACAAACATCACACCTGCCCACTTTTATCTCCTTCCCAAAATACACGAAAACAACAAACCAGGAAGGCCAGTCATTTTATCATTTAACTGCCACACAACCAAAATTTCCAAATACATAGACCATTACATCCCACATCTAGCTAAGGAAGTAAAATCCTATATCAGAGACACAACAGACTACTAAACAGAATTAATCACATACAAACAGTGCCAGAAAATGCTACTCTATTATCTATGAACACAAGATAACTTTATTCAAACATCAAACACATTGAAGGACTAACCATCCTTACAGAAGCATTTACTAAAAGAAGAAAACAAGACTCCCCCTCCTCAACAGAAGTTATCATAAAACTCATGGAATATATTCTTACATTGAATACTTTCAATTTCAATGGAAAACACTACCTACAAGTAAGAGGATGTGCCATGGACACTGTTGCAGCTTTATCATATGCCACAATCTTCATGGGAAAACTTGAGGAGACCCATATTTATCCCTTCATTGGTAACGACTACATATTCTATGCAAGATATATCAATGATATCTTCTTTGTATACACAGGCAGTGAGGAGAAACTCACTGAATTCCTTATGACACTAAATACCGTACATGACTTTATTAAGTTTGACCATGAAAAATCAACAAGATTGGTAACATTTACATTGATAAAAACTACAAACGACACTACACACTAAAAGCACTGACACCCACAACTATCTACACTTTAAGTCTTCCCACCCAAAACACCTCAAGCTGAACCTTTCCTATTCACAAGCACTTAGACTCAGAAGGATATGTTCCAACAATGACGAACTAAATAAACACACAAAATCATGAGCAGCAATTCACAATAGGTGGCTATAAACAACACCTAATCAGGGAACAGATAAATAAAGCAAATTCTATGCCTAGAGAAGACACCCTAGTATACAAAATTAAAAATAAATTCAGATGCATCCCTCTAATAACTACTTTCAACGCTACTCTTCCTCCACTATCTCAGATAATGACAAGTCACTGGAAAATGCTACATCTCAAACCAGACCTAAAAATTTTGTTTGAGGAACCTGGCCTTCTAGTATATTGTAGACCTTAAGGAAATTATAGGTAGTAACCAAATTTCAGATAAGGTAATCCATAATAGACCAAAAATAAAAACAACAGGATTTTCCCAACCATGTAACAACAAATGGAGCTTATGCTGTAACCACATTACACATCAATTCGTTCACTAGCTCAGTCACTAAATCTACTTTCAAAATCTACTACGACTAATAACTGTAGATGTCATAACATAATTTACCTATTAGAATGCACACTATGCCATAAACAATATGTGGGAAAATCTGAATGGCCCTTTCATTACAGAATTAATAATTATCGGAATCAGATTAAATCAGCTTCCCACAGGATTATTACTTGTAGAACAATAATTCCATAGATAGAATTAATATATAACCCCGTAAATCAAGCCCTACCCACATTTCTTACCCACACAAGACAGACATGCTTGTGGAGGTGTTGATGTCTCACACTTATACACACAACCATACTAGGATATATACAGAATGAAGAAGTACAACTAAAGACTATGGTTATGAAAGGGAACAAGAAGTTGATGTCTCACACTTATACACACAACCATACTAATATATACATTTGCACACATCATACACATTCCCAAAGAACAAATGATAACATACACTTAACACACACACACATCCCCTTCCCAGCAACCAATAAAACTGTCAAAATGATCAAGGGAATTTTGAGTTGCATGAATCTCCACAGCCTTTATCTTAAAAACAACTTAAAAGATAGGTCATTTGACCAACATAAGGACTGACCAAAATTAACAATAAAAAAAAACAAATGAAAACTACAAATTTCTTTTTCTTCAGAAAGTCATTCATTGCTGTAGTTCAGTTTTTTTCATTACAACTGTCTCACAAGCACCACTTCTTGCTTACAATAGAGGAAGACATTTTCAGTCGAATAATAATTGACAACTTTCCACTGTCCCTTTCGGATTTCCTTTCTGTTTCCACATCCACCCTCACAATATCTTGATATGGACGGTTAAATGTAGTTTTTGATTATATCAATAGATAGTGCTTGAATCCAGAGAGTCATTAAGATATTTATCTTGCCAACAAGATTTTCTTTTGATAATTGTTACAAAAAAATGAAAAAAAATCACTTTTCATTTCTATGTTAGTAAAAAGAGAATATCAATTTATTGGATTGAAAGTGGTAATTGAAACATATCAAATTATTTTAAACCAGTTATTGTATTTCTTCATTCTGTATATATCCTTTTTTGTAGTGTCTTCCTTGTTATTTTTTCTTTCATTTAATGAAAATGTCTAAATATTAATCAGTAAAACTTGAGAACATCATTCAGTTGTAAAATTTATTTCATTTTAACAGGCTGGAAAAAATGTTTATAATATTTTTGAAATCTTGCAAAAAGAAAAAAAAGAATAGGAAGATGGGTGTAGCTGTTTCTTTTCTCATTGTCAACAAAATGCTTTTGTTAGCTAATTATGCAAATAGAATATCAATTCTTTTGAAACCTCAATAAATTGCTTTCCAAATTAAAACTGTTGATAGGTATCAAATCTATCTTAATTTTAAAAATTTACAAAACAAATCATTCACATAGACACTCTGTAACTGTATTTTTTATGACTGATTAAGATAGTATTATGTTCTGCAGTGCAAGTTGCACTGTGTTGTCACCTTTCTGAAATATCCTTTAATTTTTTAGTTATTCTCCAGAATGTATTTCCTAGTGTTTTTTTTTTATGTGTATATATATATATATATATATATATATATATATATATATATATATATATATATATATATAAAAAAATTATAGCATATATATGTGATAAAATCACTACAAAAATACCAATTTTGTTTCAACACTTTTGGTGTCTTATCAAGTGATGGTGTTGAATGTAGAATAAAGAGTTAGTTGAATTCTTTTGTAGTTCATTAATAATTATATATATATATATATATATATATATAAAGGAAATATGTTAGTGGTTCCAACGAGAGAAAGTATGTATATTAAAAAGAAGTTCACGTTTTTGGTTGTAATGTGGATTTATATATTATATTTGTTTTATAATTTCCCATATATATATATTTTTACATATTATAAAAATAATTAATTTTTCTTCATATATATTCTCGATATATTCTGTTTGTGTGTTAACATATCTTTCTAGATATATATATATTATTAATGAACTACACAATATTCAGGCATTTATTTTTTATTTTAATTTATGATGGTAGTGACACTTGTAATTTGTTTTTAAGGGTTAGATTTCATTGATCTAGTTTTGCTTGAATAAAACATTGTTGTTACAATGATTCATCTAAAGTATAAATTTATCTTGATGTATGTGCTTATTTTGCGCATGAGCACAGCAAATATAGTCAATAACACTATTCTTTATATATAAATATATATTTAAGTAAAGGCTAAAATGCCAACCACATCCTGGGTTTCAACTGTAAGGTCGCCTCAGGCAAGTGGAAGAAACTTGGCATTTTAGCCTTTTCTTAAATATCTTAGCTCTACATATTCAATTTTGAATTTTGTATTGAGCACATTTTTTGTTGTCTATACCTTTTAGGTGTGGCTGTTTTCTGTTTTCCATTTCCACACACACACACACACATATATATATATATATATATATATATATATATATATATATATATATATATATATATATATATTAGTGAACATTGAAGTCAACACCCAGCAGCAACAGTCTGTTTAATGCTTAAACACAATTGTCAGGTCATTTTTATATTTTTGGGTTAAAGTGCTCAATATCTTGATTAGAGCAAATGTAAATATAAAAGTAGACATTGAAGTCAGCACCCAACGTCAACAGTCTCTCATGCTTAAATGCAATTGTTGGCTACATCTTGATCAGCCTATGGTCTTTTTTGTGAGGAGGTCAAATTTAGGTTGGAGATGGCAATTTGGCACTAAAATTTAAAAATTCTTTTTTTCTGTTAATTTATGACTAGACAGGTTTATATATTTATCACTGCTATTGGGTAAATAGTGTTCTCTTAGTATAGTTTACATATTTTTTTGTAATTATTTGTCTGTGCGTAAGTTGGTGTTATGGTTGAGGTGGTATATGTGGGAAATTTGTCCTGGCTATCCCACATGAAAGGGTTAAGGTGACAGAATTGATAAAAGCAACAATGGCTTGAAAGTCTAGAGCTGACAATTCTTTCTCTTAGGCGGAAGAATAAAGACTCAAACTCCTGCTTGGGGTGTAACGAAAAAAAATGTTTATTTATATACATCAAAAAATAAAGAGATATATACAAAATATGTGAGAAAGAAAGGGAGAAGAAAATTCCTTTTAATTTAAACCAAGAAAAAGTGTTCATATAAAGGCTTGCTCAAAATATTTCTCTGAGCACCTAAAAGTTCTTTAAGAAAGTAAATTGTTCTTAAGGAGGTTAATACTCACATAAGATTTATTCAGAGCTCTAGTTGAGAGGGAATCAGTCGGAAGATCCATAGTTTGTAGTTGAGTGAGTTTGTAGTAGAGGCTGATGATAGTAATTTCAAGGTCCTAGAATGTAGATTTCTTTCTTGAAACAGGTTCTGAAGATGACTGGTGTTACTATTGCCAGCCTGCCAAAGAGGCACATGTTGTTTGTATTTATCAAGGTTAGAAGGCTCAGAAATACCAGGAACTTTTCCCTCCAAAATTGTTTATATGCTTTCTTGGCCCTCTGATTCATCAGAAAATATATTCTTGTCTCTGATAAGAATCAATGGTTTAGGAGCTGGTTTTGGAAGAAAGGGTTGTGAGCATTCCCCATTCCTCATTTAATGACACCATGCTAAAGGCAGGGGTGGCCAAATTCCTTTTTATATTTTCCAGCCCTCTGATTCATCAGAAAATATATTCTTATCTCTGATAAAGATCAAGGCTTTGGGGCCTGGTTTTAGAAGCCGGGGTGAAAGTCGGGATAAAGATCAGAAAAGAGGCTAGAACATGAACTTGTAAAATATTGTAGTAATGGTTCTCAAATTAAATTCTATTATGTTTGGATTTAGTCAAGGTGTTTTTTTTTAGTGTCTAATTATGTTTATGGATTTCATTATTTAAATGTTAGATGTCATTTTTTAGCTGTTTTTATTTGCTGTAAGACAAGGTTTTTCTGAATGTTGTAGCGTTACTTTCCTTGTTCGCTGCCAGGTCGTGTAGTTTGATAATTATGTATTTAGACAGCAATCCCTCTTTTATACATGTTTTATTAAAGATGACTGACAAGGTACTGATGTTGAAAAGGTGCTAGTAAATTGAAAAACACTAAATTTCAATAGACTGAAGATATACCGATGACCAGACGAGGGAAAATGAAAGAAAAGGATATTTGTTTCTTTATTGAAAAAAAACTAGAAGGTAATTAAATTTCTCATTTGCTGGATAGATAAAACAAAGAGACTATCTGGTTTTGATTAAAAACTGAGATTAAGTGATGGGTTATTCTGGAGGTCCAGGGACCACCCAAAAAGAAATTAGTAGTATTTTTATGACCATTAAGCAATGGAGAGGAAGACTGACCCCTGATTGTGAATTCGGTCGATTGACAAGTGCTTTAGCTTTTAAAAGCAGACTGGTTCCCCCCAGAAATATGTGGAGAATGACAATTACATTTTTCGTCTGCCAAAATGCAATAAAAATGATAAATTCCAGATATGAAAATGACCTCGCACAAACGCACAATGAGAAAGAATTTTGAACAATAATTAAAATTTGGCTATTGGGCTAGACCATGCCTAGCCCCTGGGAGATGGGTTTGGTCAGGTGACCAAGGAGGATGGGGCTCGGGTGGAATTTCAGGAAAGAATTTTCCACACCTCTCAGGCAGTGATTGTGAGAGACACTCACACAAAGCAAGAAGGAGAAGGCCCAGGTAGAATTCCAAGGAGGGAGGAGGGGCTCCTCCATATTTGGACATTTGCAGGGAGAGCCCTGATTGGTTGTTTTGGGGAGTAGATACTCTAGATACATGCATAACACAACCCATGTGTTCAGTTAAAAGTAAAAATAAAATTATCCTTGATAAAAGTATAGCCAAAAGCACTCAGAAATACAGAACTTTTGGACAGTTTTTACACATTTTGTGTCCAGAAAAGAAAACACTTGTATGAACACAAGAAAAAAATAAATAAAAAGCTAAATTGCAGTACCTTGTTGGTTTTCTTTAACAAAACCTGTATAAAAGAGGGATGGCTGCTTAAATACATACATACATATACACACACACACACATACACACACATACACTCATTAAAATTCTACATTTAATAAATGTACTTATTAACAAGAAGTATCTGGTGGATTAACAGAAAAAGCAACTGCTTGAATTTGAATTCTGGTTGAAGTTCACTTCCAATGATTCTCTTGCAAAAAGCATGAATCCATCTTTCCTTGCTTTTTCTTATCATTGTGTGTCTTGGTAAAATATCCTGTCACTGGTATGCCATGATAGTTAATAGAGAACAGAGTGGATGAGTAAACATTTGGCCAAACCATTTAGGGACACTATTCATTCAAGCTTTTTGTGAGTATGAGGCATATTAGTTCAGGTAAATATATGTCTATTTTTCTAGTATTCACTGACAATTTAACCATAGTATTTTTTCATGGAGCATCCTATATAGCAAAAACGACTGACGAATAGCAGGCTTGAAAAGGCATTAAATAATTTTCTTAGTTGAATTAACCTCTTTACAAATATGTTTTCACTATTTTTGATTGAAAAATTCCCAGAAAGCCTTAAAAAAAAAAAAGAAAGATATTTGCTTTACTTTTTGAATGTAGCTTGGTTCAATGCTATCAGATTTGAAAGATCTGAAAGAATACAAACTTTAAAATCTACAAATTTACATATTTTTAATTGTTTAGATCATTAAATAAAATTTTTTGTTTGAAAATAGTCTGTTTTAATTTCTGTAAAGTTAACTTTCTTTATCATTTTATCTTTCTATCAGTAATTGAGAACAAATTATAAAGCAAAAAGATATTCCATAGAATATATTTTCAAAGAAATTTGTATACATGTTCAGCTTATAAAATCCACGAAAAGATTAATCAATAAAACTACCTTCAACTTGAAGGCTTCAATGTAACTTCAAGTTGACTGCATGTCCAGATAATATTGTTCTTGTTCATGTTGGCTATTATATCCATTTTAGTAGCCTTCAATGAGTCTATGGTATTATGAAACCATGGATAATGCCCCCCCCCCCCCGGGGGGACAACATAGTCTAGGAAATTTGAATCAGGGGAGCTAGGAGGCTACAAGTTTAGGGTAACATATTTATGAAATTGTCTGTGTGGCATGAACTATATGTGAGTGAGCACAGTTCTACTGAAACACCTATAGCCATTCCCTTTATTCAGTGCGTGACCACTGTCTAGCACATTGAATTAGGTAGTGGAATTGACCTTGGGGCCATTCAAAAAGTAGAGTGGTAGGACACCCAAGCCCATCACAAATATTATGCATTACCATAGGTACCTCCTGTTCACCTGGCTCCTTTTAAGAAGTTTGCTGTCTCAGTCATTGTGGTTGTCAATGAGTGCCATATTACTTTCTTTTCCATTTCTTGTATCAAATTCTGGCTAAGCTTGTTATGTTCATTTTCACAGAAATACCTTTGGGAAAGGCTTGAATCATCTCTTCTTCACCCTCAGCTATAGGTTAACTAGCAGAACAGATTGGATTCTCTCACCTTGGTTGGCAACTAGTCTAAGTAAACGCAAACTTGGAATTCAAACCTGTTTAAAAGCTTCATGGCACACTTTTCTGTCAAAAAATGTGACTGGTTCTAGACAGGTTTTTACCGCTATAATCAAACCATATGTTTGGATAGCCTGGGGATTCAGTTATAAAATTGAACTGATGAGAACTTTTCAGCATAGTCTTCATGTGTACGTATCTGAATGAGAGGATGTGCTTTCTTCAAAAAGGTAATTCAATCTTGCTGGGCTGTAACATTCTCTATAGCTGAGTGAGTGAGAAGATGGTTGTATCTCCTGCAAAAGAGGATGCATGTTGAAACCCTACCAGAGAGCAAATTTTCTTTAAGTCTCTTGATTGTACAGGCCAGTAGACATAATTTACATTAACAAGGCCAGGGCATCTACATAAATGTAGTCTCCTCAAAAATAAAGCTTAGAGTAATAGTGTGTATATGTATATAATCTCTCACTCACTCACACACACACACACACACACATATATATATATATATATATATATATATATATATATATATATATATATATATATATATATATATATATTAATTGATTTGAAAAAAAAGAAAGAAAATCCTGATGGATTTCTTCAGTATTTCTCAAATCTTTTCTCATAAAAAAATCTTTCACAGGAGTGAACATTATCAACAATTATTCATGAATCAGAACAAATTTAATTTTTTTTTTTTTTTTTTTTTTTTAAATTGAAATTGTTTTTCATTTTCTAATATTACATTATATAGAGTATTTTTAAGGGACACAGCAAGATGAAAAGGTTATCTGTATGCCTTATAATTTATTCCTAAGTAGTGATTAGCCAAGGTAAACTTTTCACCTAAAAGGTCTATGATTATAGGTTGAAAGAAGAGTGATGGTAGTAGTTAAGAACAACACATTAATTTGCATTCACTTTTAACCAATTTAGCAAGATTAAAAATCTGGAGTTTTCTTGACTGCACAGATAAAATAGTTGATGCGATGTGGGGAATTATAAATACTACCATTTCTATTTTTATAGTGTGTGTAAAGTGGTAAGGAATAAATGGCAGTTTTTGGTGAGTTTGCAATTTCTGGACAAGAAAACAACAATAAAAATGAAGGTGTCAGATAAAGAATGAATATTATTATTCTTAATATCAAATTGTACAAATTGGCCACAAGAATCTTGTTGGTGCAAACTAAAGCTTTCAGTTTGCATATGAACGATACACATTAGAGAAACAAATTTAAATTTATCTACTGAAGTAAAACCTAATTTTCTTAGAAGAATCCATAGAATGGGAGCTTGGGATTTTAATAGAAATTATCATATCATTTACTTATTTTTCACTATTATTAGGTTGTTTGGAAAATAATGTCCAATTTTAGAGTCAACTTTTATTCCTTAAAGTCAAAATAGGAATCTTGAATATATATGTATTTCTGCTGTTGAGTTACAAGGTTATTTATGCCATTATAATAAAACTCTAAAATTTGGATGCCAAGAGATTTTTAATGCAGTTTCTGCATTTTCTTTGCAACGGAATGTCTTTTAACTTAAAAAATTGTCAAGATGCTTGCAAAAGTGGTAGTCAGTAGGCAAGAGATCCGAGGAATATGGTGGATGTGACAAAATCTTGTATCCCAAGTTGGTAATTCCAAAAAGCTGTAATGGATAATGCCAGTGACAGACCACGAGGCAGTCACTATAATCTTACATTAGTGCAATTTCAGTTTTGGAAAGTTTGGCTGCCTCATCATGATCAAGCCATTGAGCTGATCATTTCTGATCACAAGTCACTATTTGATCAAGTAATGAAACATTTGAATTTCAAAGATGCAGCATTAAACAATTCAGAGTTCATGTGGAACTCATTTATTGAGTTTCTTGCTAATTTTTTTAAAGATTGATATTGCTAAAATGCTGACACTCATTATCTGAGACATTTCTCTGACACTTTGATATAGGTTTTTCGAATAGTGTTTTCAGGTGTTGATTGTAAATTGCAGATGGACAGAATTGTATCCCTGCTTCAGAACCTCGGAAACCAACTCCGTACTGTCCAATCACAAGTAGATCCTTCACTTCCATGCTCTGTTAATGTTGGTAGCAGTTTGAGAAGCATTATGACATTGCTTGAGCTCATGCAAAAAAAGTCATGTTCAAGATGAGGTGGCATATATAATGTTTTAAGTTAATTTGATAATTGGCATTCAAATATTTTTGTTATAAAATTTATAGATTTATTTTGTTAATATTTGGGTTTAACAACTTTGAAAAAAACAACTGTTTTATAAATAAGTCTATCAAATTGGCTTTTTCTTCCATGTGTTGTGTCCCACCAGGACGTGGATGATCATGACTCTCCACAACTTCCTGTCCTTTGTAGCTCTTAGTAAAGTTGTTTGTCTTTTTGCTATATTTCCTAATTCCTCTCCTGCCAAGCATTTATACAAGCTCATTAAGTAGGTTACATACTGCTTTTCTCTTTCCCTCTTGCTGTCAGTATATCCTGTGAGTAGCAAATTTTCTAAGCCCTCTTTCCTCATTATGTGCATTAGAATTTTCAATTATTTCTTTCTGATTCTACATATAAGTCATTCTTTGTTCTATTTTCTCTAAAACTTTGTCGTTACTCACATGTTCAGTTCATGGTATTCTCATCATTCTTCTGTAGCTCCACATTTCTGTTGCCTCAAGTCTCTTCTCCATCTGAGGAGATTGTCCTGCATTCATTTCTATATAGGAGGACTGATATTACATAACAGTTCAGTACTCCTTTCTTTGTTTCTAATGAAATTTTCCTGTTTCTTAATACTTTACTTACTTTTCGGAATGCATATTTTGCTCTCTTAATGTACCTTGGGAGTTGGTGTCATATTTTCCATCACGCTTCCTAGATTTAAATTTTTGCACTTGTTTAATTTTGATATTTCCAATTTGTAATTGACATTGGGCTATTTCTTTTGCTGACAACCATACAATTGATCTTTTGTTCTTTCTTCTCATTTTCCTTTACTACTGTCTTTAGGAGTTTTTGTAATTTTCTTTCTATGTCTGCCATCAACACTTTGTCATCTGCATATTTTATGCCATTAAAATTATAGCTGCCAATAATGAATCCTGGTAGAACTAATAATTCTCTTAGGATTGCTTTACTGTAAAGTTTGAATAAGCCCATTGAAAGGACATATCCTTAGCTTACATTCCTATCTATATTTGTGTATTTACTGAATAAATTTTTTATCCTCATGTAGGCGGTTTCCTCCCAGTATAAGTTCTGGATTATTTATAAATAAATCAAGTTTTCCTATCATTTCAAACAATTCTTTTGCATGCTCTATAAAATATAGGTATACATCCCTTTGCATTTGTATTGCTCTTTTTTTATCATTCTGAGCATAAATATTGCATTTCTAGTTCCAGTGTTTTTAACGAACCTGCATGCATTCCCTTATTTCTGGTCTAATTCTCTATTCATGAGAATTTGGATGAAGAAAACAGTTAAGAGAATTGAATTTTATTAAAATAACCTTTTGTAATTTGGCATCAGTTAGAAAAAGATGCAGTTTATCATTTTAAAGCTTTCAAATTTTTTGTTAAAAATGCAAAATAACAATTCATTTATTTAAGGTGTTTGTTATAAATGCACAGGTTATCTCCCTTGTATTAAAAACCACATCTTGTATTTTAGAGCTTGCTACTGGCATGTAGGGAATTTTTTTTTTTTTTTACAAACCATTTTTTTCATTTTTTTAAAATTTTATTTTACATGTGATGAGAGAGATTGCAGAAGTTAATTGAGGTTAAAATTTCCTAAATGTTTTGTTAAATTGCATGTATTATCATTTTGTTACTGTTCAATCTTTGTGTTATTCTATATTCAAGATAATCTATATATTATGAAAATAATATAGTACTTTCAGGTGAATTTCATTTATTTATTTTTTAGTTATGTATTTTTGCTATCTACTAGATCAGGTTAATGCAGTACAATGGTGGTCACATAAGCCCCAAGTTTTTACTTCCCTCTCCTTGTCCACTAAACCAAATTGCAGTGTTTGTTGTCATCAGGACCAGAATTTGTAAGTCTCAAATAGATCATTAAGCCATCAACAGCTAACTGTTCAGTTTGGGGTAGGGATTCACTCACAGTGAATGACTGTTCTATTTTCAGTACAGACTTTTTAATATATAAGAGAATAAAAGTGACCAATACAATCTGTACCTGCGACTTTGATAGTCACCTTTTTACATGTCTACCTCTGTTTCTGCTTGATAAGCAATGATGTTACTAACTACAGCCAAAACAATTGCTTATTCACACGATACTGGACACAATACTGAATCAACTAAAACTTGTGGTTTACTTCCAGGTTGTTCTGAAAAAATTGGAAGAATTCCATTTGCATCATTGATAGCCACCATCATCTGCTTGGCTGGGATTGGAGTGTTTTGTGGGACATTGTACCAAGCACTGCACATCTTTCTTGTACAGATTGTTGATGAATTATTTAAATTCAAAGTTGGATGGTAAGTGATGTGATACTTTTTTAATCTGCCTTTAGGAATTTACAAAGTGATACATAATGAAGACATAAAGTAGTTAATTTTCTTTTACTTTAAGTAGTTGTATACTTTTATCATGCTAACATTCATATATTTATAAATGTTTTTCATATAATGTGACAAGAACTCTATCTTGGTTTACAAGAAAAAGATTTGATTTTTTTTATTTAATTCAATAGGCTATATATAACATAGAACATCTTACAAGATGCCTATTCAGCTATTACTGATTAAAAATACATTTTTACAAATTTTTTTTTACAAACAGACAAGCAAATGAGGGGAAATGTAAATGTATACATTTTTAATGGCAGTAATATATTAAAATGTTATAAGATTTTAATTAAACTATTTTCTTTAATTTTTATCAAAGTGTATTCGATTTTTTTCAGTATATAGAAAAAATCTCTACTTTGTTCAATGATTTCCTAATTTTCACTATCTGTTTAAAAGCATACACACCTGGAAAAAATGTTGCCTACTTCTGATGAAAAATTTTGAAAAATGTTCATAAAAAAATACTAGTAATATTAGAACTTTTATAAAAACATGACTGTTAATCTGAAAAGTTTCAAATTTAGTTATTCTTTTTGTCACTGTATAATGCACAATGAAATTGAACAGCAGTCCTGAGGTACACCAATACACACACACAAAAACCTAAATTGGAAAAAGTAAAATAAGGTATGAGTTCTCAATGTCAGTTAAACATATATAAACTCTAACATATCTCAGTGTGGAAGAGAAATATATTTGTAACTGTGGCTACATTAAAGCAGTAATGTATGTAGATTATGGTAGACAAATTGTAATTCTGAATTATAAAGATACCAGACCATTGTTATCATAGATTGAATGTCTCAGAATTTCTTTTTATAAATAGAAAATTTAAGCTTTCTATACTATTTTTATTAAACATGAACAATTTTTTTTAAGCATAACAGAATTTATATAAAATAATTTTGAATATTGTAATTTCACAATGGCCTTTCATTTTTGATATTTATAAATATTTTGTATATATCAAAAAGTTTTGATGGATTACATTATAAAAAAAATAGAATGTGACAGATGGATTCAGTAAAAGAAATTAAATTATATAATTTTGATAGAACTGAATTTGATGATGATTTTGTGGAAGTTTTAGAAACAGCGGCACGGGCAAGCTAAAAATAGAACACTCTTCATTTTTATAAATTTATCATAGTTAATGCAAAGGTTTAAACTATGTAAATACATCATAGAGACAAAGGAACTTTTTAAAAAGCAGTCCAGTAAGACAATAAACAAAGGTCATAAGTGGAGAAAAGAAATTCTTAGTTGTTGTTCCCAGGATCTTGCCTGGAGTGAAGATCGGTCCCACATGGACAAAAAAACCCTGATACTTGGAAGAAAATACATTATGTAAAAAAGAATAGAATGTGACAACTCGTCAGTAAAAAGTTATATTCTTCCAACGAGAAATGATGAAGAAACAGCGGCAAAAAAAAAAAAAAAAAAACAAGTCCATGCAGAACATCAACAGAAAAGAAATTGATGTTAATAGTGAAGGCAAAGATACTTGGATCTCAATTGAAGAGAAAAAAAAAAAAAAAAGAAAAAAAAAAAGAAAAAAAATCAAAGAAAAAAATGTTAAAAAAGAAAAAAAGAAAATCAAATACAACAAAAGAGGTTGAGGTTGGTCTTTTTTTCACTTTTGTAAATTAATGTTTTGGATTGTGGTTGCGAGACATGTATCCGTCTGTCTATTGGAAAGGTTTGGGAACCTAAGCGATATTATTCGGAGAACCGTCAGGAAGTTTGAATGAATATCTTCATGCTCCGAGAACTGTCAGAGCCGTAACGAAAACCTGAAGGTGCCATCGCCTATTTTTGTCATCATTTTTGTTAAAAAAAAAAATAAAAAAGAAAACATAGAGGGAGAAGAAAAAAAAAAAAAAAAAAAAGAAGACGGGGGAAAAGAAGTTATACCCCTTGCATTGCAGGCAAAAGAGTTTGTAATAAAAAAAAAAAAAAAAGAAAAAAAAAAGGGGTAAAAGAGTGCCAACAAGCCGAAAAGTGACTAATTGACATTTCCTTGTCCCTTACACTAGGAATAGGAATACGAACATCCTAACTGAGATATACAAAAGATTGATATTCCATAAATGTTTGTTGTCTCTTCTTTTTTTTTTATTATTTTTGAAATAAAAAAAAAAAAAAAAAAAAAAAAAAAAAGAATTGTTTTGTTTTTTTTTTTTTTAATATAGAACCGATTCTTTCACATACCTAAGCCCATAATCGCTTATTTCAAAAATGGACAAGCAGGGTAGCCTCATAACCCGCCCTGGAAGATCTATCTGCAGTGAGGAGACAGTGCGAAATAAGCGATTGGCGCGTCGCTCCAGGTAATTTCTCCTCTTACCGGCTGGGACGTAGTTCTCAAAATGCATCACGTTGAGAAATAAAAATAAAGCCCAGAAGGAGAACGTCACATGGGGCTCTCGTCCGGGATTTGTTAAAAAAAATATATATACATAGATATATATATATACCATAGATATATACGAACTCATATGATGAATACTTTTTGTGTGTGATAAAACGAAAACCTCGGAAGAAAGAAAAACTACACAACTAATCATCGAAGAACACAAAAAAAATTTTTTTCTTGGAAAAGAAAAACGATACGGTCACCGAAATTCGGGAGTTTGGAAAAATTCATTTGTTCAAAAGCATAGACAGCGAGACTTGCTTACGAAAAAAACCATAGTGGGGGCTCAGCAGCCAATTTTAAAGAAAGAATCAACGGAACGATTAGGCAGTTAACCTAAATACAAACGAATCAAAATGGATGAAATGGAAGATTTTTTTTTTTGAACCGTCACTTGAAAAATTAGAGGCAATGAGGAAGAGCATTCTATTGGAAGTAGGAGAAAAATTCGAGTTAGAGACCAAAAAGGCGATGAGAAAGGAAAAGATAATTCGAATAATAGTCGAACATATGATAGATGAACAGATATTCAAACCGGAGATGTTAGAAAGAATACCTGGAGAACCAACCAAGTTGTCTGCGGAACAAATAGAGTTGGAAAGATACAAAATACAAACGCGATTAGAGTTGGAAAAAGCCAAACTAGAACAAGAAGTGCGTTTGAGGGAGATCAGACTGTCGGAGATGGCAAGAGAACCAGGCCATGGCGATTTCGACGTGACTAGGCAAGTCAAAATGGTACCCAAGTTCATGGAAGCGAACGTGGACGAATATTTCCATCACTTTGAAAATACAGCAGTTAACCTTGGTTGGCCGAAGGAAAAATGGGCCTTGCTTTTACAAACAGCACTCGTTGGAAAAGCGCAGAAGGCGTTTACCACGCTTTCATCGGAAGAATGCATGAAATACGATATAGTCAAAGGAACCATACTACAGAGCTTCGAACTCATGCCAGAAGCTTATAGGCAGAAGTTCAGAGCATATAGAAAGAACGAGAATCAGTCGTTCAAAGAATTCATCGCAGAAAAGGAAAGACTAATGAACAAGTGGTTCGATGCTAAAAGGGTGGGAAACGATGCTGAAAAAGTAAAACAACTGGTATTACTGGAGGAAATATTAAACGGACTGCCTGAAGAGATGAGGATATACTTGAACGAGAGGAAGATAGATACAGGCAGTGAATTAGCAGTCATAGCGGACGAATATACGATAACACGGAAAAAGAGGCAGGAATAAACCCAATATAACTAGTCGAGTAAGCAGGCCAGCAGAACCAACTATGAAAAGGGACAGTTGGACAAGCGACCGGACAACACCGACAAAAAAAATCAACCCAATCACGTGTTATAAATGCGGCCAAGGGGACATATAGCTATAAAGTGCAAACTAGGACACGGTCCAGAAACGAAGACGACAGGAGAAGCTAAACCACATGGAGGCGTATCATCGTCCCAGGAAAGCAAGATATATCAACCCTATGTGAGAAAAGGGAAGATCATAGACGAAGAGGGAAACAGCACGCCTGTGACCATTTTGAGGGACACCGGAGCTGCCCAGTCCTTAATTCTGGAAAAGAAAGTACCCTACAGTCGAACGATAGGATCCGCGTTAATTAAAGGCGTGGGGAAAGGCGATGAAAGTACCCCTGAAGAAAATAAAGTTGATAACAGGAAGAGTAAAAAAAGAAGATGGTAGTCGGAGTAGTAAAGACACTCCCCATGAGAGAAATAGACATCCTTTTGGGAAACGAAGCAAAAATCGAGTTAAATCAGATGGATGAAGGAAACCGTGAAGAAGAAGCGAGCAAAGCGGTGCACAGTTACAACCTGAGGAGTAAGAAGAAGACCATGGGCGAAGAAAAGATTCCGTTACTAAATAAGTCACGCGAAGAGCTGAAGAACGCTCAGAGACGCGATGACAGTCTGAAAGAACTGTATAAACAAGTGGGTAAACCAACGGACGAAGAACACGCTCAACGGTATTACGTGGAAGATGGAATATTGATGAGGAATTACAATAACGCGTGGCAAACAGGGGAAAGGGGAGAGCCATATCGCCAGATAATCATGCCGAAGGAATACCGAGAGGAAATGTTGAGATTGGCTCATGAGATTCCATTAGCCGGACATCTGGGCATGAAACAAAACCCATGAAAAACTGACACGACACTTCTACTGGCCCAGGCATAAGAACCAGCGTGAAAAGGTTCTGTAACTCATGCGACACATGTCAGAGGGGGCAGGAAAGCCTAAACCAGGAATAACCCCAGCACCACTTAAGCCAATAACAATAACTGGGAAACCTTTTTGAAAGAGTGATGATCGATTGCGTGGGTCCCCTACCTAAGACAAAGTCCGGATACAAGTATCTGCTGACGATAATGTGCGCCAGCACTAGGTTCCCCAAAGCCGTACCGTTGGAACATATCCACGAAAAAAGTAGTGGAAGCACTAATGAATTATTTTTCGAAGATGGGAATCCCTGAGGTCATTCAAACGGACAGAGGAACAATTTCACCTCAAACCTGTTCAAAAGAGTCACCGGACAATTGGGAGTGAGACACGTGACCTCAAGCCCGTACCATCCCCAATCCCAAAGCGGCGCTAGAGCGTTTCCACGCCACGCTAAAAAGCATGATAAGAGCCCATTGCACAGAAAGACAAACCGATTGGGATAAAGAATTACCTTTCGCCCTTTTTTGCGATAAGAGATTCAATCCAGGAATCACTGGGGTATACCCCTTTGAACTGGTATATGGGCGAGAAATGAGAAACCCACTCAAGATGGCGAAAGAGAAATGGGATAACTCCGAGAAAACAAACGAGAAAATATCCGGTTATATTGAGAATTTGCGAAAAGGCCTGGAAAGGACTAGAAAGTTAGCAAGCGAACATTTGAATAAATCCCAGAAGACAATGAAACAAAATTTTGATAAGCGGGCTAAGGAGAGACAATTCAATATAGGGGACAGGGTTATGGTTCTTTCGCCGAAAACGAAATCTCCGTTTGACGCGAAGTTCAGAGGCCCCTATGTTATCACGGAAAAGATTGACAACCTTAATTATAAAGTGAAAACGCCAAACCGGCGGAATAAGACACAGTTATGCCACATAAATAGGATAAAGAAATATGCGGAGCGTACTTGTAAAGATGGACTGCCTGTGGGACAAGTAGAAGCGGTCGCAAACGAGGATAAATTGATTGACGATAGCATATTGGTCAAAGACATTCCATTAAAACTGTAACTCCGAAATATTGGCAAACTTGAAAAAGAAATTAGGCCACCTATCGGAGGAAGAACAAGGAGAATTATCCAGTATTATACGGCAATTTCCAGGAATATTTTCAGATATCCCCAGGAAGACGGATGTGATTTATCACGATGTAGAATTAACTACAGAGAAACCTATAAAACAACACCCGTATAGGGTAAACCCCAGGAAAAGGGAAATCATAAATAGAGAAATCGATTATATGCTGAAAAACGGTATAATCGAACCCAGTCAGAGTCCCTGGGCATCCCCTTGTGTACTGGTGGATAAACCAGATGGATCCGTCCGATTTTGCACGGACTATAGGAAGTTAAACGACATCACCAAAGATAATTCCTATCCGATCCCGCAAATGGAGGATTGTATCGACCAAATCGGGAAAGCAAAATACATAACAAAATGCGATCTATTGAAGGGATATTGGTCCGTACCCCTGACGGACCAAGCAAAACTCAAATCAGCATGTGTAGTGGCGAATGGGACGTTTCAATATAACGTCATGCCATTCGGCATGAAGAACTCACAAGCGACCTTTATGCGATTGATGAACCAGTGTTTAGCAGGCATCCAAAATGTGGGCGTTTACATAGATGATATTATCATATATGACGACACATGGGAGAAACACCTCAAAAGTATAGAACAAATATTCAATCGGTTGGAGAAAGCCAACAACAATCAACTTGGAAAAGAGTGACTTTGGAAAGGCGAGGGTACAGTACTTGGGACACATCGTCGGCTATGGGCGTATAAGTCCGAGCGAGATCAAAGTAAAGAGTATCAAGGAATACCCAAAACCTAAAAACATAAAGGGGGTCAGAAGATTCTTGGGTATGGCAGGTTACTATAGAAGATTCTGCCGAAATTTCTCTAGCACAGCAACCCCGTTGACAAACCTCTTGAAAAAGGGAGCTAGGTTTCAGTGGACACCGGAGTGTCAAAGATCGTTTGAATCTATAAAACGAATGTTGAGCAGTGAGCCTGTGCTAATAGCGCCGGATTTCGAGAAACCATTCAGCCTGCATACAGACGCCAGCGAAAATGGAATCGGAGCGGTGTTATCTCAAAACGACCGGAATGGACAGTTGAGACCAGTCAGCTACTTTTCTAAAAAAGCTGAACAAGCATCAAAAAGCCTATTCAACAATTGAAAAGGAAACCCTAGCACTAGTGTTAGCAATGGCAAACTTTGAAATATATGTAACTGCAGGGAAAGCTCCCACTCAAGTATACACCGACCATAACCCGATAGTTTTCCTAAACAGGATGAGGAACAAAAAACAGACGGTTACAAAACTGGTACCTCATCCTACAAGAGTATAACCTAAAGATCAATTATATAAAGGGAAAGGAGAATTATGTGGCGGATACCTTATCCAGATGCCAGGAGATGGAAAATGAGAAATCAAAAACCCCTCAGTGTGTTCAGTCAGAAGTAGACACCTAGGAAAGTGAGGATTCAGGCACAATCCAGGGGCTGATTTATAAAGAAAAAAGCATTTTTCTTTGAAGCATTTTTTTTTTTTATGGGAGAGACAATGTGATGATTTTAGGTCGTCAGTAAAAAAAGAAATTGAAATTATAGCTGACCATAGGAGAGACAATGATGATGATGATGATGAAGGTGCCCAGAAACAGCGGTCACGGGCAAGCTAAAAATAGAACAGAGGAAAACTTTTATATTCTTCTAACGAAATTGGATAGTTCACCAAAAAAAACAACCCAAGTTCCAAGAACATAGAGACAAAGGGAACTTTTCTCAATTGCCAAAAAAAAAAAGAGAAAATAAAGCGAAAGCCAAAGGTCACAAGTGGAGAAAGAAATTCAGTTGCTGTCGGGATCTGCCGGAGTGAAGATCGCCCACACAAAAAGATCCTGATACTTGGAAGAAGATAGAATGCAACTTTGTTAAAAAAAAAAATCTTCTAAACGTAAATTGAAGAAAGCGCAACAAAAAAAAAAAAAAAAAAAAAAAATCCATGCAGAACATCAACAGAAAAGGAAATTGATGTTAATAGCACGGCAAAGCTTGGATCTCAATTGAAGAAAAAAAAAAAAAAAAATACAAGAGAAAGGAAAGGAAAAAGAAATCATAAAACAATGAAGGTTGGTCTTTTTTTTTTTTCTTTTGTAAATTATAATGTTTTTGGATTGTGGTTGCCCTGGAGACATGTATCCGTCTGTCTATTGGAAAGGTTTTCTCCTCTTACCTAAGTTCGATATTATTCGGAGAACCGTCATGAAGTTTGAATGAATATCTTCATGCTCCATTAAATAACCTGTCAATATGCCGTAAACAAAAAACCAACCAATTTTAGAGATGACTATCGCCATTATTTTTTGTTTACATCATTTTGAATGCTAAAAAAAAAAATCAAACAATACAAAAATATAGATTTTCTAAATTCTTGCAGAAAAGAAAATAAACAAGGGATAAAAGAAGGAAAATGAATGTAAGAAGAGCCCCAAGAACTTTTGCTTGAACATATGGCAAAATTTATTTTTTTATATTTAATAACATTCATAATTTGGTAAAAAAAAAAAAAAAAAAAAAAAAAAAAAAAATTGGGGAAAAAAGTGGGATCCTTGTTTTCAGAGTGCCAACAAGCCGAAAAAAAGTGACTAATTGACATTTCCTTGTCCCTTTACACTAAGGAATACTTTCTTAACGTATCCTGACTGAGGTACACAAAAGATTGATTTTCCATAAATGTTTTTGTAAGTTAATTGTCTCTTCTTTTTATTTGTTATTATTGAAATAAAAAATGAAAAAAAAAAAAAAAAATGAGGGCAAATAATGGGAATCCGTGTGGCAAGTGTTTCTGTTTTTTCTTTCCCAAACAGATAAAAAAAAAAAAAAAATGCCATTATTGTGTGGAACAACAAAAGATGAAGATCATGTCTGATTCTTTCAGTAAGTCATACCGTCAATCAAAGATGTCCCATAATCTATGAAAGAGCTTATTTCAGAGTGGATGGAAAGCAGGATTAGAATATTTGCTCTGTAATTTGGTCAGATGAAAGTAAATTCTGCCAATATTTGAATTTGAGACCCTGGAAGATTTGGGACATCTGCAGGTGAGGAGAAACAGTGATTTGAAAATAAGCGGGAAATCTGAGCTGATTCTTATTGACAAGGTCAAATATTAATTTTTCCAATCTTTGACAAGAATGTCTACCTTTTTCAAGAAGATGGAGTGCCATGTCATATGAGCAAAGTAGCAAAAGGACATATTTCTCAAAATGCATCCCGTCATCCCTTAAAGTTGATTGCTAAAGGAGTGGCAAAAATGTATCAACGATTGTTGAAAATACAACTACTGAAACTAGCAAATAAAAGACCTACTTCATAGTAGTTCCAAATACTGTCTATTTGTTTTAGGTTGGGATTGCGTAATTAAATTTTGAAATTGGTTATTTCACCTGGCTAAAAACTTTTCTTAGGCTACTGTATACTAGATGTGTCATCTTATTTTATGTGCCGTGTCCCTTCAGGGCATAAGTGATCATGGCTCTCTATTTCCTCCTGTCCCTTGTAGCCCTTAATAAGTTTTGTCTTTGTGTTATTTCTCCTAGACCCTGTTCTGCCATCCACTTAAGCCCATTAAGTAGGTCATGCATTGCTTTCCCTTGTCCCTCTTTCCCTCTATCCGCCCTGTGAGTATCAGATTTTTCAAAGCCCTCTTTTCTCATTACATGTCCCAGAAATTTCAACTGCCTCTTCCTGATGTTAAGTATAAGTTTCCTTTTTGTTTGCATTCTCACATGTTTAGTCCATGGTATCCTTAGCATCCTTCTGTAGAATCACACCTCTGTTGCCTCAAGTTTCTTTTTATCTTTGAGGAGATCATCCAACCTTCGCTGCTATAAATAATGTAGGACAGATATCATGTAGCAGTTCAGTACTCTTTTCTTTGTTACCAACAAAACATTCCTGGCCAGCTTTTGGAATGCATCTTTGGCCATCCCCATAAGTTTTCAGATCTCAGCGTCGCACTTACCATCGTCTGTTAGAACACTTCCTAGATACTTAAATTTCCACACCTGCTTGATTTTAGTGTCCCTGACTTGTAAATCACATTTCAGGCTCGTCTTTTTGCTAATGACTATGCATTCTGTTTTTTTGTAGTTTATACTTAGTCCCTTCTTCTCACTTTCTTTCGCTATTTTCTGTAGGAGGTTATTTCATTGTCTGCTTATAAAAAATGATTTATAAGAATCTAAAAACAGAGTGACAGTGACAGTTCATATAAATCAATTTTATCGTAACAAAAGAAATTTACTTACTTTGAAAAGTTCATAATTCAGAATGTCAGAGATTCAAAAGTTGGAAGTTGAAATTCGAAGTTTGAAGTGTGAGGGTGAGAAAAGGGTGACCTACTTTGGTCAAAGTTGCTTTCCTGGCTCCTTTTGATAAATATTCAGATGTTTTTGAACAGGTTTTCTAAAATTTGAGATAAACTTTCACAGGTTTGTAGAAGACCTTTGAGATAAACTCATAAATTTATAATAGTCATTTATATACAAAACAAACTCTTATGTTTAGAAAAGACATTCACATATCAAATTTAAAAGATTCTTTTTCTTCAGCAGCAACAATAGTAGTAGTAGACTTTTACAATCCCAAGTTACTGCTCACAGCTTTTTTTACCCAAGTGGTCTATTTACCTTCGCAGTTACAGGGATGGTCAATTCTTTCTGCTCAGATCAAAGCTTCTACGTACTTAGGTGGTCTTTTCCTTTATGACTTTGCAGTCAAAATTTTCTCTTATACAGCAGACACGTGGATCAAAACTGGCTCATAAACCAATTTCTTAAGGGGACCTATACTTTTTAACCCCATAGGTTAAAAATTCGAAAATCACTATCTGATCAAACCATACCCACTTTCATTTTGAATTTGGTTGATTTTTGACAACATTAAAGCCAAGAGCCCATCCTGTGAAATTTTGCCACAGAAAGTTAAACTGTCTGGTTTTATTTGAGCTCCTATTTTTTCTTTTCTTTTCGGTTATAATTTTTTACATATCAATTTTTAATCACTTTTTTTTAGAAACTGTTCATTTTAATTTTTGTAGTTTCTTTAAAAAAGAAACCATATTAGTAATGCTCTAATTTTATTTATTAGTTTTCCATACAGTTTTAATATTTTTTTTATTAATATAATTCATATATTAATTTTTACGCAATTCCAGCATTTTAATTTTTTCTCCTACATTTTAATATCATTTTTATTAAAAATAAATTTTATAGGATAAGCAAGATGTTGTTGATAAAGGAAGCTATTATTGCTTTATTTCCCTTCTTGTTGCCCATCTGTCTATTGTAATCCAAATCCCTTTTTATTAAAAGTTCCCTTTTAAGGATCTTATTGTCACTTATTTTAGTACTTCTTGCTATTTAGTATTTGTTGCTTTCTTTCTTTAAACATTAAAGGCAACCTCCTTAGATTATGATGCTCAGATTTATAAATACCAATCATTGAGGAAATGGTGTTTTATTTATTTTATATCATTTTTATTCTGTTTTAATTTCTAAGAACAAGTAAAATTTGGGTGTCTCTCTCTACCTGTGTGTGTTTTTCTAATGATGGGGCATATCTGTTCATATATATATACTGCAGGTATAAAACAACATTCCTACACTTGCCAGGTGTGTGAACCATAGATTTGTGCTGATGAATATTGTGTGAATATTTTTATCTTTACTTGATTGGAGGTAAACTGAAGGTAATGGAGTTAGGCATGCTTATTGGCTTTGTTTTGGTTGGGTGTTATTTTTTTAATTAAATGTTAAGTAAAAATTTAAAATGTGCATTTCATTTAATCTCCACATAGATTTTATAAGTACCACCATGGACTTTTCTTTAAAAAAAAAAAACCCCAAAAAACCTAAAAAATGCATTTTAAATAGTTTAAATTTCTTTGGATTTAAATTTTGGTTTTATTAAAAAGATAAGTCTAAAGTTGATTTGTAAAAAAAAAATAATTTTAACTATTTAAATAAAGATTTTAAATATTTTTAAAACAAAAAAGTAAAAACAATTTAATTTCTACCAAGTTCAATGAGCTAATTTGGTGGATCTCTTAGAAATGCATTATATATCCGAATCATTTGTTTAAAAGAAAAATATTAAATGTATGAATTAAGTAACTAAATTTGGTAAAAGTATTGCATACATTTTACTTACAATATAATAAAAAATATGAAAATACATTTTTCCCTAGCAGGTATATCTTTGTTTGTCAACACATTCAAAGGTGAAATAATACTTTTCTTATGACCCTACCCACTATTTTCAAAAGTTTGTGCCACATCAATTATGGAATATCAATCCTACCACAATCAATAAACTTGTTTTCTTTGAAGAAGAAAAAACTTACTTTAATATTTAAAGTTTATGAATTTTTTACACTGTTAGAAGAAATATAAAAAAGAAAAATACGGGAAAAAGATTGAAAAAAAAATGATTTATTCAGTATAATAATTTTTTGACAATTTTATAACTATTGATATCAAAATATTTCATTGCACTAACAACATCTTCAATTATTTTCATATGAAAATTTATTAAAAGTAAAATAAACTAGAAAAAAATTGATAAAGAGTTTATTGAATTGATTGTTAATTTACTTTTTGATTTTTTTTCACTAATGTCATAAAACATTTGTGACACATCCAAACATCATGCACACTTTAATATGAAAAGCCTACCTTCAGAATTTAAAAAAGAAATTAACCAAGTTTAATGAAAATTTCAACATTTATTCATTAATGAAGTTTTTTTTTTTTATTGAAAAGGTTATTCTATTAGAAAAGTGTGGAAATATTTTTCAGGTCAGTTCCAACCCCTTAATTTATTCTATGATATCCAATGAATTTCTTTATCTTTATTGCATTTTTGACATAATTATAATGACAACAAAAATTTTGTTAGAGAGACAAAAATACTATTAGTTGAAACTTTCAATAATTTTTGGCCCTTCTCAAAAGGGCTGTTATTTTTTATGTCAAGGGGCATAATTCAGAATTTCATTTTTGATCTGTAGAATACAAATCAAACAGTTGTAAAAAAAATAAATTATTTAAAAAATTTTCACACTCAAAAATGGTATTAAACTTAACATTTTTTTATTCTTCAAACACATTTTTATTTTATATCAAGTTTATCAGCAATGACCAAAATTTGAAGGTTTTAAAACCATGTTGTAAAAATACATGTCAAACTTTTACAAACAAATTTCCTGTAACAACAAAAATATACAGTATATTTGATTAAAATTAGGTATCAGCAATTCTCCACAAAAAATAATTTTTGGTAGAGTTTTCTTGAATTATTTTAAGAGTTCAGACCATATTCTCAATGTGTTCACAGTTGATATTAAATTTTTCATTTATCTTTAAAAAAAGGAAAAAATTAGGAACATCCAAAATTCACAAGTACAGATTAGCCACAAGTTAGATGGTAGCTGGGGATATAACTGACTTGAAAAATTACTTCCACAATAATTAAAAAAATCAATATGAATACATTCATTAATGAATAAATAATGAAATTTTAAATGAAATGGAATAATAAAATATCTGACAATATAGAAAAGGCTCTCTCTACATTCATCTGCAAGCATCTTTGGCAATTTTAATGCTTATCATGTCAAGTGACTGATGTTACCAGTAGTCATATTTTTGTTGCTCAGTCTCTCAGTCAAATAGTAGAATTCCCCGTGTGTTTCCATGGTCAACATACTCCTTTACCCTGATTTGTTCCTTACCTTCTCTCCTGGCTCTTGCTGAGCATTGAAATTCTATCTTCTTGGTAATGCAGAAAACACTGTAGTATTTGTTGATATATTTTTGATTCATCTATTAGGTATGAACATCCTATTCACAAGACTTTATTCTGTTACTATTATACTGATTGGGATTCATTTTGTGATTTCCTTTGCAATGATCCTTGGACTGAAAGTTTTAACCTTCCTATTGAGAATAGGGCTACTGAGGTTTTTTTCTTGAGCATAAGCTAGTATCAATGCTTTTGTGCTGCCTTGGAAACCAGATGAAACCAGTTACACCTGCCTGTTCAGCTGGAATCACTTTTTCCAGCTGTAACATGATAGTTCCAACCACAAAAAATGTCTCTTTATTTTCACTTGTAATAATTGTAAACGTATCCTTAAAGTCTTTTGTTCATTGATAAAGCATGATGTTTTACTTGTAAATTATTTTCCAATTCTACTCTTGACTCATCTGGAGTATCTTTACCTGACTTTCCAGTTAGAACTGAGTCTCTACTGTTTGATATGCATGTAACTCCATGTTAAGTTTCCACTATAATCTCTAAACTGGATCCCTACATAATATGTGGATGATGATATCCCTGCAATAGTCCATAAGAAATGTGCTCCTGAACTGGATCCTATCTACTCTAAACTCTACAATAAATGTCTTGATGCTTCTTGCTTGTTGGAAATCCTCTTCTGTAGTTTCAGTCTTTAAGAACTCGGGTGAACACATATGACTTTTGCTTTTCTAGGTCAACTGCTGATGTGTTAATGATTATTCCTGAATGAGTATCAAGCTTTAGATAAGAATGGTGAAGTTTATGCTGTTGCATTGGATTTCTTGAAAGTGTTTGGCATGCTGGTTTTCTTTACAAGTTAAAAAGTTATGGCAATTCTGGACAAATCTTTGATCAGATTCAATCTTTCTTATCAAATCTCAAAATGAATGTTGTCTTAAATGGCCACTCTTCTCGATCTTTTTGCATTAATGTGGGTACTCTCCAGAGCTCTACATTATTTCAAATTTTCAACAACACCACCTCCCCAATGTCATCGGTTCTCAACTCTGTATCTAAGTTGATGATAAAACTATTTACACCTGACTTAATGGTAAAATGGATTGCTTTGATGAGGTCAAATTGGCAGCTGATCTAAAAAAAATGATTTACAGTCTGTTGTTAACTCAGGCTTGTTATTTTTAACATGTCCAAAATGAAACTGCTCTTTTAATCACATTTTGCCTTCCATTAGCATGGCTGATGCTAACCTCCAGATGAGTAACTCATTGTGTCTTCACAGGTTAGTGTTTTCTGCTGACATGAAGCAGAAAGATTTTATTGAATTAATTGCTGAGTCTGCCACTACAAATGCCACTGCACATGCTAGAGAATTTTCTTGCCAGAATCTACCTTACACATTTATAAATTGACCATTTATCTATGCATTGAATATTGTTGTCATATCTGGTCTGCTATGTATTTAAAGATTCTTGGTAAAATCCAAAGAAGAATATACAATGTTATCATCTGGCATCACTGTTTCAATTATTTTCCCATTGCCACAATGTAGCTTCCCTGTGCATTGTCTATAAATATTTTTATGTTGTTTTCTTTTGTACCTCAGTTTTGCGAACTTAAGTATAGTACTAGATTGGCAGATAGGTCTCATTATTTTAGAGTTTAAATTGCTATATGTAACAGTAAGTTCTATGCTAACAATTCCTTCTCTCACACTTCTTGCTTGGGGAATTCTCTTACTACCTCTGGCTTTCCAGTCAACTTTGATCTTCAAAAATTTAAATGCAGTGTCAATCATTATCTTTTGTCTTAATTTCTGTATTTTTATTGTTCTTTCTCCTTAATAATATTTTTATTTTTCTCCATATTCTTTCATATTCTTGTATCTTTGGCTTTGTCTTGCTTGGGGTTAAATGATTAAAAAAATCAAAAAATCTATATATTTCAGCAATATTTTGTTAATAAAATTTTTTTTTATTGTTTGAATTGTAGTGACTAATCAGTTTTTTTTATGAAAATTACTTGTAAAAATTTTAAAAAATGTAATATATTTATAAGTACAGACAGACTAATCTCAGTGATCTTTTATTGTAAGAAAATATATTTTTGCTGTTGCTTTTAATGTTAACACTTGTTTGTTATTAGAAATATCTACAATGTATAAACAATAACAACTTTGCTAGTGGATATTTTTCCAATATCCTATTTCTCTTTATTTTACCAAAAAGAGGTAAGTTAAAGCATATTTTTGGTATTCTTTTTATTAAATTTGTGTATTTGCTTATGATATGCTAAAGAAAATAAAGCTATATCTTTAAGTGTTTCAATATAATATTTCAATAATGCAGCAAACCTGTCTTTCTTTATAGGCTGGAAGTTCTTCAAGTTGTGTTCATTGTTATTGCTGTTGCAATGGGAGTGTTGGCTGTTTTATTGCTGATTTTTGGCATTCTGGCTACTGGGGATACTCGAAAGAATGTTTATTCAGGGGCCAAATGTATCATGGGAGGACGTGTGATGGCTGCTTTTGTAAGTATTTGAAACAGTTTAATATTTTGCACAAAATGTCTTGGAAATTAATCTGGCTCTGTTTGGTTATTTTACTATTGTACAGTCAACAGTATATAGAAAATTATTTTCTAATTTCTTTGTTAAATCATTTGATAAAAATTTCAAAATTATTGAAAAACAATGTATTTATTCAGATGAGTTTTTGCTAATTTCACACAAAATTCCAAGTAAATGCTTTTAATGTTACTTTTAAGAGGAAAAAAGTATTTTACGTTCTGCTAAGCACATTTGAATGTTGATAATTTGATTTCACTTTCACTGATACATTCCTCACTCCCTGCAAAATTTCCTTGTGATTTCAAATCATAGGTTTTATATATATATATCTACGAACACCGATCTAAATTTGTTATAAAAAAATATACCATTCCTTGTATTTTAGAAGCATTCTAAAATAAAGAGCCCAGTACTTGAAGAAAATGTAAAGATAGTAAACCCAAAGATATAGGTAGACTTAGTAGCGACAGGATTGACCAGAGTGTACCCTTTGCTTCTCTTTTGGTCAAGGTGTTGACAGCATGATCTACATGGATAGATTCCGGTTGGGATAGGTTGAAACACTAAACTAAACTTTCGATGACCCCATTCCACCCATAATGGGAAAAAGGTAGTATTTTGAAAATTGACCACGTGACAAGAAAAAAAGGAACGAATAGTGAAACAGAAAAGTTAGTCTTCGCCCAGGCCTGTGGGCTGGACAGACGTTTGGCAAATGTCTCAGTATACAGACTGAAAAGATGTGTTTGCAAAATTGTGAGGAGAATTGGTCTCCCAGTCGAATGGATGGACCTGTTTTGACAACATAGGCGGAACGCCACTATATCAAAGAGAAAGAAAGCAGTTTCAACTGTCACCAAGCCCTTAAACAAAGAGAAAGGGAAAAGAAAGAAAGAACGGACTGTCTCTAGCGAGAATGCTGTCATACCAGGACGAAAGAGAAAGGAAATGTATTTTCTGCTTCATCATCAGCCGAGCCTCTAGATGACGAAAAGAGAAAGAGAGGAAGTAAGAGAAGATGTCAGAAAGAGACACTTATAAAAGGAAAAAGAAAAGAAATAGATAAGACTAAGAGACATTGTTAGTGAAAACGGACTTTATTCTGAGTTAACTTTATTTTTCTTATACCCCGTTTTGTTTAAATGTATCTCTTTTTCGTATTTGTACTTTCATGCAAATTTAGCATAAAATTTTTTTATTATGTTTCTTTCCACATTGTCTTAAAATGTTGATGTTTTGTGAATCCGTGCAGGTATAGCACGTTTTCTATAAATTCGTGGCAGTATGGCACAAGGCCATACGCTGATTTATATTTTTACCTTTCTCAGAGGATGCTCTCCTCCTACTATTTTGTCCACAATGTTTAAATGTTTATTCTTGACATATCGTCATTTTTGTTTTGGCTGTTTTTTTATTTTATCTTTCCACGATTCCATGTTTGTTAATAAATTTATATTTCCTGTCTCCATTGTTGTTTGTTGCCTACTGTGTTTGTTCCTTAATCGATTCCGCTCGGCCATGTCTGATCAATCAGAAAGAGACCCTTGGGAAAGAAATATATTTTACAAAAAAAAATGTAAAATGTTAAAGAACAAAATAACACAGATTACGACCCTCCTCTACCTTCGCTATCGATGAGGTTGGAGAAAGGAAGGAAGGAGAGGGGGTTTGTAATAATAAATATATATATATATATCTCAAAGAGATTTTTAGGGATAGTTTAATATATTATGCATTTGTTGAACACCTCAATGATACAGCATTGGTTTGTGAAATCTGATATCTGATTTGCTTTAAAACACTGGACTAGGAGATTTATTGAAATAAGAGAGAAAATCCTTTTTCAAATCTAGAATAGCTATAGCTCTTTAGCATCAAGCGGTAGCATCTTTTTGACAGCATACAATGATAAATTCTTGTTATATTTAATAATAAAAGTATTTTTTTAATGTTAAACAATGTTTGTGAAATGTCCTTGAGGGAAGGGAAAAACACTTAGCAAATCATTAAAAGCTTTGCTATAGAAAGGATGGGTTTAAGGACAAAAATTTTGTACTTATCTACAAAAACAGATAAAGTTGATAGCTAAAAATATATTAATCCTGCAAGTGAATGCTAAATCTTTAGAAAATATCTGATTTCTTTGTATCAGATTGGTTTTCATTGTTTTTATTTATTTGACACTAAAGCTGTTTGCATTGGTAATGTGGATTTAAGGATATTGCAAAGGATAAATAATTTAGTTTGATTTCTTTGAGATTGAAAAAAGCATTTCTTTGCCATTACTTGTTAACTAATTTAATTCTACCTTTTAAAATGAAAAAAATAATTTGCACTACTTGACACTCACAAACATCAGTGTACCAAAAATCTATGTTCCCATTTATGTTGTTTAAATGCTTCTACTTTTCTAATAAATTTAATTTTTTCTTGCTTTATCAAAGGTGATTTCTTTTTTTGTATTTACTCAAGATTTGCTCTAATTTCTGTTCATAAAAATCCAAGGAAGATATTTTACATTTTGTTTTGAAAATGTTAAAGGTAATATTAGCTATTTTCTTATTAGGAAACATGCTGCATTCATTGATCGAGCTGCCAGTGCTACTTAAGTTGCACTTTTCTTCACTTTCTGACCATCAGACTGGGATCAAAATGTAGTATCTGTTCTCCTTAGCTTTAATGGTAATATTAGCTGTTTCCTTCTTAGGAAACATTCAGCATTTATTGACTTATCAGCTAATGCTACTTGAGAGTTATACTTTTCTTCACTCCCTGGCCATAAGGCTAGGATCAAAGTGTAGTAATGTTCTCATCTCTAATTGTAATATTAGCTGTTTCCTTATACAGAAGCATTCAGCATTCATTGACCAAGCAGCCAGTGCTACATTAAGTTGAAATTTATAAAATCTTTCTATTAAAACAATTTTTCAGAAAAATAGGTTTCTCAATTCCACTGTTATTCCTTCCTTATTCCAGTAATGATGGGGGCTTCCTTTCTAACCTTTTCTTTGAAGTAGTGTGGAATATCAATATGACATTATTTTCTCTTTGAGTTACATGTGCAACTCATTTTAGTTGTTGTTGAAATATCCCAAATAAAATACCCAGGTGTATATTTGTTATAGTTTCATGTTTCAGAAATTTCTTCTACTGGCAATCACATTTTTTTTGTTTTATTTGTCTAGTTATACAGTGCACTTATAACAAAGTTAAACATATTCTTAAAATAGTCCAGTTAGTCACTAATACTAAGAAGATTAGCAGCAAGTGAAGAAACTAAATTGATTTATTCTTTATAGATTCTGTCAAAAGATTTGGATTGTATTTTAATCTGATATGTGATTTTTTTTCACTTTCATTTAATCCTTTAGTTATTCATTATTATATTTTTACTGTATACTTCTATGTAGAGTGATTTTCGCCAAATGAGCAAAAAGACAGCCATTTTGATAAATTATAAAAATATGAAAATTAACCTTTTTATTATCTTATTCCACTGATTCTTGAGATAGCACACCTGATTATTGATAAAGTTATTAATTTGAAAATTAATGACAACACAGAGAATGTTTATTATAACAATTATCTTTCTTTTCCTATCATGTCCATGTATATGTGTGTATTTCTAAAGATATCAAAAATGATAAAACTATTAGTAGAGATTGTTTTGTTAGTGAATCACTTTTTGTGTTGACCTCATATCCTCTGAGAAATAACTGCACCAAATTTAATTATTCAAGTTTAAACATCAAAATTTATTTGCATAAAGGACAAATAAACAAAGTAGATAAATATAACTGACATAATTGTCAACAAGTTAGCTTTACTGATATAAATGTCTTCATTTGTATCAATTTAGGAATATTTAAGAGATTGTCATTTTAAAATTACTAACTTCTAATCAGTTTTTCTTGTTGAAAAGTAAAACAATTTGTTTAAAATCTTTCATAGAATCCTAGTTTCATTAATTAGGCCTGAGTTGGGTTTTTGACTGGGGAATAAATTTTAGTTATCTGTACAATTATTTTAATATGTACTTTAAAGCCCCAAAAGTGTACAGTGGGTATTATTTGTTAAGTACAGTACATTTATTCACTTGTTCACTAAACTGTTTAATTACACTTTGTTGACCAATCAGTATTGAAAATTAACTTGTGTAACAAAGATAGGTAAAAAAGAAATGTGTGGGAAGGAGGTTTATCTACAATTGGAAATTTGATGATAGGCAGTAGGTGGATAAATAATTGGTAGTCATAGCACATTACAAAATAAAGGCAGTAATTGTAAATTTTGGTGATAGTTTTTCTTTCTTTTTATCAATGAAGAAGAATGTGAAACTTTGAATAGTGGCAAACATTGCTAAGAGTAATTACTTTAAATTTTGGATTTTAATTTTAAATTGGTTCTAGTATGCCAAATTAAATATGTACAGCATGGGGCGGCCAGTGGTACAAGTGTGCCACTGCTCAATGGTAGAAATATCTACAGCATAAAAAATAATGATAAAATTATAATTTATAATGAAAGCAAACAGAAATGCTTAAAATCATGTCTATCAAATAATATTATTTTGTAAACCTTGTTTCAACATTTCTGATTGTAGCTGCCAAGTCAACACATTGGTTTTTCAGTACCAGTAAATATGAATGCTTCCATCTGCTTTCTTGATTCTACTTTAAACCAAATATACCCTTGCAGATATATTAATGTGTAGAACAGTTTGTATGAATGGAAATTTTTCTATGTGCCATGTCCTTTCAGGATATGAGCGATCATGGCTCTCCACAATTACCTGTTCTTTGTAGCTCTTAATAAGGTTTGTTGTTTTGCTATCTTTCCTAGTTCCTGTTTCTGCTAACCATTTAGACAAACTTGTTATGTAGATTAATCACTACTTTCCTTGGTTTCTCTTCACTATATCCTGTGAGTTTCAAATTCTTCAAGCTCTCTTTCCTTATTATGTACCCTAAAAATTTCAGTTGTCTCTTTCTGATTCTAAATGTAACTTTTTTGTTTCCATTTTTCCTAAAATATACTTGTAACTCAAATGTTCAGTCTGTGGAAACTCTGCATCCTTATCTAGAATTACATTTCTGTTGCTTCAAGTTTCTACTTCATCTATATGGAGATTGTCAAACATTCACTGTGATGTAGGAGAACCGATATTACATAACAGTTCAGTATTCATTTCTTTGATTTCAACAAAATTTCCATGTTTCTTAATATTTTGTTTAGCTTTTGGAAGGCATCTTTTGCTGTTCTTATATTCCTTCAGATTTTGTTGTTGCATTTTCCATTCTCTGTTAAAACACTTCCTAGATATTTAAATTTTTGTACTTGGTTGATTTTGGTTTGTAGTTTGAAACTTGGGCTGGTCATTTTGCTTTCATTTTGTCTTCTTGCAATTGACAGTTAGTCCTTTCTTCTTGCTTTCCTTCACTACCTTCTGTATGTATTCTTGTTGTTTCCTTTCTTTGTCTGTTATCAACACTGCGTCATTTGCATATCTTATGCTGTTATGATTGTAGCTGCCAATAATGAATCCTGGGAAGATTTCTAATTCTCATCCTTGTCTTACACCCCTTTCTGTTTTTGTGTATTTACTGAATTTATTTTTCATCTGTATGCAGATGGTTTACTCCCAGTATGAGTTCTGAATTATTCTCATACCTTTCCCAAATAAATCTTCCCCATAAATATTTTCATGGTAATTGTTTTGATAAGCTTTCTTTTTTTGGTACCTTGACTTTATGAATTTAAGTGCAGTACTAGATTGGTAGCTGTGTCTCATCATTTTACAAGTGAAATTGTTAGATATAACATTAAGTTCTATGCTAACAGTTTCTTCTCTCACACTTCTCACTTACAAAACTCTTTCAGATTCTTGCTTTCCAGTCAAATTTGATTTTCAAAAATTAAATGCAAGGTCCATTGTCATCTTCTGTCTTAATTCATGTTCTGTTATTGGCCTCTTTCTTTAATGTTTTTTTTTTTTCTCAGATTCTTTTTTACTGAGTAATCCCTTGTGTCTTATTGGTTTTATCACCTTGTTTGGAGGAAATAAAAAAATCAAAATACCTAGCAGTTCAAACAGTTCTTTTGCCTTAAATGATTCTAACAGATAATATCAGGTTTACTTAAAAAAATTTTAACATCTAATTTCTTACAATTATAGTGTGTGTGTGTGTGTGTGTGTGTGTGTGTATATAAATAAATATATATATATATATATATATATATATATATATATGTGTGTTGTGCTGGAAAGATTTTGGCCCAATCAGGAAGGAGTTCCTCTAAACTTCTGATGTTTGGTCAGATTTTGGAAAGTGGTTTGGGTTGAGAGCTTTTTAATACTATCTAGTGTGTGATATATATGTGTATTTTTGTATATATAATCTAAAGAATTAATGGATTTTTATTTATTAATATTTTTATTAAGTTATTTTTAGTGGATACCCACAATTGAGTAGACACTCATTTATTTTAAACAGTATATTATTTTGTCTACCACTCTGAACTTGAGAAATTTAATAAGAAAAATGTTCCTTTGCAGGAGAAATTGTTGCTTTGAGTCTATGTGCTTTTGACCACTAGACTACAAAGAATTTAAGTAGATTGATTCTAAATTTAACTTGAGGAAATCCAGTAAGATTGGGTATAACTGGCAAACCACAAACTAAGCCAGAAGATAGTGTTTTTGAGAAGAATTTGTGAAAAAAGGGAACTTTGTAAAAATGAAATTAATGATTTGATTTTGCTGGTCCATCATTTTGTCAAATTGGGATATCAAAATCCATTGAAAACAACTAATTTGAGTTGTGAGGAGTTGGTGTTTGGATTTTGATTTGTTTGCAAATAAAGAGAATTCCCTTCTTTCAGTATTGGTTTAATATCTAATTTATTCTTGTCAATTTCACAATTAGCAATGTTTTCTCACAGTATTTATAACATCCAGCTGAATTTAAACATTATCAAATTTGTTACACAACCTTTTTAAATATTAGCATTGAATAATCTGATTTGTTTAATTAATCACCTATTATCACCAATACTTGTATGTAATTATTGATTTTCAAAGGCAATTTTTAAATAACCTATTTCAAATATTTACTTGTAATGCTGAGTTGCATTTTGTACATGAAATTAAAGGGAGCACACCAATCTGTTTTAATAGCAATGAAAGGGGGTGGCCTGTCTGCAGTAATAGGGGGCATACCCATCTATGGTAATAGGGGTTCACAAAAGGGGCATTCCAATTTATAGCAATATGTCATATGAAAAGGGTATGCCTGTCTGTAGCAGTAGGCACCCTACACAAAAGGGACATGCCCATCTCCAGCAATAGGAGCCCAGGCAAAAAGGGGCATATACATCCATATGCAAATTTTAAAGAATAATTTATGTCTTAAGATAGATGATTTCAATTTTGGGTTGTTGGACAAAATAATTTGAGCTTCTGTCTACTTTATGAACTGTTACTGGAACTAAAAATGAATCATTTGGTTTTTAAGCTTTTGTTTTCTACAAAGAAGATAATTTACATTGCATACATCAGTAACTAACACTTTTTCTTCTAGAAACTTATTAAAAAATGTCAAAAACATGGACACAGGTATTCTTTCTCTTGCCAAAATTCATTATAGACGCATTTTGTACATTTTTAAAATCTAATTTTATGATTTAGACAGGGACAATAAATTTGTGTAAAGAAATTACATTATCTTGTTTGCCTGCTAATCTTTTCTTCTGATTTCTGTTTTATGAATGTAAAAAAAAAATCAAATTTAATTTTTTCTAAATTTTGAAAATTTTGTATTTTTAAAAAAAATTCATAATTTTGGGTAGAATAAGAATTCCTTGAGTTTGAAAAAAATATTCCATCTTATCAAAATGTAATAAAAATCCAAAAACTGAAATTTAGTTTTCATTGTTTTTTTGAATCTAATGCATTAATATTATAAAGAAAAATAAGTGCTTCATTGAAATAATTACAAATGTTAAAAAACATGTTAATTTTACCAACATTTGGTAATGTATGTCACTTGTCTGCTTATCTCTAGGTCATAGCTTTGATTCAGGGCATAGTTCATTTAATTTTATGTCTATTTGCTTTAGAAACCAAAAAGCAATATTAACATAAGATTGTTTGAATAAATGCTCTCAATTTAGATGGTAACTGTTATAGATTTCTACAAGCCTGAAGCAAGCAATGCATTTTATCACAATTTTATACAAGTGCTGCCATCTTCTCATACCTATTTTTGTTGATAAATATAGTCTATATTTTAATTTATTAAATTTTTTTCCTTTCAGTTTTTGGTCCTGTCTTATGTGCTAAACATTGTGTGGATGTGTATTATATCTCTTGGAGTGATTCCTATTATTCTGTATGTCAGCATTTCTTCCATATGTGATCATCATGTCTATGGAAAACGTGCCACTAATATAACGTATTGTTTTGATCTATCAAATTATGGTGAGTTATTATGCTTCAGTAAAATATGTCATATATAAAGTGGAAAATCTATAAATGATATGTTTTGCCAAGAGCATCTGCTTCCTTCAGCTTCAAAGGAAAAACAAAACTGTATGTAAGGAAAAATGCATTGGTTTTGGTTGACTGATTTAAAATCTAACAGACACGGGCACCAATGACTCTATATAAAACAAACAGGTTGACAAGCACTTCCTGGTGTCTGATTATCAGGTAATTTGATACTTAGAGATCCTAATGCATTTTTCCTTACATACAGTTTTGCCTTTCATTCTAACCTGAAGGAGCCAAAGGAAGCAGACTCTCTTGGTGAAATATGTCATTTATCGCTGCTTTTCCACCTTGCCTTCTTCACTTTTATTTTGGACATCTTACAAATACACACATATATATTTGTACAACCCAGTAGAAAATTGTAGAAAAAATTTCAATAGATTTAATAGTATCATTAAGATTTCAATTCTATACAAAAATAGGATCACATGAAAGTCAAATTCAAATTCCCACATTAGCATTTATTAACCAATCAGTGAGGTTCTCTCAAAAGAAATTCGAGATTTGAAAAAAGCAGACAACCATTTCTTGTCATATGCTAAAAAAATGAAAGCTCACATTCAAAAAATAATCAGCAATCTTTTTCCCTCCTAAAAATCAATATTAAAAACTGGGAAATATACACTACAGTTCAGAAGGCTATGAGGCTACCCCTGGTAATTTTTTAAATTGGCCCCAAAAGTAGTTGTTTTGTACTTTAAATGAGAGAAAATTTGTTATACATGGTTAAAAAAGTGAGACATGATTTTTTTTTTTTTTTTTATTAGAAATTTTTTTATGATGAAAAGAAAAAAGCATTTTATAATTAAATGTTGCATTCATCATGATATCCTCCTTTAGCCTTGATTACAGCAGCACAAATTTAAGTTTAATAAATTTAACTTTTAACTTCCTGTGATCCTATTTTTCCTATGAATAGCATAACATAAATTAACCTTTATCACACTAATTTCTTTTTAGAATTGTTCTCCTTGCCACTGCATGTTTTTTGAGGGTGTAAAAACATGAAAGCCTACTGTTTTAAAATTGTTATAACTTTCTTTACATTCTGTGTATAGATTTCATTTTTTGTATATTAATAAAAGAATGGATGAGTAATGTTTTGATGTAATGCATGCATGTTTTGATGTTAAAAACAAAAAATTGAAACATAAAATTAAAAACATTAACAGTTTAACATACTTTAACTTTTATTCATTCTTGTGGAGTTCTAGAGTGCAATAAGAAGCAAAATGGCTAAGAAGGCTTTTATTTTGTCAAAAAAAGTGATGTGCCTTTTCATGTTTACATACAAGAAGACACCAGCATTTGTTTGTTCTTTCTTTCACCTGATTAGCATATTTGTCTCGTTGACAAATAGTTATTATTTCGTCGTTTATAAATAGACAAAATAATGCACCTTCAGAAAGGCTGTCAGGTTTATCAATGGTCACCAGTAGCTTTCATAAAATTAGTCAGCCATGGATGATAGTAGCTCTTTGGCATCTTGTGGTCATCATCACTTTCCTCCACGTCACAAGCATGGTTATCACCTTCAACAACTTCACTGTCAATATCCACTTGAGTAAAGCTTTCAGAATCATCATCAGTCCAAATCAAAGAAAAACCCCTGAATAAAGGATTTGTTGGATGTTGATCTAGTCATTCTTGTTTACAAAAAATCACAAATATTTTTCTTCAAGCAATAATGAACAAGAATTGTTTCATGTTTTGAAAATTTTAATTAGAATTTATAAAGTTGTAAATTTTTTAAAATTCTGTATTAATTTGGGTGGGTTATATGATATTGTTATTAAGTCAAAACTATATTTAGTAATCATAAATAAAAAAAGGCTTACAACAATTCAGTGACCCCTACACCCCAGATTTTTGAAAAGTATTTTGGATTTTTTTCATGTGTGTATAAACATGCCAATTTTTGTGACTTCAGACATCTATATACAACATTATCAGAAAATAAGAGCAGTAACTATAGTAAATTTAAAGCCAAAGTATCTAAAATCCAATAAAACAGATTATGGATCCTATTTTCCAACATTTTTAAGATTACTCGGTAGTTAAAAATTATATAAAAAAGGTGCTCACATTACATTCAACTAATTTTTATGGATATCCTTCTGTAGAAAAAAAAATTAAATTTCCGGATATCAATAAAGCTTTTAGGCTGTCAATAAGGTTTTCAATACCTCAGAGTTAAAGAAAAGCATTTCTACTATATTTATAACTGAAAGTAATATTTGTTTCAAATCAGATTAATTGAACTTTAAATTAGCAATTTTAAAAAAAAAAAAAAAAAAATCTTTGCAATCAATTTAAATTTGTTTTGAAAATATTTTGCTTAATGGAAATATTAAATTTAATCTATTAGCTTGAAATTAAAACTAAAATAAAAACTTCAAGAAAGATTTTTCATTTTTAAAAATTCATTTTAAATCTTAGGCATTGCATTTCTTTGGAGGCACCTGTGTGTATGTATATATATATATATATATATATATATATATATATATATATATATATATATATATATATATATATATTTCAGTCATAAGTAATTCCCTTTATTTGGTCAAAAAAAATTCCTTGCACTTGGAAAAATGTTATTCTCTTCCATGACATGGCCACATACATCAAGAAATCATCAGGAAAAAATTTGTAAACACTATTGGTTTGTTCTATCTCACCTGCCATATTCACGTGACTTTGCACAAATTGATTCTTACCCTTTTTGACCATTGCAAAACATTTTGATGTGGAAAAATTTCTCTAATGTAAACCAGAATCAAAAGTTTGGTGAAAAATTTTTCATGTTAAAACCTGTAACATAAGTGGCAAAACTTCATTGCAATTAATGGTGAAGATATAATTGAATAAAATGAAATTGAACATTATTTTCTTAAAAAAATAAATATGATAAACAAAATGATTTATGACTCAATCTATTTGATTATACTAAAACTTTTATGGAAATTGATTTATAAACAAATGACTGGTAAATATTTTTAATTAATCAAGTTTATGTAACTACATTCTTGTACTCTCAGTTCCTGTTAAACATGATGTTAATCTATGCAGTATATCTTAAATTGATACTAATATAGTTAAATATTATTTTTAAAGGCAAGGAACTTGTTGAAGTGATGCATAGTTGTCTTAATATATGATATAGTAGCTGCACACCAAATGTTTTTCTAAATTATCAATTATTTAATGTACAAAATTATAAAAAAAAAATATTTTGATTCAATGTTTCGGTTCTTGATTGTTTTGTTTTTTTTTGGTGGTGGGGTTCATGATTAATTTTTATCACTTCATAAGGGATGTGTGTGTGTATGTATGTGTGTGTGTATATATATATATATATATATAGTTGAAAATTACTTCATCTGTAAAGAAACATTTCTTCTGTAAGTAACAATGTAAATTACTTTTATTATATAATAGGAAAAAATTGTTTAAACTTGTTTCTTTCTTTTTTCTTATTGAAATGCATCATATTTTAATCTCTTTCAGGTTTGTTTTTGAAAGATAATCATTCACCAGGCTCATCCAGTATTGTTTCCAAAGTGTGTTCACCAACAAATTTATACAGATTGTGTGACCGGGTATGTTTGTTGCTCATTCATGGGAAAAAACACACACAAATTAATTGTAATTAAATGTTTGGAGAAAATCTATACAAATTTAATCCAAGTCTGGGTTAGAGAATTGTTTTTATATCTGTTAGGTTCAATAAAAAGAAGAGAGATTTCTTTTTGATTTTTTTTTTTTTGCTTTATTCACATGAAAGAATTTTTTATAGAGTAAGGTCATTGTATTTAATAACAACAAAAAGATTATGTTGGGAGTGTCTACTCTGTTGGTTTTATTCATTTCTAATTTATTTTTACAAGCAAAAAATATCAGAAGCAAATTCTTAAAGTTTTCATCTAAAAATAAATTAAAAACTCTATCTATCTATCTATCTATATATATATATATATATATATATATATATATATATATATATATATATATATATATATAGGAAATGTTTATAAATTTTTGTTCCATATCCTTTTGTCAGATTCTAATCCACATATTTGATTCCAATTTTTTTGTGTGTGTGAAAAAAGGAAAAAATGCTTAGAAATAAGATATTAGTATTTAAAATTATTGTAACAACTATCAGTTACTAGACCATTTGATTTTTTTCAGTACCTATTCATAAAGAAATGTCATTTACTGAAGATTCTCCTCTGTATGAATACAGAAAAATGAACTACACTTATAGCAAGTCATCTTGATCATGTCTTATTGCAATCAACAGGTGGAGCATTTAAAATATATTGACATTAGGATATTTGTTTATTTTTTTAATTATTGCCTTCCATCCAACTTTGTTTATAAGCTGTTGTAGAAGTTATTTGTATCTTTTATTAGAGACTAGCAGTAGAGCCCGGCATTGCCCGGGGATATAACAGTAAGAGATAGATCAAGTATCCACCATCATAAAGACTGAAAAATAAAATTGACAAAGATTATTGTTTAAGGTTGACAGACACACATGTCTTAATTTTTTTTTTTTTTTTTTTTTTACGAATTGGTCAAACTCAAACAAAAACATTGTTTTCAATCGTTATGAGTCTCCTGATTGAATAGAATAATTTTATAAACAATTGTCTTGTAAATGGAATTTTTAAAGCATTCTGAATGTAAAAATAAAGAAAAAAGTGTGCAAGACAATAAGAAGCACTACATGCCCCCCCCCCAAGTGAAGTTTTGTTGAAATCGGTTGAAAATATAGGTAGCCTTTCTGTAATCTTTTTAGTTTTACAATTTATGATTTTTACTTATTGAATACAGTAAAAAAAATTGCATATTTTGCTTGTGGTGATTCATAATTAGAATTCTGATTTGAATATATATTTCCACTGTTGTTTCTAATACAAAAAAAATATTAACTTTTGTTTGGGTTTATTAATTATGATCTAACAAATCTCATTCATTTAGTAGCCTTTCTGTATTATTTATTATCTTTTACAATTTATGATTTTTACTTATTGAATACAGTAAAAAATTGGACACCATGTGTATTTAAAGTAGTTTCCCGTTCCGGTTATTATTATTTTTAGTTAGGACTTGTGTATGTTTAGATTTCATTATCTTTCCCTAAAGATAAAGAATTTATTCCGATGTTTGTATTCGTACAATCAGTAGAGATCATTAAGATTATTGTTTAAGGTTGATGGACACGCATGTCTTAATTAGTTTTTTTTTTTTTTTTTTTTTTTTTTTACGAATTGGTCAAACTCAAACAAAAACATTGTTTTCAATCGTTATGAGTCTACTGATTGAATAGAATTTTATTATAAATAATTGTCTTGTAAATGGAATTTTTAAAGCATTCTGAATGTTAAAAATAAAGAAAAAAGTGTGCAAGAGAATAAGAAACACTACCTGCCAAAAAAAAAAAAAACGTGAAGTTTTGTTTTATCGGCTGAAAAATATAGGAAATCTACTCCCATATTTAAAGGAACCCACGCACACAAACAACCCGATGTGAGTTGTCCCCCTTCCATTTTTACGATGTCTCTTAATCGTGTTTTCAAATTGATTTTGTGCAAAAACAATTATATTTTTCCCATTTTTGGCGCTGTTAGAACCACCACAAGGTAATTTTATGTAGTCCTGTGAAGTTTTGTTGAAATCTGTTGAAAAATGTAGGAAATCCGATCCAATATATAAACGTTACAGACACACACACATACACACACAATCTGCGTTTTATAATAAGTAAGATAATAATTTCTAGTATGTGCTTAATTGTGTTAAAGATATACAAATATACATTAGTTTTAAAGATTCAAATTTTTTAGTCTTGTTTAAACCATACAAAGATTAAAAACATGGAACAATTTTTATTACCACAAGTATTCTTTACTTAAATATTGTTTTCATGGTGATCTTTATTTAAGGCCATGTTGTCATACATCTCTTGACTAGAACTGGAAGCCTTATCTCAAATCTTGTCATTCCACTGGAAGCAAAGTTTTTTTAGTTTTAGTTTTGGAGCAATTTGCTGCAGTAGAAATTCAAAGAAAAAGTTAATTTTATCAAAAAATACTTTATTATGATTATAGAAGTAGAAAAGATTAGTATAGAAAATTTTAGCTTCTTCTTTGCAGTAAAAAAACACTGACTTGAACAACAACAAATAATTATTGGATTTTAATAAAACTTTTAGGACTTATTCACAAATGAATTAAATTATTTTAGAAATTAGAAGTATTTTGCTTATTGGAAATATTAAATTTAATTTATTAGTTTGAAATTAAAACTAAAATAAAAGTTTCAAGAAAGATTTTTCATTTTTTAAAATTCTTTTTAAAATTTGGGTATTGCATTTCTGTGGTGGTACCTAAAATATTATAGAATGTCGTGTTTGCTCCTATTTTAAGTTTTTAATAGTAAACTAAAACAAAATTCAACATAGTTTTTTTTTTTTAAAAATACCTTTTTAGGAAGAACAAAGAAAATTGCTCATAAGAAAATAAAATTTTATCAGCAATATATTTGTTATGAATGGCAATATTATAGAGAAAAAAATTAACATTATGTAACAAATAATAGCATTTTTAAATAAATTTCACTAAAAACAATCAAAGGAAAAAGTCTTTGGGAGAAAAGTTGTTTAAAAATTAAGTATAACAAAACATTAAAATTAACTTTCTTGGGAAAGACTTTGTAACATCTATAATAAGAAAAAGTAGAAAAAAATCAGGTTAATCAGTCTTTAAATCAAGTTAAATTAAAATGTTAATTTCCATATAAGAAGCATGGTAAAAATTCAAAATACTTTCTTCATTTGTTAGGAACAAAAATACAGATTATGCACAAAGTTGATCATTAGTGCATTTGCTTTCATGAATAAAAATTTTATAGAGAAGAATATTAATGTTAAGTGAAAAATGTTAACTACCAAGTAACAAGACCAGGTTTCCTAAATTACATTTTTTAGTTAATTTCACACAAAAAATGTTTGCTTTTGCAATGAAAACATGAAATAATATAGCAAGCCCGAAGGAAATGAAATAAATCTTATACTTAATTCAATTAAACAAGCTAAAGGTATTCCAAATTTAAAAAGCAATTTTTTTAACTAACTACGTCAGCGAACTACCACAAACCCAAACTAAAAGAACTTTGCTCCCAGTAAAATGACTAGATTTGAGATAGGCCTATAGTCTGGACAAGAAATGCATGATGACATGACCTTAAATAAAGATCATCATAATTTTTTCCCAATTCTCAACTGTATTTCTTTTAATGATGGTCCATAAATTTTTGTTTTAGATGAATATATAAGCTGGGATATGCATTCTATTAATTTGGTATTTTTGAAATCTTTTTTTGGCAAGTTGGGCAGTAGTTAACTTTGCAAAAGGTTTTGCATAACTATAGTTTTTAGCTTAAAGCTTTTTATTTGTGACCTGTAGCACACAAAATATCTTCTTTGAGAACATAAAATAATTCTGGTTAACTGATAATTTTAACCCCTCTAAAACTAAACTGCTCTTCTTTAATTGTATTAAAGAACCTTTTATGCCTTCCATCAGAATGGTTGATGCTAATCTTCAGGAAAGTGACTCCTTGCACCTTCTCAGGCTAATTCTATAAATATTTTCACGGTTATTGCTCTTATGAGCTTTCCTTTTTCATACCCCAATTTTACAAATTTAAGTTAAGTGCAGTTCTAGGTTGACAGCTAGATGTAATCATAAGTTCTATGTTAACAGTTTTTTTTCCTCCCACTTCTCACTTGTGGAACTCTCTTCAGACTTCTGGTTTTCAGTCAACTTTGATCTTCAAAAATTTAAATGCAGTCTGAATTGTTATCTTGTATCTTCTTAATTCCAGTTCTTTTATTGTTCTCTCTCCTTAATAATGATTTTCTTTTTTCCATATTCTTCCACACTCAGTAACCCCTTGTCTTAGGGACTTTATTGCTTTGCTTGGGGTGAAATGATTAAAAAAAAATTTACTGCTTGAAATACAAGCTCAACTTCCAGCCTGTTGTCTTCGAAGTTATGTTGCTTGAATATTTCCATGAAGGGCCTAAGTTGCTCTGTATTTGTAACTAAAAATTACTGCTGAGAAATCAATTTTCATGTACTACCTTTCATGACTTAGACATTTCTCTATGCAATGTTTATTTAAATGTTATTGTTGGGGCATTACTTAATCTTCATCTTTCCTCTCTGTTTACATTTGTAACAGTAGCTTACTACCATTTTAATTTTTATTACCTTTTTGTGATGTCCTTAAAGCCAATTTCCAACATTTTGTTTCCATCACTGAATATCTTATTTCTCTTTTGAGGTTATATCTGTCTTATGACCCATTCCAACCTTTATCTATTTGAAATTAAATAATAACTATCAATAACTATACTGTTAAATATATTTATTTACAATATTATGAAAAACCTTTTGTGTTGCATTTATCATCAAATAATTTATTGTAAATATTTCTAATGAAAACAGATATAAACTGATATGGTATATTTATTATATATTTTTAAAGTTCTACTACGATCATTTGGTTAATTCTAATTTCATTAAGAAAACCTTGACTTGCAGGATTAAATCTAAGTGTAAAAGTTAATTTTTTGAGTGGTGTGTTTAAACTAAGCAGGGATTTTAATGACAAAATATTAAAGAGAAATTCATTATTATTATTAATTTTGAAAACAGTCATTAAAATTCCAAATATTGTTTCTTATATATATGTTTTTAATATAATGAAGCATTTTTAATGGTAAAATAATTTCAAATTAATTATTTAATCTTTTGATATATTTTAATTAAATTTAAATATTTTTAATTATCTTGAAAAGGTTGGAGAATCTGGTTCACTATTTTGTGTGTCCTATGTTGGGTCATTTCTCATCTCTTTAGCCATGGTAAGTTGACAAATTTGCTATTAAACTATTATAAGTTTAAAAAGTTAAACCAACATCTAATACACGTTTTATAGGGTCTGTATTAAGCATAATTTTTTTTATTCCAACTAAGTGAAGTTTGTAAATACAGACATCTTAAAATCTATATATGGTTTAGATTGCACATTATCAGATATGTAAGTTTAAATGAATAATTTTTTATAACTAAATCTCATTTTTATGCACATGTTATGGATCAGTTCAAATACTCAAATAGTATTCACATTTAAATGAGAGTAGATAGAAGTAAAATAAATACTAATGATTTTTAATTTTAGTTTTGATTCCTGACCTATGGTGATATATTGGCAGCCATTATATAATTTTGGTTAATTATTTTACTCAAATTTGTCATTTAATTAAGTGATACCTTGACAATTACTCAGTTTACTTTTAAAAATAAAAGAAAGAAGTGATCAGTCACTTCACAATGTCTCATACACCCAGAGCACTTAAATTGTCAGATTTGAGAAGTAAGCACATTGTTTGGCAATCTGAAATTGAAATGAGTCAGTGACAAAAATTATCAAAATTGAGAATTTCAACTGTGACCAGTTTGAGCATACAAATGAAGGAAAAGAAATGCTGCATCTTGTTCAGATTAATTTGGAGTATCAAATAAAATGTAAAATTAAAAAAGAGCCTTATTGTAAGTCAACAGTGTCCAAATGGAACACAACATTAGCAACCAAGTTTGTTAATCATATGCAGAGAAAGTAAAAGAAAGCCATTTTTGGAAAAAGACAATATTCAACAGGGAGGAGAACAGAGAAAATGAACAGATACTTGAGAGTTGGAGCATATTGTCATCTTTTTGAAATCTTTGTTGCTCAATTTTTGAACATTAGAAAGAATTGTCTCAACTGCTTGCAGCCTGTGACTAAAAAAGAAAGAATTTTGGTTATGTATAATATGAGGAATTATTATTATATACCAACCTTAGTTTTGTCTTGTACTTAAGTTTTCTTCACATATACTTTTGAACCAAATGTTTTATTTCAATTCATGAGAACAGATTTTCATTTTGCTTAGGGGATATCTCTTATCACTTAATTCCACTACTAGATTCTGCAAGATCCACTTGGCCTCATGGATTCAAATATTGATTAAATTTTTGTTTAGCAGTTCAATCTCTAAATCAGGTATAGTGGTAAAAACTAAGTTCAATGGAAGAAATGAACAAGTGACACAAAGGTGAATAAGACTGATGAATATTAATTGATATGAAATGTTCCTTTGGCATGGAAAGCAGGAGAACAATTTCTTTGTGTTGATTGAATAAAGGAATTGTTTCTAAATTTTGAAAACATTATTTAGCAAAAACAGAGGAAGGCCAAAACATGAGAATACTAAGCTGGGTAGTCAGATAATAGTGTAGAAAGTAAATGGAGTGTGACTTGTTCAACTCTTTCAGAATATTGGAAAATATCAATTCAAATCCACTCTAATAATTATTAAAAAAAAACCCTCTTTTCATGAAGGATAGTGTTACAGCAAACAACAACCTTAGAATGATGGGTTCTAAAAGGCATTATGTGACTATCTCTTATTGAAAAGTCAGTTTTCTGACATGAACCTTATTAAATGATTGTGTGTAATATTTTGTGAAAAAGAAAAAAAATTAAAGTTTTTAATGTTTGGAATGCATTCTGATCAAATAAAATATGCTAAATCATAGTCACCATCAGTAATAAGGAATTATTTTACTGTCATTTTAACAATCTTGATTTCTTACCTAGCATAGGCATGTACTTCAGCTAGTAAATACTAATGATTTTAGTTTTAATTCCTGAACTAAGCTGATATATTGGCAGCCATTATAAGATGTTTATTTATTATCTCTCAGTTTGGCACTTTACTATTAAGAAACTTATCAGTTTATGATTTTATATTAATTTATCTATGCTGATTTGTGTTATTCATTCATCTATATCACTGTCTAATATAAATACAAACACACTTGGAGTTTATTTAACAATTATTTGTCTTTGTCATTGTAAATTGCTTAAACTTGTCAAGCTGGTTAAATGTAAGTTAAACAAAACAGATAAAAGAATGATTTGCAAGTATACAATTCAAAACATACATTGCTGTAGTGTGAGTAATCTGTAAAATATTTCAGAAACTTTTATAGTAGGAGGAAATTAGTATAAGTTTTAAAATACAAAGCCTTTACAGATAAATGCAACTAAAAATATCGTTAATAACTATCTAGGTTAAATATTTTTTGTTGTTTATTTCTAATAAATCTTATGAATTTTAACTTGAAATTTATCAGGCATTTTTTGTCAGTTTTGTTTTAAGGGAGATAAATCATATAATTTAGAAAATATTTTTATTTTCATTAAATTATAATTTTAATCCTTATTTACTTCATTTTTCTTTTAATGTAATTCAGTCTTTTTGAAGATTTTGCCTTTTAACATCTGATTATCATTTCATTGAACATATGTTGATAATTGTTGAATGTATAATTTAAAGTGTTTAATAATTAGTTACTGAATATAGTACTGAAAAATAGAATATGAAAATATATAAATTCATAAAAAAATGTCAAGCTTTTATAACGTTGCTGTTATACAAAAACACAACTTTAATATTTATTTATAAAGCTAATCTTAGTAAAATGTATTTCTTTGTTAGTGCAACAACAAACATATCAGAATATTTAGTTTGTCAACCCAACACTGATGGCTGCAAATATTCATTACCTAGTAGACAGGATTTAATATCAAACATGTGAAAGAAATGACTTCAGTTGTTGATCAACTGTAAAATTTGGGATTGAATTTTAAGTAAACAGAATGAGAAGCATACCTGGAAAGAAAAAGCCTGATTTGATAAATCGTTGACTCAGATGTGTAGGCAGAATTTAATAATCAGTGTTTGTCTACTTTTTAGACTTCTGTAAAAAAATTAAAAAAAAAAACAAACTTTGTAGATATTTACAAAGTAAAAGTGAGTACTACTGGGATTACTCGTTCATTATATTTACTCCTGCTAGATTGTTTGCAGCCAGTTTTATCTGTCAAAAATGAAGTTTTAAATTGTTAGTTCCATTCATTTTGGTGGTGTTTGTGATAATTCTAAAATAAATATGAATTTTATCTAAAAATTTATACAATATTTTTGTCTTCTTTTTATAACTCTTTATACATTTAGACATTTGAAGATTTTGTTCAGATGTGACTTTATTCAAAATAGTTTAAAATTAGAATCAAAAAAAGAAATTTACTTTCAAAATAAAGGTTTCTATTCCTTTTGATTATCACTGTACAGGGTGCAATGAGTAAATTGTTGGCATTTCATGTTTTTAATTTTGTGCATTGTTTTTCATTTTGTTGACTGCACAGTATAGTTGGGCACTGTCTTTGAGTAAAAGAGCACCATGACGCAATTCATTCTGTCAGAAATTTGGAAACTCCATGCTGTACGCTTTGGCATTTATGCCATAAACTTTAATACAAACATTTCAGAGTGTTTGGATGTCAATCTGGAGATAGTGCAGAGGATTCGGAAAGAGTTGGATGAGTCTAATGGTGATTACGAAGGTACAGCAGCTGGGAAAACTCACTCTAGTCATTCTAATAAGAAAAAAACTCCCAAATTTGTTGGTGAGGGTCTCAGACTCAACACAGAGGCCTACATCAAGTGCCTTGAGGAGGTAGTGTCACCCTGGATCAAAAGGGTGGCTGTTGGAAGACCCTATATCTGGCAATAGAACTCTGCTCCATGCCACACAAGCAGGAAAACCCAGTCATGAGTGTCAGACAATTTCTGTGGCCACATCACCTCTTATATCTGACCACCTAACTCCCCAGACTGCAACCCTTTTGATTATTATGTGTTGGGTGCAGTTAAACAAGAGACCAACTGTAGTGATACTGGCAAATTAATATGCCTAATTTGCAAGAGAAAGACTATATAACTGGTCACTGAGAATAACGTGAAAAAGGAAGACATATTAACGACTGACTAGTGCTATATTTCGACTTCACAAAAATGGCGTCGCAGATAGGATCGCATTTGTCTCTAGAAGATTCAGATTACGTGGATGTATGGATTCGCTGTTTTTCTGCCAGTGCGAGAAGTAAAAAAGACAACAAGGAGAAGGGAGGCGAAAATGAAATTACGGATTTATTTTTGGCTACAGCTGGATGCGAGGCGATAATGACAGTCTCCACCATGGCATATCCCACAAACTTGGAAGACCTGACTTTCGAAAAAAATAAGTCAGATTATAAGAAGAAATATGAGACCCAAGAAAAGGCTGGTAGTGGCAGAAAGAATGAAGTTCATGTCGATGAAACAAGAAATTGACGAACCAATCATAAAATATCTACACCGTCTACGAAATGTGAGTAGATATTGCGAATTTGAAAAACTTGGACAAGATGAACAGACTATTGAAGAGGACTTGATTCAATTAAGGTTAATTGAAGGTATGTGCAATGCATCACACCGATATAAAATAATGGAACAACTACAAATAGGAAATATGTCTTTAAATACATGCATTTACTTTATCCAACAAGAATTAATACAGAAATACAACCATCAAAAAAGTCAACCCAGTGAACAAATATTCGCTGATACGTACATGTTAAAAAAGATAAGAAAATGTTCGTATTGTGGATGTGAACCTGAAATAAAAAGGGAAAAATGACCAGCATTTGGAAAAACCTGTACAAATTGCTTAAAAAAGAACCCCTTTCAAGCAGTATGCAAATTCAAAAAGAAAAACGTTGAAAGAGTTGAAGAAAACGAAACCAATATGGAAGTCTTCACATTAAAAAATAAGAATATAGAAAAAATTGAACAAAAGAAAATAGACATTATACTAAAGGTTAAAATCAACAACTGCAATTTAGATATGCAAATTGATACGGGGAGTGAAGTAACGCTGATACCAAAAAATTTTGGGGAACGCATTGGAAAGCCACATTTACGAAAGAGCAGTTTACAACTCTGCCAATTTGATGGGTCGGTCATAAAAACTTTAGGATACTTTGAAGGTTCCTTGGAGTTAGAAGATAAATTTGAAGTAATACCTATAATTGTTACAAGTTGTAAAAAGAACCATGAACTTCTTGGAAACGACGTGCTTAACATAAATTCTACCAAATTAATTAATGAGATAAAAATGGAAAAAACTAGAAGGTTAAAAAACTATAAAGCGAGTTTAAAATTAAAAGAAAATGTTTCCCCCTCTTATTATGAGGCACGAAAAGTACCAGTACATTTGTTGCCATTAGTAGTAACAAAACTACAAAAGTTAATAGAACAAGACCTTCTTGAACATGTTCGCCCTGGGGGTAGCAAGTGGGCATCACCCATTGTAGTTTTGAGGAAGAAAGATGGTGATTTACGTATTTATGGAGATTACAAAATAGGCGTAAATCACAAAGTTTGTTCGGATTCATATCCAATACCGAATTTTGAAGTTGCATTACACGCATTGGCAGGAATGAGCGTTTTTACAAAAACAGATTTAAAAACGGCATACCACCAAATACCAATAGACGATAACTTCAAAGAAGTAACCACGATAAATACGCCAATAGGGTTACTAAGCTGGAAAAGAATACCATACGGAATAAAAACCGCAAGCGCCATATTTCAAAGGGCCATCGAACAGGTTTTAGAATATATGGAAAATATGATTTGTTGCCAAGATGATATATGCATAGGAGCTACTAATGAAAATGAATTAAAAAAGAAAACTGACATAATCTTGAATAGATTAAGAAATGCTGGAATGACAATAAACGAGAAAAAATGCATAAGCAATTCTAACAAAAAATATCTTTTTTAGGTTATTCCATTTCAAAAGAATGTATATCACCAGACCAGGCCTTGATAGAAAAAATACTAAAAGTAGCTACACCTACAAATAAAAAAGAACTGGTCTTTTTTGGGATTGGTGAATTTTTACAGGTGATATTTACCAAAATACACGGACTTGACTGAACTGTTTGCAAATTTAAGAAAGAAGAATGTTGCATTTATGTGGTCAGATGAACAACAAAAAGCTTTTGATAGATTAAAAGTAATTATGGTAAAGAAGCCAGTAGTGAAAATATTTGATCCAAAAAAGGACATTACGTTAACTACAGATGCAAGTGAACATTCGATATCGGGAATATTATCACAAGAAGGACATCCGATAATGTATTTATCAAGAAGACTAATGAACACCAAATTTAATTATTCAAATATAGAGAAGGAAGCGTTGGCTATTGTGTGGACAACTACTAGAGCCCAACAATTTTTAATTGGGAAAAAATTTCTGTTAGGAAGTGATTATAGACCACTAGAGTTTATATTTAACCCAAGGAAAGAATTACCCAAAGTCACGACATCGAGGATACTAAGATGGGCAATAAGATTGATGGCATTTGACTTTGATATAGAATATGTCAAAGGAAATTCAATTCCACATGCAGATGCACTATGAAGATTGCGATTTTACAAGGAGTCAAAAGACAAAACAGAAGAAGAATTTGAAGATGCATGCTTACATTGGGTAGAGACGGATGTGTTGTCTTTAGATAGAATGGCTGCGGAAACTAGACATGATCCAGTACTAAGTAGGATAATATCGATATGGGCCTGTGCCCAAGTGCGAGGTGGGTGGCGATATAGGCAGTTGCATCCATGGAGGCAGGGGCGACCTCTGAGGTAGTTCTTGCACACACACTGATTCGTGGTGTGTGCTGATGGTTTCTGCGTGTCGGATGGTGGCCATGTTCGGGAGGGTTGGTGAGGCCTGTCTGCTGTGGGTTTGGTTGCCTGCTGGGTCGGAGTGGCGCGTTTCTTTGGTTTGACTGTTGTGGTTTCTGTGTGAAATACACTGTGTCGTGCGAAGTCGTGTAAAGATTTGAGTTCCAAATTTTCACCTTTTCGCTCATTAGCATAGCACTGATGATGGAAATAAGTCCATCGACTGTTAAGTCTGTATTTTTGTCTTTTTTGTATTTGTTTTTTATGTGGACGGCTGCCTCTCTAAGGGTGTTTTCGAGTCAACCCGCGAAGTCTGTTAATTTTTTGCCGTCTCGCAGTTCCACATCCCAGGCTTGACTGAGGTGTTGGAAGTTAGTCATCTGGCTTTTGTGCGCTCCTAATAAATATTTCTTCAGTTGTTCGAAGGTGGATATGTCTTTTTTTGAGTCAACCATCTGCTGAAAGATACTTTGGTCCAATAAATCTTTAGCAAACTTGACGAATTCGCATTCCAGGCTGGGATAGGTGCTGAGTTCTGGCGTGACATTGATTGTGTATGCTTTGTTTAGAGCTGTGATGAATCGGTTCATGTCGTGTCCAGGGTGAAAAGTTCTCTCTAGCTTCAATATGTCATGTGTAGTTTGTTGGTGCATCATTAAGCTGTAATCGCCGTTTGTTTGAGCGGTGGGAGGTGTTAAAGTAGTTGATTTTAGGGCAGTCAGCATGTCGTTTATGTTGGCTTGAATTTCTTGTATCGTGGCTTTGGAAGGCTGTGTTGGTCCCATTTTGGTTTTCAAGTTGAATAGTAGTGTTTTCTGTTCCTTGATGAGAGTAAATAGTTTGACTCTGGTGAAGCTCGTGTAGTCAGCCATATTTCTCTTGCTATATGCTTCTGACACCAGTGTTATAGACAAGCGTATGGTTGCAAGAAAGAAATATGACAACAGCAGAAATAGATTTACATGATTTATTTCAATGAGTATAATTAGGAGGGAAGCATTTTTATTGGTCAAAAAATAGAAACACTTTAAAATATTATTTTATTTTTCGACCGGAACTTGTGCGTCGGGAACATGCGTAAATGAAGATAATGGTCATTTTGTGATGGGGCCTTGTCCCATTCACATCCGGCTCTCGCTCTTGAGTATGTTAGTTTATTTGCCTGCAAATCAGCCGTGATATGTCTTATTTTATTTTATAACAATATGGATCATGCGTATATTACTGGAGTGGGACTCTTATTAATTCTAGTAGACTCTTTTTCAGGATGGTCTGAAATAATCCGGGTGCCAGACAAGAAAAGTTCTACGATAAAACAGATTCTAAGGGTCATATTTTCCAGAAACAGCATATCAAAAACCCTTGTATCTGACAATGCACCAGAATTTTGCGATGAAGATCTTAATTTATGGTTAGAAAAAATAGGATGTAAACCGTATAAGACACCCCCATATCACCCTCAGTCAAATGAGTTAGCGGAAAGATTGGTGCAGACCATAAAAACAGGACTAAAAGCATGCTCCCAGCAAAAAGAAAAAGTAGAAGTTTTTCTACCGAGGCTGCTTTTAAGCTATTGCACAATACCACACGCTGGAAGACTGGAAAGCCCATCAGCTTTAATGGGAAGACAAATTAGAGCTCCGCTAACGATGTCGTATTCCACAAATGAAAAAATGTGGTACAAAAAGAACAAAGAAGCAAATCCGGAAAGGGCAGAATTTATCATGCAAAAAGGCCACAATACAATATAATAAATAGAGAAAATGGCAACAATGTATTAGCCCATGCAGATCAAATAAGGACCCAGGGTGAATATGAAGAGCAAAATGATGAAGAAATGTCTACAATTCCGTCCATTAATGATTTATTAGAACAACCATTACAGAATGATACATCAGAAGACGAAATAATGCAGGATCAAGTGGGACAGAATGAGTTTGAAAGTTTGGACGAAGATCAAATAATGCAAGAAGATGCCTACGATTACAGTGTAGCGCGGGATAGATCTAGGTCTCCCAGAAAAAGAAATATGGGAGAGAGAGAGAGAAGTAGAGCAAAGTAGTGAAACTATCATGAGAAGAAATACAAGAACTACTAGAGGTATAAAACCTATACGTTTCAGGGAGATGTAGTGATACTGGCAAATTAATATGCCTAATTTGCATAAGTCACTGGTAACTGGTCACTGAGAATAACGTGAAAAAGGAAGACAAGCTTAGCGACTGACTAGTGCTATATTTCGACTTCACAACACCAACAAAACTCTTTGAAATGAAGGCAAGTATTATGGTAGTATTCACCAACTTAAGCAAGGAGACTGTTCAGAAGAGTTGCAGGATATTCTAAAGTCATCTGGAGGCCGTGGCTGAAGCCAATCGTGATTTTATTAAGTTTACTCTTTAGTATTTGTAATTTTGGTAAATATATCTGTTAAAATGAGATTGTCAGTGTTATCTTCAATTTTTTTCATAATTTAGACGACAATTTATCTATCGCACCCTGTATTTGTAAAATGTTAATTATTTATGTAGTGTTGACAGTAACCTCTTGGGATTTATAAAATCAATTTATGAACATTATAATAAATTATTATTTATTGATATTTAAAAATTGCTTTAGGTTTTGTGAGGTTTATTAGAATTGAAAAATATAATAATTACAGAAAAGGTTATTTTGGAATTGTATGATGCAAAATAGTTTGCAGTGCTGCATTGATTAAAAAATGTCATATATCTTCATTGTTTTCTGAGTAACTCCCATTCTTTGTCATTTGACTAATATAGTACCAAATGTCCTTTTCTGTATTTTGATAACCATGTAGCAGTTCATCTTTTATGGCTGTCATAGATTTTTTGCATCAGAGATTATATTAGAAATCAATGGTAGACAATATAGGACATGTTTGCTGAAAATAAGTTATATGCACACTAATCAACAGCAGGAATTGAAGATACAAATATGTTAACCAAACAAAGAGTTGAGGCTGTATTGATTCAGATTTGATTTGCCCCCACCCCACACACACACACACACTACCAATCCATAACTACTCAAGGCTGACACTAGTTCTTATGGTATCTCAGGTAATCAATAGATCACTATTAGAGTCTTAATTAATGTATATATTTTGTACGTGTATGTAAAAAAAATATTATAATGTACAAATATTAAAATATGGTTCCAGTCTCAAATATGAACTTTTTATTAGAATTTCTGTCTGAATTTCTGGGATGAGGAGTTATCAGTATTTACGCTATTTATATTTGGACTCATCATTATTGTTGCTATCACAATGTTTAGGCCATTGTGCCCTCTGGCTTTCCTCAGATGTATATTGATCTTGGTAACCTACATAGAATTCTGAACTAAACCCTTTATTTAATCTATAGGCATAGACTGTTCTCATTTTACTTTCTGTGCCTAGAGATATCTTTAGTTCTTATTTTTAGTACTGCTAAGTTATTGTTTGCCCCATTCCCACTGAGTCCAAGTACAGTGCCTGACCCAGGGATTGAACTCCACAACCATTATGCCACCAAATTCACGAATCAATGTTTTAATCTTCTAGGCCATTTTATGCAGAACAATAGTCCAAATATAGTCTAAATAATTTTTAATTGAAATCAATATTTATAAACACATTAAAAATAAAATAATGATAATAAACATCATATTTTATAAGACATAACCATCACAACACAATACAAAACACCAAGTACTGAGACATCTTTTTCTTAAAGAAATAATTTAACATTAAGTCACCTGGAAAAAAATTGATATGCTGTAATACAAAACAATTCCTATATTTTTATAAGTACTTCACCATTTGTATTGTAAAATCAAATTTGCTGTAAATTATTAATACTTGTTATTATTTATTCTCTAACTTGCTAAACATCTAAATATTCTCTTTATGGATTGATTCAGTTTCATAATCTGATTGAATGATCACTTATTTTAAAATTTTTGTTTTTCAGATTCACTTCATGATCATCTTGTCTTCAAATTACACGCGTATTAAGATCTCTAAAGAACTTACGGAGTACAGAGAGACAATAGATCAGGGGGATCTTGAATTTTGTAGCATTGTGAAAAGCAAATCAAATCTAGGGACGTGAGTGTAGATCCTTGCCTTACACTACTTGAGCAACTGCAATGTAAATATACAGATTCATTGGTGATGCATGGATTCAGTGTTGCAAATTATAGACTGTCAGATAAAAAACAAAGGCATTCTAAATATGTTCTTTGATATAATACATATATTCATTCCTTATAATATTTGGACATTTGGCTATTCTTTATCTGACACACACACACATATATATATATATATATATATATATATATATTTGGCAAATGTATTTCTAAAACAATCTTGAGCACTTTTTGAAATTGTAAACATGCAATATACAAAAAGCTATGCTGAAATATTTTATAAAGAAATCTTTTATAATTGCTCAAAAACTACTATGCAAGAATGCATTTTTTCAGTGTAATTAATAACAATTCATATAAATTTGTCTTGATAAAGAAAATAGTTTCATATAATATTAGTAATAATTGTCAAAAATGCCAGAAAACTTGAATTTGTTGAAATTTAATATGGGAGGTCAGTAAAAAAAATTATTTTCTTTGTATCCAGAGGTATGAATTATAAGCCCTAATTTGAAATTTAAATCTTTTGCTTAGAAAGATGACATCTATATTTTATTTATTTATTTTTTACGTAAAATTGTTTTACAAATTGATTTTGTTTATTTATATTTTAAATACATTTTGGGGTACTGAAAGTAAAGGTTTTCTATTAGCTATAAAATTGAAAATATTTTACCTCTCAAATACATGAATATATTTGTAACATTGTTGGTAGTGTGAGGTTTTTGAACACCAAATTTAATGGGAAATACAATATCACAAATGTGTCATTGGCTTTACACAAGATTCTTTGTAGAATGATGTGTCTATTCTTGAACCCAATATTTCTGTCAGTCTTTTATGTATTTAAATTTGCTCACATTTGTTGATCTCCAGCCATAGTTATTTAACATGTATGGTCTTCTTATCACTGGTAATGCATTTCTGTTTATAAACAAAGAATACTCACCATCATAAATATAGGACTTTTGTATTATTTTTGGATTATTTTCTGTGTAAGCCCATCTTGTATATATAAAATATCCTATTTCAAAAAATAATTTGACAAAAGTAATGGCTTATTTGGAAAAAAAATGTCTTTAATTAAAAGAAAATGAAAATATTTTCAGTTTTATTTTATGAATCAAAATTTTGGATAAAAATTAAGGCAATTAGATATTAATTTTATAAAGGTTTTATAAATGTTATGAAGAAAAATGTGACCATTTAAACATTAAAAAAAATATCTTTTTCTTAAAATATTTGGCAAATGTACTTCTAAAATAAAAAAAAATTGCAGGATGCAGCAGACTACAGGTTTTTAAATCCAATAAAAATGCTTTTTGAACTTATTTACGTTTTTTGGGGTTTGTTTTTTTTACATTTATTTAAGATAAATTATTTGACACTTTCATCCGAAAATTCAAGATTTATTGAATTTCTCTCTGAAAAATGACTGGAATGTAGGAACTAATAATCAATTCCGTCTGCACATTCATTAGAGAATAAAAACGAGGCAAAAATCAAAGACAATGGCCATTATAATCTGCTCTTAAATTATACTAAATAGTTAAAACTAATTTTTCACGTTTTTTTCTTTTTTTCTTTTTTCTTTTTTAAAATTTACTGAAGATCTTTTAATGTTTTCAGGTCAGGGATTTCAAATAAATCAGCTGAATGAAGATATCGTGTAAGTGTACAAGGGAAACAACTCATGCGTGAGAAAACCAGTATTCTATATATTTGCAGGTAAACTTGATGATAAATTTCTCATCAAGATACTTCAATTTCCCAGTAGTATCTACTGGATTTTGCTTTTTAAAAATAGATTTTATCAGTAAACACTTCCCCCCTGAGTTACTGTTTATTTATTATTGATATATTCTGTCTTGTGATTTTTGGTTGATATTTGCTCAAATAACTAATGATGAATATAAACTTTCTGAAAACAATGCATGGTCCACATAAAATTTTATTTTAGATTGATACATTTGTTTTCTCACAGAATAAATAAGGATATAGTTTGAAACTCAGTTAGTTGAAAAGAATGCCTTTTTATACGGGGTGGGGAATCTCTGTAGACTTTCTGAAAATAACCACTAGTTCAAGAATTATGGCAAGGGAAATAAGCATTTTTATAAATTCATATTTGATCTGATGTTGTGTATGAAATTCTTTATTTTCCCTTATTTCATTAAATCATTAATTTTCACTATTAAAGGAAAATACATTTGGATGTCTGTCTGCAGACAAGAATACTCTCTATCAAAGTCCTTTTTTTTATTGTGATTTTTAATAGAACATATATTCTTCCATTAACGAATTCTGACATTTTTATAATTTAAACAATTTTCTATTCATTTTCATCTTAACATCCTTAATATTTTTATGGTATATGTATGTCATTAAATTTTACTTTTGATGTCTGATTTTATACAATTCAGTAACATTATTTTTTTATATATACATTGTAAACAATTTATCAAGTAGTAATTTAAATTTGTGTTATATGAAGAGGAGCAGATGATTTGACTTCTCAGGAAATTTTGAAGAACTGAAACGTTCATTCCACACCTAATAGTTTGTTTCCATTAAGGTTTTGCTAAAAAAAATTGATAACTGCAGAAAATCTTGAGAAAAGAGGGATTTTCTTGTACTGTATAGTCATTTTACTTGCATATTCATTTTCATCTAAAATACATTGCTTTATGTACTACATAATTCCAGAGATACAGTTAATTTAATCAAAAGATCAATTAAAATTACTGCATATATCTTGTCAGACATTTGCATTAGTCTTTAAAGCAAAGTTTAATTTTTTTTTTTTTTTTTTTAAGTTTTTAAAAAATATTTTTTAGTATTTTCTTCAAGTTAAACTCTTAAAGTATAATACTAACTGCAGGTGATATTGAATATAATTGATTTCAAGTCTATTATAAACTAGCATAAATGATTGATCTATTTTATTCAAAATTCTTTTTATAATAAAATCACTTCATTGCCATTTCATTTAAAGTCATATCACTGATTCCATTAAATCTTCAAAAAATTAATCAATTTTTGAATAAATTTGATATATTTTTGCAGTGGTAAATATGTTTTGTTCATTTATTCTATTTGATAATCATGGAATAAAAAATACTTTTAAGACTGGGTCCTGAAACTATTGCAATAATGCAGATTTTTCAAGTATATGAATGATCTGATGAGATGACTGCTGTGGTATACCTGCTCTTGTGTCTAAAGTTAACTACTAAATCCAAAAACATTTTACTGAAATAAAACACTGATATTTCCCACTGTATTTTTTCTTCTTTCTATATACAAGTTGTAATGCCATTGTGAATAAAGTACTTTAAAACGTTTAGTCTGTAAATGGCTATGTTGATTTGGTTGGTCTGTCTGTCCATAACATTTTTAACTGATCAACCAAACATGCCTTACGACAACAAAATTTGTCTGAATTTAAAAATATTTGAATCTAGTGAGGTCATATAAACATAGCAATAAATGCGCTAATTTCTTTATAAAAAGAAAAGATATTTCATTATATCTAATTACCTTTGTATATATAGCTAATTATTTTTTTATAATTTTTATTTATGCATATTTTGAAGAATACTAAAAATGTTTCTATACTAAAAAAATTACAAACTTAAAACTAATAAATCCTTTCCCTTGCTGATACCAACAATTTTTTGTAACTTTTTGGTCATCATTATAAGAGAGTTAACATTGAACACTCAAATCACTTTAAAGATTTTAAGGTTTCCTTACTCTTGACTATTTTAATACTTGTAAAATATAACAGTATTCGTATAACTTAATTGTAGACAATAAACTATTGTGTATTTTCTATATCTATTCGTGCATAAAATAATTGATTAAAAGTATGCATTTTAAAAGTATTTATAGATTTTAAAGAATGGAATTGTATGCAAAAGAGATGCATTTTATGCATGTCAGACAGACTGTGGCATAATTTATAATTGTGTGTAAAAAAAAAAAAAAAAAATAAATTCTAACATTGAATTTGGTCAGAACTCTTGAATCATGCAGCACAACACTGCCACATTTGAAATGAATTTTTTTTTAACTTCCATTGTACAATTTTCATTCAGCTGCCTTTCACATATCTGAAAGAAATCCAAATATTCCAATGGCTGTTTTACTTGTATGTTTGTTAATTTGTAATTCTGTATTTTTAAATGTTGTAAATAAACTTCTTAAACGTCTCTCTTTTTTTTTTTTTTTAATTTTAAAATTTTGATATTTTAAAAATATGTCTCTTGATGGGTTGAGTGCCAGCAGCATTGAATTGGGATTTGATGCAATGTTTCCATTTGTTGTTAGGGGACAACAGTCCTCTTCTTGTATGACCTTCAGTTTTCATGTCCACTTCTGATGAAATCATTCAGAAATCATATGTTTGTCTCTTTCTAGTCTTGCCTGAGAACAAAAAAAAAATCTATGGCAGTTGCCATCTCATAAATAGTGTTCCATGTTTCTGGTCCTCAAAATCATTCTGCTATCAAACAGTTTTAAATCCTGTCCACACCCATGGCTGCCAAGGCTACACTACCTCTTCACTTACTACATCATCCAGCTGAATCTATTTCTACATGTGGAGGAGGTGGAAAAATCTCATGTATGACTGACTAACCTTTTGGTAGTTCAATTTACAAATTAATAGATTTTAAGTGATGATGGTGACTGCAATGATGTCTTTTCAATGATGAAGAGGACAATCTATTTTTACTTTGACATAATTATTTCTGAGGACCCCCCCCGACACACACACACACACACACACAAAAGAAGCATCAAATATATTTATGAAGAAAGACCTGATTGTAAACTGCATCATCTGTGAATTTGGCAAGTAAAAGAAATATAAAAGTAATCATGGTAGAGTAGGATCAATGATACTCTACAAATGACTTGGGTTCAACAATGTAATCAAAATGTGTAAGCACAAACCAATCTTGCCTTAGAAAATAAAATGTATTAAGAGATCCAAAGGTACTCATCCTGCCTAATCCCCCCTCCAAAAAAAAAACAAAACAATAAATTTGTTTGTTGTGAGCAAGGAAAAGAAATGGATCACTGAGTGAAGATGAGTGCAAACCAAAATAATAGAAAAATATCAAGAACTGAATAAGCAGGCTAAAGAGAAAGGTTAATTGGTGTATTTGGAACTAACAAAAATACAAACAATATGATTGCAGGAGTAGATTATAAGAATTGAAACTCACTAGACCATAAGTGTTGCGGTCTGTAAGAATACTGAATAATAAAAACAAAGAAAATATAAAATAGAAATATTGAAGAATTTGAAAACTTTGATTTTAGAATGATTTTCTTTTTCTAAAATCTTTTTTGGTTTCATTTTCTTCATTATTTCATTAGGTCCATTTTCCTTCTTTTGTTTTTCCTACAAATCATTGCTTGTGGTGCTCAAAAACTAAATCCTTTCTCTTCTGCTCCATTATCTCCACAATCTTACCAGCTGACCTTTGACCCAGTTTGCCTAGGTCATGCTCTGCTCCAGTTAACTTGTTTCCACTACTTTCCATTGTCCAGTAGCTGATTGAGACTTGCTTTTCAAAATAAATAGTTTTCCTTTGAATATAAAAGAACTTCTATGGCCACTTTATTCTGCTTTGTCTCTTAGGCATCATTGCTTTTCTATCATCAAATACAAATATTCCATTCACAGGTTTATTGAAATAAATGGACATTATTTTGTCACATTTTACATACAAGTGTTCATTTTTTATTTTTTTCTCCTTTAAACATAACACTCTTGTGTAGATTCCTCCAAATATTTGCTAAAAAAAATAAGTATACATGATGAAAAAAATGCCTCAAACTTAATAAAAAAACAGTTTTATCATCCAAAGCTTTGTTTTATTAAGAAGAAAGACCAAAGAATTTTTTGATTATTAAATTATATTTTTGATCCTTTTGAGAATGTTTGAAATTTTGGTTAAAATTTCTTTTTACTTGTGTCAACTGGGGACTATAAATTAGTATAGGAAATTTTAGCATCTTTTTTACAGTGAAAAACATTGATTTGGAAATTCTTAATTGTTGGATTTTAATGAAATTTTCATTCAAAGATGAATGAAATTAATTTAGAAATGTTTCTTGTTTTTATAAAAATTTTGGTAAAAACTTCTTTTTTTCTTTTACATCTGTTACACCCCCCTTATTTAATTTATGAAATTTTGAGAAATTCATCTTTTGTACTGCTTAATGTTTATATTAGTTATATGCAGAACTCCTTGAAGAATTTAAATCATCAATTTGTCTTTTTTGTAAATCCAGGACCCCCACTTACTGAAAATCTGCCCTGAATAAAAAAAAAACAAAAAAAACATCATCAGTTAATTAGAAAAGCTTTTAAATGCTATTACAAGTATGATATATTATTGATACTATTGCCTTAAGAAAAAGTTTGTTTTTCAATGAATAATGAATTTTTACAAGAATTGTTTTAATTTTTTAAAATTTTAATTAGAATAATAACTTAAATTTTATAAAAATTCTTTCTTAATTTGTTCAGGTTAGGTAATATTGTTAAAGCTTACTACAATCTTACAAACTTACAAAAAAAAAATCAAAATATTTGTAACATTTTTTTTAATGTATGTCTATGTTTACAGAAAATTTATGTAAGGATGTCTGTATTGACAAAAATTGGCACATACATAGATATCTGCCAATTATTGTAAATACAGACGTCCATACACAACATTATCAGAAAATAAAAGGGATAACTATAGTAAATTTAAGGCCAAAATACCTAAAATTCAATAAAACATTAGATTACAGAGAATATTTTTGTAAATTTTAAAGATTACTGGGTAGTTAAAATTATATAAAAAATGTCCCCATGTTATATTCCTCAAGTAATTTTTACAGATATGTCCTCCATAGAAAAAAGAAATTAAACTTCTGCCTGTCAAGTTGTCAATAGAGGTGTGAACACCTCATCAAAACACCTACCTCTGTGTTAAAAAATGTATTTCTGTAATATTTTAAAATAAATGTAATCTGTTTCAAATCAGATTAATTAAACTTTAAATCAGGTAATCTTCTTCAAAGTTTAAGAAAAGTATTTTTTTTTTTTTTTTTTTTTTTAAAGATTGTTTAAGAAAGAAAATTACATTGTACTGACAGATGACTAAAATAGCTAAAATCGATTATTTTTAATGATTTTCATAAAAAAACCTTCCAGTCAATTTAAATTAGTTTTGAAATACAGCAAAATATTTTCGTTATTGGAAATATTAAACTGAATCTATTAAAACCAAAATAAAAGCTTCAAGAATGATTTTTCATTTGTAAAAAATAATTTTAAACCATAAGTATCGTTTCTTTGGAGGTATCTTCTCTTGTGTATATTCAACCAAACAATATATGTATATTTAAGCAACATATCTTCATTCAAACATGTTTGAGTGAATAATCTAGACATATGTCTATTTTTATTTTAATCTCAAATTCATTGATCAATTTCTTAATGTTGCCATTAAACTCATTAAGGAAGGTGCTGCTGTAGTTTTTTTTCATTCCTTTTATTTTCCCAAGTATTTCAAGATCATCCTTGAGTGAATTGTTAGGATAAAAAATTTATGGAATTGATAGTTGTGAATTTTTTTTGCAAATGGGCATGAAAAACACTGTTATAGTCAATTTAAAAATTTAAGAATGTGTAAGGGAGGTAACTTAATTTATATTTCTTTTTATTATTAATGTTTTAAAATACTGACTGTAGCTTGTAGGAAAGAACACAGCAATACATTCTGATTACCTTCATACATCAGAATCCATTCAACAACTGCAGGAGAAAGTGATGGAACACCCAGGCAAGGGAATACAGACTTTGACACAGGGTGTTCCACCATGAACTTGGCCAGTCATACAAGAGGTCAACTTCTTGAGAAAACTGTGTCAAAAGTAAAGAAACTCCTGAACAAGGCAAAACATCCTGTTGAACTACAGACAATAATTTTTGTCAGGACCAGCTACACAACACCCAGAACAACATATGGCTTACCTACAGTCCATATGACGTTCCTTGTATCAGGAAGACCCAGTTTCCCTAAACTGTAATGGTTTTTGAGAGTGTCTCCAGCGAGGGTGATGTCTTGCCATCTTACATCTTTGAACATGGTCTCAGGTTCAATTCAGATGTCTATGTGGAGTTGCTGAACACAATGGTCAAGCCTTAGTTGGAGAGGGTGGTTGCTGGAAGACTATATGTGTAGCAGCAAGATTCAGCTCTCTGCCACACCTCCAGGAAGAGTCAAAAGTGGTTGTCAGATAATTTTTATGACATCTAGCCCCTTAACTCCCCTGATTGTAATCCCATGGATTATTAGGTGTGGTGCATGGTTTAGAAAGAGACCAACCACATTACAGCTGTTCAACAGTATTAAGGAATTGTTTGAGGCTCTACATAGTGGACATAATGAAGGCTGCATGTTTCAGATTCCTGTGTCAGATCAAAGCTGAGGTAGATGCTGAGGATGGCTTCTTTGATTGTCTCTTGATTATTATAACCTGTATACCACTTTTCTATTTTTCCAATAAATTAATTTTTGGTTGAGATATTAATTTTTTTTTTCCTTAAAAAAACTGTCTAAATTTAGCCTGAACACACTAACAAATTAAATGAAAAATAGAAAGTAAAAAAAATAACTTTTAAATGTTATGTGTGTCTCTTTCTCTTTATAGTATAGGGTCCTACTGGAACCCATATGCTTTGAAAAATCTGGTTATTTCTGAGCCACTTTGGTTGACACTCACAAACATGGTGCTTTTTCATTTCTTGTGCAAGGATGAAAGCTGCTATGTTCTTGATATGTCTGAAAAAGAAATGAGAAGGTTCATACCACGATATATATATATATATATATATATATATATAACTCAAAGTAAAGGGTTATTGTGTGGAGTTGTATTAGTGTTGTAACCTAGGGAAGGTTACTGAATAGAATAATCACATGAAAGTTGGTAATGAATGATAATACTTAGGACACCACGAACAACAAGATTCGCCAGCGGCACATAGAAGAGGTAGTCAACTGCTAGAAGTGAATTCCACAATGAATCTCCAACTGCCGACCAACATACAGTATTTACTACTGCATTTATGTGAATGGGGACATAACCCATTATCATCCGTAGGTATGCTATAACAGAAAGGGCAAAAAGTAGTGAAAGATTTAAGTGTTCTGGCAGTGATGTCAGAAGTATAAAGTTTAAGTAGACTTTAGAAGGAACCAGAAACAGAATCTGAAACAGGAAACAAAGGATAAACCTCTACTGCTGTTCAAAAAACTGGGGAGGAGTATGAACTGAATGATAGGTGAACCTATATACTCCTAATGAGAAGGAGGAAAGAATAAATAAAATAGTGAAAAAAAATTCAGCGTTCAGGCAAAGATTTTAGAAAGACTTTAGAAGGAATTGGAAACGCAATCCTAAACAAGGAACAAGAGATAAAACTCTACTGTTCAAAAGACGGGAGGTGTGTGAACAAGTCAATAGGCAAGACTACTCCTATATATTAAAGAAAGTAGGTTTTGCTCTACTTGTAAAAATGAACACTGTTGGATGAAAAAGTGAACACGTGTGATATGATGGCAAAAAAGAGTATCTGTGGCAGATGTGAGATGAGAGGACTGGATTTAATATTGTTTGACCATGGCATGATTTTTGAAGGCTAGAAAGATAACTCCAAGATGTCAACTTCTCTCAGGTTTTCTTGCACAACAGTAGCAAAAGGACGTGAAATTTGAATGCTGTCAGAATGTCATTCTTAATGTAAGAATGGTATTCTGTTAGCAGATGGGAAAGGATGGCATCAAATCACATCCCAATTCAATAGATATTGAATTGGGACATGATTTGATACAATCTTCATTACCATTCAATTTATATTTGTTAATGTACTATAATAGTGTGCATTGCATTACATTGTTTTGGTTGTTGTCAATCAACAAGTTTGTTATTATGAATGCTATGGCATTGGTTATTGCGCCACACTTGGGCCAACAAGTATTTGTTATTAGACTGTAGAATACAGATATTATTTTGGTCAGATGAGTTCTATTTCCAACACTTTTGAGCAAATGGTCAAGTTTGTGTGTAAAGGAGATTATGTGGTGGTATTAATTTTGCTAGGGAAGAGAGGAGTAATTTACATTAATGGTGATTGCAGACTAATACGGCAGTAATAATTGTGATGTGGTAGTTATGCTGGGGGAGGGGTTGATGATGATAATTGTAGTAGCAAATAGTTATTGTAAAGTGGTAGAAGTGGTTAGTAATGGTGGTGGAATGATAATAACAATAAATGCAATTATTATGATGGTAGCTTGAACTAGAGAGTAATTGTTGGCGTCATGGTATTGGATGTTTCTCTTTTCATGTTTATAGGGTCACTGGTGGTTTATGTGGTGGTGTTTTTTTTTTTATCCGTTTGGTATAAATTCTGATAGTAGGTATTTATTTTCATGTCTACATTTGGAAATTATTTCAGATCTTATGTTTAGTAAATTCTTTTGCGGGGTATGAGATATTATTGCTATTCTTTTGTGTTAGTAAAGTAGGCATTTTTTGTAATGTTGTTGTAGGCAGGTGCTTTTTTCAATATTTTCCAGCTTATTCTTGGTGTAATATTTCTATCTTTTAAATGCCATATGTATGTGGGTAGTGTAGTGCTGTTCGAGTATTTTCTGTTGGAGAATGAAAGGTTGTGGTTGTTTTTTCTCTTCTTGAATGGACCCTCAGTGGCACCGATGTAGTACATTGTGCTGTTGTTTGCACTTACCTTGGCTTTATATGTCAACGTTACATTCAAGAAAATTATTTGCTACACAATCCATCATTGAATTCAGCAATCAAATGCGTAAATTTGTGCACAACAGCACACATATACATATATATGTCAAGTCCTATACTGATTACATATGTTTATGTTTGTGTGAGCTCTGGTGGTCGAGCATGTGTGTATATGTGTCTGCGTACCTCAATGGGTGTACAGGCGTGTATGTATGTTTGCGTAACTATGAGTGGCATCCCAACGCCAATTTTTCCTCCCACTTCTATAAAAACGTCAATACATGCAACCCTACATAAATCCAAAATTTTTAAAAAATTAATCAGTTTGTCTGACAATCGCAAAAGCATGAAACCCAGGGTCACAAACTCACATCAATCTAACTAACTAAATATATATATATATATATATATATATATATATATATATATATATATAATATTATAAACAAAAATACTAGAAAGCAAGGCAAATTTCAGAAGAGTTGCACATAAATAAATGAACATAAATATCAAAAAGTTTGATAACTGTAAAAAGATAGCAGAAAATAAAAATATAAATCAGAATTTAAGCTTAAAATACTCAGAGGTTATGAAGTCATTATTCATAACACATATTAGAAATAATCAATATTACTTTTTGGAAAGCAATAACAACTTATCTCTCAATTGATAACAAATGAACAAGAGTAGAAAATGCAAAGTTGATAAATATAACTCTAGATAAGAAAAAAGAGAAAGTAAAAATTAAACAAACACTCTTCAGGATAGCTGTACAAAAACAAGTAAATACTAATGCAGAATTAGCTAAAATATTAACTAAAGTGCTCAGGAAAATAAACCATATGGACAATTTTTCTACACACTAAATTCACAAAAAAAAATTGTAAGTAGACAAAAAAATTAAATAGGAAGGTACAAAATATTTCTTGTCCATCATATTCAACCAAACATCCACAAAAGAAGGATTGTTGGACAAATATATAAGTTAAACATTTGTAAATTATTTTGTATATAAATTGTATTAAAAATATAATTATTCCAAACTGTATTCACAGGTGAGTTAGTTATTAATTAATGAGATTACAGATATGAGTCAATCAATATGGTAAACAGTTAAAAAATCAAATTGACAGTGAATTATAAAAGGTCATCAAAAAGAAAGACCATTTGTACTGACAAAGGTTCCATGCATAAAACAATGCAAAGAAGACGTCTTGGTAATCATCATGCTGACAGATTTCTACACAGTCTGGTGGTGGCTCAGAGCCAAGTTCTGAGGCTGACCTAGAAATGGTGCCAAACTAATAATATGGTCAGTCCTACTTTATCTGGTCATACACAACAAGAAAAACCAACTAGCACTTGCTCTGACTTGTGCATTAGAATTTCTTTTGCTTTTGATGAGTTCAAGTTTGAATGTAATCTTCAGGCCAGGAAGATTAATGTCAAGCATGAAACAGACTGTCATCACTCTGTGTTGACCTCTTATATTTATTTTATATTTATATATAGTAACACAAGTCTCTTTGAGTTTCCAATCATAACTCTATGATTAAATGATAATTTATAAATTCAAAATATCTAATTTTAATTTGTTATATAGAAAATAATTTTTAGCATATTATTTAAAGCTTTGTGTGTTTGTTGCCTTTCTCTCTCTCTCTCTCTCTCTCTCTCTCTCTCTCTCTCTCTCTCTATATATATATATATATATATATATATATATATATATATATGTGTGTGTGTGTGTGTGTGAATATATATTTAAATGCATGTATATAGAATGGGATGAACACCAATTGTAAAACCAATTCCATTATTTTAGGTAATTTCTATTTTAAGACTAAATCTTAAATGTTGTTGATTGCAATAATTTCTCTCATTTATTTGAGACTAGCAGTAGAGCCCGGCGTTGCCCGGGTATGTAACAGTAAGAGATAGATCAAGTATCGACCATCATAAAGACTGAAAAATAAAATTGACAAAGATTATTGTTTAAGGTTGACGGACACGCATGTCTTAATTATTATTTTTTTTTTTTTTTTACGAATTGGTCAAACCCTAATTCAAACAAAAACATTGTTTACAATCGTTATGAGTCTATCGATTGGTGAATAGAATTTTATTATAAACAATTGTCTTGTAAATGGAATTTTTAAAGCATTCTGAATGTAAATAAAGAAAGAAGTGTGCAAGACAATAAGAAATACTACCTGCCGAAAAAAAAGTGGATGTTTGTTTTATCGGCTGAAAAATGTAAGAAATCCGAACACACACACACACACACACACACACACACACACACACACACACACACAACAACCTGGGTTTTTAACCTAAGTCACTCCACGGAATCGCTAAAACATAGAGCATAGTCTGATGAAAAAGACGCCAAAGTTTATGAAAACAAAATTTTTATCGTCAAAATGCTTATGTTTTTATGAAGAGGATAGACTAAATTTTTTAAAATTATTTTTTAAAAATTTTTCCATCTTTTAGAATATTCTAAATTTTGATTTAAAAACCTTGTTTCTCTTTGTCGCAACAAGGGGTAGTAAATAACATAGATAATTTTTAGCGCGTTTTATTGTATTTACACACATTAATTTGGAAAATCTTGCAAAAATAATTGTCAGATGTTAATGAAACTTTCAGAAACTATTCACAGATGATCGAAATTATTATAAATATGTTTTTTTTTATTAAAGTCATGGCAGAAATATTTTTTATATTTATTAACACCCCATAACTAATTTTATGAAAAACTCTAGAAATTCGAGACCATCGGTTTTAGTGATTACAATAGTTAAAAGCACAAGGCTTTGAAGAATGCAAATCATGTTTTTTTTGTTTTTTTTTGGCCAACGTACCTGAAAATCAGCTGAATTGTAACATACAAAAACTCAATAAAACAAATATATTATTTAGTTTCAAATGCTTTTATTTGTTTTAATTTGTTTTTATGAATATGGACAATATTTTCTGAAAGCAAAAATTTTTTTCAATGAAAATTGAATTTTTAATACAATTATTTCTTATTTCTTTAATTTTAAAAAGATTTAAAAAAAAAATTTAAATTGAATTTAAAAAAATATTTTAACATTAGTTAAAAAGCAACATCAACCTTTCAAAAATGTCCGTGTGAGATTGTCATTGTCTAGCGCTTTGAAAATTGTATAATTTGGACCAATCAGATTAGCCATGGTAATTAAGAAATGTAATTTTTGTGTTTATAGTCGGACAGTAATTATCAAGTACGGAAGACCAACCAGAATACAATTTAGTTGCATTATTTGAGTTCAGCATTGTTCTCCGCTGTTAAGCCCTTTACTTTTGCGAAACACGTATGGAGAAGTTAATTTGAGTTTTCAATTTCAACTGAGAAGGGTACCTACAAGTAACAGTATCATCTTATGAAATTTAACTACTGCTAAACTCCTAATTTATATGATCTTATTTTTATATTAATCTCAGTTATGACATTTTTCCATAAATGAAATATCAAAATTAATAATAAAATGAATGGAAATACAAATAACACAGTAAAATGTAATAAATGTACATAAAATTATAGTATTTTATGTACACTTCTGATAAAATTTCATAAGAAAGGTACCTAAATTGATTAGATACCTTTTTCTTATGAAATTTAATCTCACTATTAACAGTCTTATTTTTTAATTTCTTTATATTTTCCATAAAGCATCGTAAAAAAAAATAAAAAATTAGAGCGCTGAAAGTTTTCCTTAAAAGTAACAAGGTAAATAATTTGTTCACTTAAATAATTTCACTTCCTTCCATCCGTAGAAAGAATTTTCCTCCCGTTAAGTTATCTAAACGTCATGAATGTGCCTTTCGTCAATCGTCAAGCGACGCGAAAGGTTATGACCTGCTTTGTTTTATTTTCAAATTACATTTTTTCGGCGCAGAAGCTAAGTTAAGCTTGGTTCAAAATATTTTAAATAAACAGTATAATTTCTGTTTTTATTAAAATCAGTTTTGAAAAATGATAATTGATTTTTTAAAAGAATATCAAAGTAAGATTTTAATCTTTTTATCAAATCGAAAAAATGATTGAAAATGATTATCTGTCCTTTTTTTGACAAAAAAAATATTTTTAACGAAAATTTCAGACGTTCTAGGAACGATTAAAAAATGTAAAAAAATACCCCCAAAATACATTGATCTTTCCTCTTTAATAATAATATGAACATTAGATGATAAAATTTTGTTTTCGTCAAGTTCGGCGTCTTTTTCATCATGCTATGCTCTTTTGTTTACATTTTCGTGGGTGAGTTGCCCCCCTTTCATTCTCACGATGTGTCTTAATCGTGTTTTCAAATTGATTTTATTAAAAAAACAACTGTGTTTTTCCCATTTTCGTACCCGTTAGAACCACCACAAGGTAATTTTATGTAGTCCTGTGAAGTTTTGTTGAAATCGGCAAAAAAATGTAGGAAATTCGATCCAACATATAAACGTTACAGACACACACACACACACACACACACACACACACACACACACACACACACACACACACACACACAATCTGGGTTTTATAATAAGTAAGATTCATTGGCTTTTTGGCACTGTTTGCCAAAATGAATTCATAAAATGGAAAATCATTTTAAGTCATTTCTAGCTGATCATTTTTAGATAGTATATAATGATAATCTCTTCATTAAAGCATAAATTTTGGCAATATTTTCAGTTTTTGGCAGTTTTTTTTCAACTATTTTAAGATCCTGCCTTTTCTTCTCTTTAGGCTTTTTCAAGTTGCCTAAAATTTCTCAAACTGAGAAGTTTACTGTAATTGTAAACTTAAAAAAGCCAATGTTTGCAAAATGGCTTTCTACAAATGTCAACTGACAATATATGCACAAGGGGCATAATGTTATGGATAATGGCAATAAACTGCATGGAACCAGCTATCAATATAATTATTCTTTTATAAGCATGTGATCCTAGCAGAAATCAGAAAGTTCCAGGGTTTGACATGGTGTCATTATTTATACATACTCTATTCACAAGTGTCCTTCCCATTTACCTATCTATAAATAGATAATAACACATCCATAACCTTATGATGAAAAACCATTTATTTTACACAACAAATGTTTTACGTAAAATATATTTTTCTATATAATCTCCTCTCATGTCAACACACTTAATTCAGTGGTGAATATTAATTAAATAGATTGAACATTATACAGTGAAAATTTCAAACCAAAATCCAACAGAAGCTACATGTCAGTTTGTCGACATACTGATATACATTTGTACATACACACAGTTAAGAAAATAATGACATATTTTTGAAGACAGAATGAAAACAAAATGTTGAAATTGCCAAGATCAAAATCCTTGTTAGCCATGATTATTCTGGCTTTAAATAACATACAAAGGGTTTATAAACTGTAGAAAACAAATCACTCAGACATTTACTCTATATCAACTACAGTACTTTCTTAATCAAATATTGAATACTTACAAATATATTACTGTTATTTGTCATATATATCGGCACATTCATTTTGATGGATGGAAGTGTAAATATATTGAAATATATGTTGTTTTTTGCTATGAAAGATTTTAAGCAAAAATTTGTTAAATCGGTTTTCATAACTAAAATTTCAGAAAGATTCAATAAGTTTTGGAAAATAAATAAAACCACAAAATTTGAGCCATAAATTAAAGATAATAATAAAGATACTGTAATCCATATTAACTTTTTGTGTTTCAGGAGTTTTCAAATCTTGCTGGCAGCAGATTTACTTTTACACAAGTTTTCAGGTTTCTTTAATTTGAAGAAAAAAGTTATTAGGGAAAAAAATTGAAGAGGAATTATATGAAGGTTTGATTTCATAGTTTGGTTTGGTTTGTTTTGTTTGACGGCATATCAACCTCAATGGATTATTTAATGCTGACAAGATTTTTAGGATAGTTTTGTATGAATAGAATATGTATTCTTTTTAAGAAATCAGTTTGTAGATCAGGTTTCATTGACATATGTTTCTAAAGGGTTTTTTTTGTTGAGATTCAAACATATTGCTGGTAATATTTTTTTAAAAAATGTACTGCTGCTATTTTTACTATAAAAATCTATTTTTAAACTTTCATAGTGTTTTGAACCTAGTTTTGGGCATTCACTATTTGCCCATAGCTGAGACCCTGACAGGTGTTACAACCCCAGGTCAGTGTACCTGGGAACAATAACAATTAAGAGGTGGTTCCATTCTCCTCAAAACCTCCCAATCAGAGGCCCTTTTGCCAGATATAGTTTATTGTCATACCCAGGACAGTTGCTTTCATAGTTTTATGGTTCAGATTTTCGCTGGTACCATAGTGTGTGTTTTTTTTTGTTTTCTAAAAATGATCAAATCTTTCCTAAATTCTTTATTTTGAGGATATGGGTATTATAAGAATTATACATAAACTTTTATTGAACCCTCTCCAAACATGTGCAAGAAGAAACTTTTTATATCTTCTTATTGATGTGTCTGGCTTATAACAATTTAGCTGCAAATATATCAGGTTGTATAATTGACAGAATTCCCTGTAGATTTCTTCACCTTTCAACATCCTCCCAGGAAACATTCAAAATATTGGTTGTCATGGTGAGAACTGACTGCTTCACTATGCAGAAGGTCACCCTCTGTTACATTATGACAAAAGAAAATGGCTAATTATGTTGGGTTGTGAAGGAGAAAACTATACACAGCAGAATATCTGAGAATGGAAAGAAAGAGGATATGTTAATATAGATTAACATCTACATGGGTTATGGGGTGCCAACTATCATTTCCTTTTACATTGACTGAAGTATAGATTTGAATGGATTTGGTGATGTGTAGTGAAATGCATTGGTTGTCAATTTGACTTTCTTTGTTTTTCTTCACAAAAATAATAGTAAATGAAGCAAGAATAGTTACATAAACGTTTATATTGATTTAGAAAACATTTCTTATTGAAGGAAGGACTAATTGTCATTGAGAATACTAATGTCACATGTTACTTAAAATATTTCCATAATATCCACTAAAAATAAAAGAATTGAAATTGGGCTTCTTTAAAATGTTGTGTTGCAAATGCAGCAAACAAAATTAATGTTTTGCAATATGGAGGACAAGAATGAAGATGATTGGCTGTATGGAAATCTAGCAGAAATATGTTTAATTTCTATGACTAGATGTCTGTATAATTTAAAATGCTTTCCATCTTTTTTGAATTACTTTAGCAACCTAACACAAACTTTTCATCATTTTCGATTGTCTCCTTTGAATAAAATTAAATTTAAGTAGGATTTAATGAGAATGTAGCCTCAATCATTATTCCATATATTTTTTTAATATCATGTCATAGATTCTTTGACATTCTATCAGGTCTATGTTGTATCCAGTCTTTACTTTGTGTTTTTTCTTTCTCCTTTCAATTGCCTTACAGTCCAACAAAATCACACAACTCAGAATTAAGGTTTTGTATTAGTCATATTAATGTGAAAAGAGGGATGGTGTAGGAAGCCTTGCAAAATTCACCATTCTATGTGTTCAATGGGTCCTAACTGATAATCTTCAATGGCATTACATTGATTTTTTGATATAGAAAACCTTAATTGATAATTTTTTTAAATACTCAAACTTGTCTGTGATATTATCTCAGTTGATGGGAATAGGGATTGAAAGACATTTTTTGCCTGAATGTTCATTGAATTTGGAATTATAATCAGATGAACCTAAATATTTAGATAAAGGATGATTAAAAAAATACTTTGAGTGTTGGGAAGATGTAAAAGAATATGACAAACTTTTAGGAAAATTGCTGTCTTTTACAATGTACTTTTTACAGTAACAGATACACTTCAGCATATCTGTTACTGCACAACTGTGATGATATCCAAGGTCAGTTGTATGCATATATAGACCTGGCTAGCTATGATCAAAGCTTTCTCTCCTTGTCCGTGATTGAATTCAACAAAGAATAATGACAAATGCTTTTCAAGACACTGATTGGGAAATAGCAAACAATATAATTTCTCACTTAACTGTCAATTTTTATTCAGCTTCATCTACATAAACTGCTATCCTACTAACTTCCAGACACAGAAAACATTCACTGTCTGTGATCTTGGCAAATTCTGACCCACTCCTTTTTGGTCCTTTCCTCCTATTTGACTGCCGGTCTCCCTTCTTCATTGACTGCCTTTTACTGACTATCATTATATAGACACTGGCTGGGGTCCCACCACCTCTATCTGTCCTGTAAATTCAAATTAAAGGAACTTGGGCATGTAATGGAAAAAGAATGTTTTATTTCAACTCCTTCGTTCTCCATATGTGTCCTCTCTCAAATGGCTGTTCAGCCCCTTCTGGGTAAGCTGCCCCTCTTCTGATTGAAGAGTTGGTGAGGGGAGCAACTCATGAAGATTAACAGTTCTTCCCCTTTTTCTTTTTCAGCATCAGGTGTGTGTATATATATTTATTCATCTACAAAAAATATATAAAAGAATGTAAATCCATTAAACAGGATTTCTTAGGCTCTGATATGAACTCAATGATGGTACTCCTTTTTTTGTCAGTGAGTCCACAGTTTGTACATCAGTTGATATCCAAGAGATTTTGGCAATTTCTTTTCTATCTATCATTTCTCACAAAATAACCATTTCTATGCAAAGTCTCTTCTTCAAAATTTATGTTGATGAATCTATCTCACCATAAAGACAGAAATTATCAGTTTTATACATAATTTGTATATTTTCATTATTATCTTCAAGTTGCAACAGTTCTAATAAAAATTTCTTATAAAAAAAGACATGCTTCTGCTGAATCAACCATGGCTAATGTTTTGGATGCTAGAGTACTTTTGACAATTCTTCTAATACATTTTCATTGTCAAACAATGTGCATATATCTATTGTTACTTCTTACCAAAAAGAGCACATATCCTCCTTGTGATCCAGCATCAATCAAAATGGCAAAAGAAGCGCAATAATTTTAAAGTGTTCAATATTTCCTAAATCTGGAATGTCTGTCTGGGATTTTTCACTTTTTGCTTTCTTGACTACACTGTTTGCTTGTTTTATACATTCTACATATTTTTGCTTTAATACCGAATTTAAGGCACAAACATCATAACTTAGCTCAGTCTCAGTCTGGGTGGTTAAGTCAATTAAGTTGACCAATCAGCTGCTGTGTCTCTGTTACTTTTGTTGTAGATATAGTGTCATTCAGATTTCTGTCTACTTCTACTGGGATATATTTTAACATTTTTACATATTCATTCTGTCCTAGTTTGATATTATCTCCATTTTTCTTTATGTTTAATCCTATATATTGGAATTTGGCAACTTCTTCAGATTTGACTTCAACTAGATGATGAATTTTGTTTATAACGCTGGTCTGAAAGATTTCTGTTCCTGCAAAGCAGAAATCATCAACATGGGCAGCAATTATACCCTAAAGTTTGTTTCCAAAATGCCTGGTCATATTTTGAAACTCCCGTTCCTAATTTAATTAATCCATCCTTGAATGTCAGGTACCAGGATCTTGAAGCATCAGTCAAACCATATACACATTTGGAGAGCTTCCAAATATAACCTGGAGGCACATTGGCCTCTTTTGAAGAATCCAAATAAACCACTCAGTCTAACTTTTTACTCTGTAGAAACAGGGTTTTTATGTCATGAATTATTCCCAATGCTATGTGTAGATCTTCTTTAGAGCAGGTGTGAGAAGAATTTTTTATATTATTTGTTGATGTAATGAATATGCATACACCTGGGTTCCTCCTCACAGTAATATGATTGGCTGGTGTCAGCCATAAATACAGACTGATGTGGAGGTACATGACGATGCCTATAGTCTTCGCCTATTGCCTACCACTATGACGAGGACCAGTCCATTACGGTTACCTGCTAGATTGTCCTACCCGGTTACAGTAGTCAACAACCACTTTGCTACTTCGAACAAATATATCCCTTTTCAGGACATATCAGTTGGCGACAAGATTCGAAATGACCTCACAAGTTAAAACAAAAGAAAAAAAAATATACAGTTGACAACACTTACTAACGAAGAACGAAAGACTTGTTCGACGCTTACAGAAAGTAAGTAATTTTTCCCTCATTTTTGTTTTAACTATTATTAACGAGGAACGTTAGAAAAGGAAAAACTTGTGCAACGCTTACAGAAAGTAAGAAATTGCCCCGCCCCCGCTTTGTTTGGACTTAGAAAATTTTATTGTCTACATAAATTAAAGCAAATTTTTTTCTTGTGGATACGTTGGCAGAATGGAACAAATTGCGGAATTAACTAAGGTGCTACAAGTCACTTTACAGCAACAATTACAAAACAACAACAATAATTTATTCAGCAACAAGAAAGGTTTGAAAAGTTATTCAAACAACAGGCAAAAGACAATAAATCACTTTGGGAAGACGTATTATCTAAGACAACAAAAGAACCGGGTTCTAGATTTTTTTCTGCTGAAGGAATTTCACATTCACTCTCTGAATTTTAATACGACCCCGACAGTGGTTCAACATATCCGGGTTATTTTCGTAGGTTTGAAAGAATATTTACAGAAAGATGCGAACAATGGTCCGACGAGGAAAAAAATCACTCTATTGTTGCAGAAGTTGGGAACAGAAGAAAATACAAAATACGCGAATTTAATCCTCCCAAAGAAGCCAGAAGAAATTACATTCAGCGAAACAGTAGAAATTTTGTCGAAAATTTTCGATGAAAGAGATAGTCTGTTTCATACACGATACAAGTGTCTAAATATCGTAAAACAAGAGGATGTTGATTTTGTCACGTATGCAGGTATGGTTACGCACAGTGTGAGGCGTTTAAATTAAAGGAATTGTCAAGCGACATGTTCAAGTGTCTAATTTTTGTGCAGGGTCTAACGGCACCGAAGGACAAAGAAATTAGATCAAAAATCCTCACTATCATGGAATAGGATACGAAGATTACACTACAAAAAATAACGGAAGAATGTCATAAAAAAAGATAATACTTGGATTGAGGAGAAGAGTATTTCGCGAGTACAAACTGTAAGACAACAGAAGTGGATACAAAATAAAGAAAGAAAAATTATATGCAGTTCGTGTGGAGGACAGCATATAAAGAAGGATTGTTTCTTTAGGGATAAAATGTGTTTTAAATGTGGGCGTGTAAGCCAGAGAGGTTCACATCGTGGGGCAAAACAGAAAAGTAAAAGCAAACTCTCAAACAAAGGTGAACGTAGTTTTGTCTAAAAATTGATGAGGGTCAAAGAAGAAAAATACCTCAATGTAAAAATAAATGGACAGACCGTAAAATTATTACTCGATTCAGGAAGTGATATCTCGGTAATAAATGAGCAAACATGGGAAAAAATCGGTTACCTGCCGTTGACTAACACAGACAAAATTGCCAGGGGAGTATCAGGAAAAAGACTTAAATTTAGAGGTGAATTAAAATGTAACATTGCGTTCATGGGAAAAATTCACAAATCGAAAGTGTATGCGTTCCCTGGTTTAGTAAACCTCTTTGGTTTAGACTGGATCGTATTGTTTAATTTATGGGAATTACCGGTAAATTCTTTCTGTAACAAAGTTAACGTCATAGAGAACTATAAGACGAAGCAAACAGAAAGATTTATTACGGATTTGAAAGGCGAATTCCCTCGCGTCTTTTCAGAAGGACTAGTTCTGTGCATAAAAACAGAAGTCAACCTCGAATTGAAAGAAAATGTTGAATCAATCTTTAAACCAAAGAGAAAAGTACCATTTGCGGCACTAGACACAATAAATGAGAAATTAGAAAGGTTGGTGAAAATTGGCGTAATTTCAAAAGTCGATTACTCGGATTGGGCGTCTCCAACCGTATAAATTAATAAAAAAACGAAAAATCAGAGTGTGTGCTGATTTTTCGACAGGCTTAAATGATTGTGTGAAAGACCATGCGTACCCTCTACCGTCTTCGGAGGATATATTCACTAAATTGAACGGAGATAGAGTGTTTTCAAAGTTGGACTTGTCGGAGGCTTACTGACAATAAACACGCATAAAGGGATTTATAAACAAAATCGTCTTCCTTTTGGATTGAAAGTAGCTCCAAGCCTATTCCAGCAAATAACGGACACAATATTGGCTGGTATGGAGTATGCAATCACATATTTAGATGATATTTTCATTAAAATGAAAACGAGGCCCAACACAAAACGCATATTAGAGTGGTATTTCAGAGAATTGAGGAATACGGGTTCAAGCTGAGTACTGAAAAATGTGAGTTCTTCTTAAAGAAAACACAGATGGGCAGATCATTGACAGTAAAGGAAATAAAGGGCTAAGGTTATAAAAAATATGCCAGCACCTGATAATGTGGCTAAACTCCAGGCCTTCTTGGGATTAGTAAGTTACTATAGCATTTATATCCCAAAAATGTATGATATGAGAGCTCTTTTAAATAATTTAGTGAAAAAGGGCGCAAAGTGGATATGGTCGAAAGAATGCGAACACGCTTTTAAAAAAATAAAAAGCTGTCTATGAGCAGACCTATCGTTAGCACATTTCGACCCGAGGAGGAAAATCATTGTAGCAGCAGATGCCAGTAATGAGGGACTAGGTACAGTATTGCTTCATAAATTCGAGGATGGATCTACGAAGCCAATAGCACATGCCTCGTGAACGTTACTGCCCGCGGAACGAAGTTACAGTCAAATCGAAAAAGAAAGTTTAGCAATAATTTACGCTGTAAAAAAAAAAAATCACAGGTTTCTATACGGAAGAGAATTTATTCTGCAAACAGACCACAAACCGCTGTTAACAATATTTGGTTTAAAAAAAGCTATACCAACTCACACGGCAAATCGACTACAGCGTTGGGGTGTAATTCTATTGAATTATAATTTCAAAATAGAATATGTGCCTTCAAAGAAGCTAGGTTACGCCGATGGGCTATCAAGATTGATACCTAAATATACGGAACCACTGGAAGAAACAGTAATAGCGGCGCTAAGAGACGAAAGTGAATTGTCGGGTCTGTTATGCAACATTATTACAGAACTACCGGTTACGGTAGAAGATGTGAAAAAAGCTGCGGCCAACAATGATTTCATTAAAAAAATGAAAAAGCAAGTCTGTTTGAACGAGACAACTAAAAAAGGAATGAGTGTGTCACCTTTTTCAATCTGCGAACAGGTATTACTATACGCAGATAGAGTTGTAATGCCAGTTACTCTGCAAAAGAAAATTGTGAAAGAATTTCACACTGGCCATTCAGGGATTTCGAGAATGAAATCTCTAATGAGAGGCTATACTTATTGGCCGAGGATGGACCAAGACATAGAAAATTTGGTGAAACAGTGCAGAGGATGTCAAGTGGCAGCAAGGGATCCACCGGTAAAGATTCAACCATGGCCAAAGACAGATGTTCCATGAACTCAATTGCATGTCGACTATGCAGGGCCCATAAATGGATCTTATTACCTGATCATTGTGGACAGTTTCACTGAGTGGCCAGAAATTGTTAAGTGTAGACATCCGACTGCAACAAATACAATAAACGCACTTAATGAAATTTTTAGTCGCTTTGGACTCCCCTAAAAACTTTAGTCAGCGACAACAGAACGCAGTTTATGGAAGAGAATTCAAGGAATTCTGTAGATCATTGTCCATTGATCACGTGACAACGCCAGTATATCATCCAAGATCGAATGGATAGGCGGAAAATTCGTGGACACCTTTAAACGAGCGTTGAAGAAAACCAAGGCGTGGACACGAATGAAAGAAGTATTCAGAAATTTTTGGCAGTATATAGAATGACGCTAAACCCGAATACGACGTCAGGGTTATCACCAGCAGAGTTAATGTTTGCGAGAAAAATACACTCTGTGTTCAACAGGCTGTTGCTAAGTCCGGCAAAGAAAACTGCTAGAAAAGAAAACCAGATGACTAAAGCATATAAGCCAGGTGACAGTGTTTTTTTCAAGAACTTGAGGGCTGGAAAAATGCATTGAGAAGAAGGAATGATAAACAAAAGAATTGGCCGGTCATATATAACATAAAAGGGGAAAAATTTCGGTGCAAAAGACATTGGAATCAATTAAGACCCAGACACACTACAGAGGTCACGGAAAATACCGAAGAGATTCCAATGGAAGTCCTGTATAATGCATTTGAAATTCCCGTTCCAGTAAGTCAACATTCGCCAATGGAGGTATTCCCGACCTCAAGGCCAGAGGTACCAGTGTGCCAAACGCCACCACTGCAAGGAGGATTGAGGCGAAAAAGACTTAAGAAAAAAATCAATCGATTAAGTCCAGACCCTAAAAAGAGAAATTATTGAAGCTAAATTTCACGGGAAAACTTTGCTCGGGGGAGGTGATGTAATGAATATGCATACACCTGGGTTCCCCTCACGGTAATATGATTGGCTGGTGTCAATACAAATAAATACAGACTGATGTGGAGGTACATGACGTCGCCTATTGGCTACGCCTATTGTCTTCGCCTATTGCCTATGCCTATTGCCTACCAGTTCATTATGGTTACCTGCTAGATTGTCCTACCCGGTTACAGTAGACAACAACCACTTTACTACTTCGAAGAAATATATCCCTTTCCGGGACATATCATTTGTCCTGGAAACCTCAAGCTACAAGTCTAACTTTATAAATCTGTTTACCATTAGAACTTTTATAAGTATAAAACCCATCTTGTGGATATCTTGGTTTGATCATAGTCATGAATTTGTATGTAAGTTTTATTTTCAACCCAACTTTGGAGCTCCTTTCTTGCCTTTTCTAGATCATCATTTGAGGAGGAAATTATTATATTTTCCTCATCACAAGAAGTAGTTTTGTCTTCTCTTGTTTGCTTGACCTCGCTTGCTTGCCATTCTGTTGCTCTATGCTCAAAGTTCAGCTAAAAACCTTGTTCCATAACTACATTCATTAAATGTTTGTTTCTGCCTGTTGCTTTGTTTGCCTTACTTAAGACATTCAATCTTCTTCATTCTGAATCATCATCATTGGCAAGCTTGCATTTAATAGTTTGTTCTGGTTTCGAGAGCTCTCTTTTCTTAAGAATGGAGTTTTGCATGGGTGATCTGCTTCTTGCTGTCACAGTCTGATGTTGTTCAATATTTTCATTTGGGATTTCTTTATCTATATCCTTCTCTTAAAAAATTGTAGTTGTATCAGGTCCTTTTTGTAAGGTATTGGGGTCTGTTTCATTATTGTACCATCTTCAGAACTTTGATATGCTTCAGGGTAATGGACTAAATGAGATGAATGCACTCTCACATATGTACTGTTATGTTTAACAAGTACCTGCTTATTCACCCACCCTATGACATTTCCTGGACCAAGCCACCTATCATATATGTTTCTTTTATAGAGAACAGTATCACCATTTTTGTATGACTGCACTATATTTGTTTGAACTTGGTGATAAAGTGCATGTTTTAGTTTTTCTGAAGACTTGCATTCTATGAAATATTTCCTGGCAGCATGCCTTGTGTTAGGGTTGTTTGCAACAACTTCACTGGCAGAAATATTTTCTAATGCAGAGAGTTTGTCATTTAAAAAAGAAGGCAAGTTAGGATTCCTACCAAAAACAAGTAATTTAGGACTATAACCAAGGACACTGTGAAGTGTATTTTTGGCACTTATGGCGCATGCAAGTGTTACATGAAAACTACAACTTGTGTCTTCAATTGTTTTCTTCATCATTTCTCCCAGTATTCTATTGTGTCATTCATTTAAACCATTGTTCCATAAACTTTCAGCAGTGTGTACTACAATATTCAACTTCTGTACCATGTCTCTAAATGACTGGTTATTGAACTCTCTGCCATTGTCAGTGAAGATAGATCATGGAGTACCAAAATATCCTATCCAGTGTGTGAATATAGCACTAAGAATGTCAGAACTTTAATTTCTTTAACATTAATTTCTTTTATGTTCATGGCAATGCTTTCATTAAAATATGATCCTAATGAGAACCCAACAATAGACCTGAGTCCAGTATTTTTTTATTCAATGCATATTTCACATGATTTAAGAACTTCTATATTTATAATATTTCACATGAATTAAGAAGTTCTTGTAAAATTTTTATTGATTCAGAGTCTTTTAATCCTGCATTCTTAATCACAAAAACCTTTTGCTACTTGGATGGCTGAACTGTCAAAATGTCATTTTGTTTTTTGTAATTTTTTCTGATTTGTTTTTGGTAGTACTTTCTTTAATGAAAAGTATTTGATTGAACTTACCTTGATCTGGTGGAGGTCTGGTAATAGGGATGTGATAGTGACCAGATGAGGTACACCACAGTGGAACTATTTTTCTAAGCATCGTGAAATCTTATCCTGCTTATTACTGGTGCTATCAGCATATAAACAATTGTAACTCCAGTGAAATGTCAGCCACATGTGAAGCATTTGGTGGTATTGCCTTCAGGTTCAAATGAGCCTGAACTTTTGTCAGAAGATACCAGAATTTTGTTCTCACGTCCTTGTCTGCTTCACTTATCTCACCAACTGGAAAACTGAGAAGGATGCTGGTTTGACAAGCGACCATAATATACTTCATTTATGTCTTCCTGGCTGTTTTGACTGTAGGCAAAATCCATATCTCTCTTTATCACAAATGATTGAGTATTTGTTGAAGCATCAGAAAATTGTCTGCACATAATTTTTTTAAGTTGTTTGGACATTGTGGACCATGTTAATTTACTTACGGTTGCTTTTACTAGTCACTTATTGTCAGGTGTCAGATTTGCACTTTTTAATGCTCTGTAGGCGAGTACTGACTCTGGTATTTTGTGGTCCTTTAACTTTGTGGCATGATGGTCAAAGTTATTAAGGTAGTGATGTGGGGCCAAAGTTGGGACCACAGAAGTAAAACACAGAACATGGATTAGATGTAAGAAAGATATATTAACAACAGGTTACAGAGATAGTGTAAGCAGAGCTTACTATAAGTTAGTGTCCAACACTGGTAGTCATACTAGAATCTTACTGTCTTTCTGTGTCCCTCTCAGTGTCACTCTCTAGAGTGCTATGTCGCCTACTTAATATAGGCCTGGAAGAGTCTATTGTGTAGGTAGTTTCCAGTCTCACAATACGTAGTCATCTATTGACATGTCATTCTGTCATCAATATTGTTTGAACGACTTGTTAGTGTCCTCTAAAAAAAGTGCATGCAACTTTTCATATAATTTTTCCATTCCATAATCAGCATGTAATGTGGTAATGTCCAGTTCTAATATGACCTCTCTGGCTTTTCCTTCCAGGGATAAAAGTAGTACGAGTGCACAGTGCAGTTTGTTTATTCAGGTAGCAAGTTCCCAAACTTGCATTTCTTTTTTTCCAAGTGTTGTATTTATCTGTGTTTAAAATAGGCGGAGGAATAAATTTGGAAGCCATTGTGTTGATTAATGTGCTCTGCTACAAATGTAAATTCAAATCAAAGGAACTTGGACACATAATGGAAAGAGAATGTATATATATATATATATATATATATATATATATATATATACAATACAGCAGAAATACCTTCCATATCATTGTAAGACATTAGCTAGATGAAAATACCATTTTTACTAATGTCTTACTATTATGTGGGGGGTATTTCTGCTACAAACTGTGTGTGTGTGTGTATATATATATATATATATATATATATATATATATACACATTTTGGTGTGTGACTTAAGTTTTACTGGTTTTCTGGCTCATTGGGCACAACAAAGTATATCTTATGTTTTTATAAAAATACACAGATATCACATGGGAGGAATGTTGCTTTATAGACTAAAAATAAAATAGTACAAGAGGAGCAGGAAATGAAGTGCATGGAGGGTTCATGTTTCAAAAAAAAGAGAAAAAATTAAAAAGAAAAATAAATAAAGGAAAAAGTAGAAATTTATAATTATTACAGGAGATGCTGCTCTGGTTCTGATACAGTAATGCTACAGGGTTAAAGGGAGATAAACGGGTATGAAACCTAAAGCTTAATAAAAGAAAAATATATAATAAAAAAGAGGAATTTAATCTGGCTTCCAGCATTCTAAGAGAAATAATTTTCTGTGCCTACAGGCTATCATGAGTTTGTTCTGCTTATTAAGTAGACCTACATTGCTAATATTTTTGAGGATTAATTTTTTTCTAATAGACATAGGTTGCATTGCCCTCCCCATCTCTGCTGGAAAATAGCTTTGTTTAGGCTATGAATTTCCAATTTATGGGAGGTGTGTAGGCATCTGTTTTGATACCCCAGTAAAACAAAGCGTGCTATGGTGTTTGCATATTTTTTCTGGCTAAGGGTCACTTTGTGATGATATTTGAACTTATTTACCAGAAAATAAACAAACTTATTTATCAGAAATAAAGCAAACTTGATCAAAGCTAGTAACAAATAATATACATTTATTTTTTTGAATTGGAGTGAATCTTTTGTAATTTGGGATATCGGAAGTCCTTTTATAAGTTTGTACTTGGTAACAATTGGGAGAAAGTCTGTTTTGGCTTGGTAGCTGATAGTTTGTCAGACCTTGGTAGTAGTTGTTGTCTTGGAAATAGGTGTAGTGTCAATCTGCTGTCATTTGTTGGCTCTAAGAAGGCTGGAAAAATGTCTTAAGCAGGTGACGGCTTCTTCACATGACATGCATGGCTGGTTTCTCTGACATCTCTTCTCTACTTCTGCCTCTTGACTGTCTGCTTATATCCTTTTTGACAAGGATCCCAGATGACTGGTGCAAAGTTTAGTTTTGGCTAACATCAAAAGTCTCTTTGTGTTAATTTTTTTTTGATTGGACAAAATTATTTTATTTTCCAGTGTTTCTTTCTTTTTTTTTATATAGCAAAAGTTATGTGTGGAGCCTCTCTTATTTTGGTAGATTTCCAGTCACAATGGATAAACTCTGCTCCAGTAAATTTCAGCCAATTTCTGGCCGGGTTCAGTTTTTTTCTTATTTTTTCTCTATTTTCTTTGAGGTCTCTCTTCTCATTAGTTGAGAGAGAAGTATAGAGAGATCAGTTTAGAGAGAGAAAGAGAAAGAAAGATAAGGGTTTTAAAGGAAAGCAAAGGCCTTATTTTTATATGAAAGCTGCCCTCCTATGACTAACAGGTTATGGGGCATGTAACATGATGTGACTAAGTAAATATTAATATAAGAAATTCGGAAAAGCATAATGTGTATAATACTTGTTTACTTTGTTTCAGCTGGACTTAAATACAGTATCAACATTTCTTGACTGATGTTGATTAGCAACAATTCACTTTCATATTGATCTTTTCTTGTATTGCTTGAATGATGATAAAACAGTGCAAATTTATTCAGATGTATTGACACAAATACACATTGCTATTATTGTTCTCATGAGTTATTAAAAGCTTGAATAATTCAAGTCCGACAAGAAGTGTCAGCATTTATTGATGAAGGTTTCATGTTTCTTTTGCGCTGTGTCCCTTTGGTATATAGAGGATCATGGCTCTATAAAATTTCTTATCCTTTGTAGCTCTCAGCAATCTGTTGCCTCATGTCTTCTCTTCATCTATGAAGAAATTATCCGGCATTCACTGCCATATAGGTATATTCATTTTACATGTTTCTTAATTTGAATAAACTGCTTCTTTCTTGTTTGTGATGATAACTCATAATTTAAAGGTTTTTGTCAGAGGTTATATTGCAATTCATTAACTGCTTCAAAGATCAAGGACATGTAACTTCACCATAACAACGATAAACAACTTCATCTTTCATTTGCTCAGAAAAGTATTTTGTGTAAGCAAATGTGCGTAGCTAATTTGTAGTAAATCCTTTTCATATGAATATTCTTTTTTAATTTGACTCATATTCTGAACAGATCTCATTAAGAATATTTTTATCTATTCAAGTACATGTTAAATATGAATAAATATCCATGTGAAATGATAAAAGTAGAAAGCAATATTTCATGATGATGGTTCAGTCACAATTATTCATGGGGCTGGAGGTATGTTTTCTCTTCCATTTTTTTGTTCCATTTTTTTTCTTCCCAATAATTTCCTTCATCTTTTTTTTGCCATTTAGTTTTATCTTTTTTTTCTAAATTATTTTCAGTAAACTGCTTACCTTCTCTATTCACTCTTGACATGGACACATATTAGTCAATTTACCAATCTTTGTAAAAGTAATGGGTTTTATACTAAAAGATTCTTGGCAAAATTTACATTTTTTTCTCATCAACTTTTGCTAAATTTAATTTTATAGAAACATTTAACTTATCATCCAAAGCCAAATAACATTGATGAGAAATTATCAAAATGCTAACTTTTTTGTCATTCCTTTTAATCATTTGCAAAACTGCAGTGTTTACTTCAGGTACTTGTAAAATTTAAAGTACTCATTTCAACTTGATTTCATTGTAGTTGATAGATTTGCTTAATGTTCTATTTTGCTTTTCCCATATTCTGTCAATCATTATTCTCTTATTCTGAAATACCTTGCTTGCTGTTTCTATATTGATTAAAAACAGTTTTGATTAAATTTATATTTTTAAACAAATTTCTCTCATTTTGCAATTGTCTGTTTTCTCTTATTGATTGAAAAGAAAAATTTTCTCCTTTTTTTCTATTGGACCTAAATTTCATCACACAATCTATTCATTCTGATAACAAAATTCAGAAACAATTTTTATACTATTTAGTGTAAATATTTTTGACAACTTCCTCAGATGATAGAATGTATATATTTGTTAGTTTATCCCTTATCCATGTGAGTGTGTGTGTGTGTGTGTGTGTGTAACTATGAAAAGTAAGAACACTGTGTTTTGATAAGTCAGAAAATAGAAAGTCACTTCATTGTCCTACCATATAAATATACTTAACATGTCTTAGTTGCTCAGGATCAAAGTAATTGGGATGTGGTTGCTTTTAATAATAAAATTATATTTTAATTGGCAGTGATCATTAATGCTACTTGAATTACAAATAAACAAAATCTCCTAACACCTCTTAATAAAGTCTGAACTGAATCACAACATAAACTTTGGTGCCATTGAAATTATAATACAATCATAAATTGTTTGTAGATATAAGGAAATTTTTAACATTTGTAAATATTTGAAAAATAATTTTAATGATATACTTTTTTGTTGAAGTTTTTAATCCTATTTTACTGCTTTATTCAATAATTTTAGAGAAACTTGTTTGCCTTCCATCAGCATGGATGATACTATCCTTGAGGAGAGCAACTCATTGTGTTTTCTTTGTCTCATGTTTTCCACTGACATGAAGTTGCTAGGAAAGTTGCTTCACTGTGTTGTGCAAGACAATTTTTCTTGCCAGAATCTATCTTACACATTTATAAATCTACCATTTGTCCATGCATCAAATATTACTGTCACATCTGGTCTGGCACTTCTGTTTTATATTTAGAGATTCTTGATAAAATCCAAAGAAGAACCTGCAACATTATTGGTCCTGTCCTGGCATCTCAGCTTCAGTCACTTTACCCACCACTGTAGCTTCCCTGCACCTTTTCTGTAAATATTTTCATGGTAATTATTTTGATGAGCTTTCCTCTTTGGTACCTACACTTCATGAATTTAAGTATAGTACTAGATTGGAAGTTAAATCTCATAATTTCACTTTTGAAATTGCTAAGCATAACTATAAGTTCTTTTCTAATAGTTTCTTTTCTCACACTTCTTGCTTGTTGAGCTCTGTTTCAGATTCTTGCTTTCCTATCAACTATGATCTTCAAAAATTTAAATGCAACATTAATCATCTACTTTTATCACTTTGAACACTGTTTTTTTTATTGCCTTCTCTATTTCTTTCAGCCTCAGCAACCCCTTGCATTTTAGTATCTTTTATTCTCTTCATTGGAGTGAAATGATTAAAAAAAAGAAAATAAACATTATAAATTAATATTTTTTATTTTTTTGTGAATTTTCACTCTATCTTTAGATCCCATTTCCATGAATTTATTTCTGTAGACAAACCTAGAGTGAGAGTCTTTTCTGATGTCTGCAATCATTTTTTGTCATCATATCAATATTCAGTAGAATCCCAAGATAAGCAGCCAAATAAATAGAGATGTTTTCTTTTTCTTGATACTGAATTTTACATTACATAAATAAGCTGACTAAGTGTCTATTCTGGTCATTTGTGAATATCTATGCTGATGACACAATGGTATAAGGGGTACACCTCCAAACTCTATGAGGGAAAAACCAAATTAGTGATATTCCATCATCATTGATCAGACCCAGAACTTTCACTAATCTTGATGTATGTGTTCCCTCAGGGAAGCCCCAAGCTTTGTGCACCTATTAGGATTTAAACTCAACTCAGACCACAAGTGGAACTCATACATATGACCCATTGCTAAAGATGCTGGAAAAGTGGTCAGTTTTCTGTACCCCTCCAGTAATTACAAGTTTCCTCTTTCTATCCTGTACATTTACAAGAGCCAGATCAGGTTGAAAATGGAGCACTGTTTCCATTTTTTATTTTCGAGTGTTGATAGAGCCCAAAAGCATCTCTGGGTCTTTGTGGGTAACAAATTACTTTCCACTGTACAATTCTTTTCTCACAGACAAAACATCACAAGCTTCTTACTGCTCTATTGATATTTCCATGGAAAGTGTTCAGACAAACTACATTCCTTAGTTCCACCAATTCTAATCTTCATGACTAAGAGCTGCAATGTATTCCATTGGTGAGAAAAGTAAGTTCAACCCAAGCAGCTTTTTCCCATGAACTGCTGCTTTGTGAAACCAACTCCCAAGAGGATGCTTCTCTGATCACTACAATTTTAACCTGTTCAAGTCTTAGATCTAACCATTATCTTCCTTATATATCTCTATAAACCATGCCACTTACTCTGTAACGCTCTAGCTTATGTGGCTCTTGAGTACAGAGTGAACATCATTGTAAAAAAAAATAAATAAATACCTTATTGTTGTAAATATTTATTATACTTCATATATCTTAACATTTTCCTTGATAAGTGATATAAAAATCTCTCTAAAATGTCTGGATCAATTTCTACAAATTTTTGTATATAAAACATTTGTATAGAGCTTTAATAAAATACCCGATCACTAAAACAGAAACAAACATATTTTCATTTGATAAATATTGCTTACATCCAATTATAGTCATAAGATATTTTAGTATATCTAAAAAATCTTCATATTGGAAAATTTGACAAAAGTTTTTATAAAGCTGATCTGTTAGTAGATATGAGTTGCAAGAATTTATTTATCTTTATTCTCCTGAAACCAGAATACCATCTTACACTACATTCACAAAAATTCTTGTAGAAAATTAAAGATTTTTGAAACATCAGCTGGTTTTTATACATTTATAGTTGTACAGAATTTCCCATAAAATGGCATTTTAAAGTAATTTCCATTTTGGCCAATATTTTGTTTATTTTCTGTATTCTTTAAAGGATGAACAAATATAATAAGTTTTATAAAAGTCAATTTTGTCAATATGACAACATTTGAACATTGGTCAATATCTGTTGAAAAATTTTAGAATATTATGCAACTTTCTGAAAGCAACTATTTTTCCATTTGAAAAAATGAGCATAACTCTGCTGAAGATGCAATGGATCAAAGAAAGATTTCTCCCAATCATTTAAAAGTGCTTCTAATTCTGAGCAGATAATTTTAGCAGAACTGAAAATGATGGCCTCATACAAAGTCAAATACAAAAGGATTCACTTAAAAATAGACTGAATTATGACCTCAATAAAGGTAATGTCTTACAGGATAATCTTTCTGTTATGATTCTCAAATTAAAATCCTATCAGAATGGCATATCATTTTATAATTGTATTTCACACACACATGCATGTCTATAAACAGAGAGAGAGAGAGAGAGAGAGAGAGCTAGAGAGAGAGAAAAGTAGAGAAAATATAAAATCAGTGAACAATTTCAAACTGATTTTGTTAATCTTCTTTGGAAAGGAATATATTTGGTTTGATCAGTAGTCATCATGGTGTAATCTTACCACTGATACAGCAAATCAAATGAAGTGGGGGCAGTGTCATTATATGAACAGTTTTCTGTTTCTATTATAATTGCTTGTCTCAATAACAGCTGGTAAATTTAAAGTCAGAAGTCTTCTGTAATATATAGAAACATACATAAAAGAGGTTACTGAAAAAATTGCAAAAAGTAAATCCTGATCTTCAGTCATTTGATCAAATTTTTAGTTTTCAATGCCTATATATATATATATATATATATATATATATATATATATATTACTTCAAAATTATTTTAGTGGCTACACATATTTGAGTAGACACTCCATTTGTTTTAAATAGTATATATTTCCAGTCTTAGCCTGTGTACTCAAGAAAACTTAAAAAAAATGTACACTCTAGGAGGATTGAAACCTGTGGAAAAAACATCTTATCCAGTATGTTTTGAGTGCTTGGTAATGATGAGTGTCACAATCAAGCAAGGTTCTAAAAACATTATTTTTAGTGGCAACCTATTTTTAAATAGATGCCTCAGTAGATATTTTTGGATATGAAACTGAGCAGATATGCATTTTGAGAAAATCTGATAGAATGAATGTATTTTAAAGGCAAATAGAACCTTAAAAAAAATAAAATCCATAAATTCTTTAGAAAATGCTTTGTTTTCTTTACATTTCATATATAAGACTCTTTGTTAAGATGATTGAGTTCTCCAGTCACGGGCATGTTTGTTTAAAAATAAATACGTCTAAATCCATCTTCATCCCTACCATGCACCAATGGCTTAGGGGTAAAATTTTTCGACACACACACACACACACACACACACACACACACGCACGCACGCACACACACACACACACATATATATATATATATATATATATATATATATATATATATATATATATATATATATATATCAGTCGGAAATTTTACCCTATATATACCCGAGTTCGAATCTCACCATGGTAGATTACTCAGAAAGGAAACTTCCATAAGTTATCTGTCTGGAGGGGGTGGAGGACGATCCCAACGTGTGGCACTTTTGGAAAGTGCTTGAAAACCATACCACGGGTTGACCCAAGTTGATGAAATTGGGTAGATAGTACACCTCGGGCTGTCGATAACTGTGCTAGCACAAAGTCACAAGTCATATTATTATTTGTTTATACCATGGGATCTCAACCAGAGAGCCAGAGGAGAATTGGGGCAACAGATTTCAAACTCCACAAGGTGGCACAACCTACAATGGGCATCAGGCTGCACAACTGAGAGGTCACGCTGGGCTTTCTTTCTGCTAGCTCTTGTGTTTTTTGCCACTACAAAAATAATCCATGTAAATGTACACATACTAATAGGGAAAAGAATGAAGTTTTTCAATGATATATGCATATTATTTAGAATGCACCTTTTGAGTTAGACAGTCTTGGAAAGGTGGCGAATGACATCTTAATTTATGATGAAAAGAGCACACCGAGCAAAATACGTTGAGAACCATTGCCTTATACCCAGTTGTTTTATTTCCAAAGTTTCCAGTAAACTGGTGACCTTCCAACGTGACACACAACTTGACTTCATCAGAGACTTGGACACACCAAAAATTAACAGGAAAAAGAATAAACTTAAAATTTTGACATAAAAAAGCTTCATCAGAAATAAGTCAACAAAACAAGTTGTCACCAACAAGACCTTATCAAACAAGAAAACAATAAAGAATTCATCGCCTTCTCATATTGTTCTATCTGTCTGTCTGTCTGTCTCTATATTTTTCCCAGTCTACTATACTATAAAAAAACTGACAAACAAACAAAAAAACATGTCACTAGAAACGCAAATAGGCTTAAGGCTCACCAATGTTATGGAAACGAGCATAGCGGGATTGTTTTCTATCATAGAAGCACAATTCCACCTGAAGAAATCTACAGCCAAGGATACTAAATATTGTACAGTCATGATACACCCTATCACCTGACATAATTACAAATTTACTTGCATCTATCTTGCAGTCAAAAGATTACAAAAAGTTAAAAAAAACAACAACGTTCTGTCAGTTTATGAAAGGACTAAACCAGAACTTTTAGAGAAGCTGAAGAAAATTATAACAATAGCTGGTCATCTGTCAGTTTATCTCATGCACATGATGGCCATAGCTACACATATAGGTGTGAACGAGGAAATTGTTAGGCACAAGTTTATTTGGGCCCTGTCTCAACAATTAGTGACAGTTATAGCTGCTCGGTCAGAGATGCCTTTAACAGAATCAGAAAAATTATCCGATGAACTTATGTCTTTGGTAGGTAATAACGCATCTGAATTACAACTCTCAAATAAAGTGAAAAGTACCAAAATGGTACTTTCCATGCAAAATCAAAATAGTAGAATACTTGCGACTTTACTACCTTTTCATCCAAATCAAAAGCCAAAATTATGCAGACCAAAATCTAATATACAGATCAGGGCAGGGCGGAACGTGTAAACCATGGTGTAAATGGAAACAAAAGGAACACAAAGTACAAATATAAAAAAATATTGTCCCACCTCTCCCAGCCCTAATGAGTCGGAAAAATTAGTTAGGAGGATAACACTAGGGCCATCAGGTCCTCCACTTTTAAAAGTCAGCCACTCAAATGCTTCAAAATCTTCTTCTGATAAAAAAATACTTCAAAGAAACGAAAAGAATTCATACAATGGGTACAAAACATTCATCCAAAAATCACCGAGTTTCTGCAACGAAGTATTGTTTAGAATTGATAGAGTCATAAAACCTTTAGAAGTGCCCTATACAGGGATCTACAAAGTTCTGACATGGTCAACTAAAATTTTATGATTGATATAAGCAATGGAACCCATGCACAGCTATCAATTGATAGGTTAAAAGCTTATATCAGGCCATCTAAAAATAAAAATAAACCCCTGTAAAACAGATACAGCAAGCAAAAATGAGTTCACGACTGATGAAGAAAATAATACAAGAGTCAACCAGAATGTAGATAATAATAATATCAAAAGCAGGATCTTTCAAGGAGATTCATTGTCATCACTACTCTTCTGCATTGAATTAGCGCCACTCAGCTGCCTACTGAACAACAGTTGCTACGGATACAAGTCACAGAATGGCAAAATGAATCACCTATTCTATATTGGTGATCTTAAAATGTTTGCCAAGGATGGCAACCCGCAGAAAAATCTATTCACCATTGTCAAAACCTTCAGTGAAGACATTAGGATGGAGTCCGGAATTGACAAATGTGCCAAAGCCACCTTCAAAGGCGGTAAACTAAAGAAAACTGCGTATTTAGACCTTGATATCAACAAGATGATTAAAAAACTAGACCAATATGGTACATACAAATATGTAGAAATTAATGAAATAGACGCAATACAACATTCAATTATGAAGAAAAAGATCCGAAAAGAATACTATAGGAGAGTGCGTTTGATACTAGAAAGTGAACTTAATGGGGCCAATAAAATGAAGACTATCAACACCTTAGATATACCCATAGTAACATACAGCTTCAACATTATTAACTGGAAGTTGGATGGCATTAAAAGACCAAAACCAGAAAAATGCTTATCCAAATGAGAATGCACCACCAGAAACCAGATGTTGATAGGCTGTACATACTAAGAGCCTTTGAAGGTCGAGGTCTAATCCAACTAACTCTAAAAACTATAACAATCGAATTGGAAGCGTACCTCACAAAAACCAATGACCCTCTCCTACAAATAGTAAAACACCGAATGCACTCCATCAACAAAGAAATGCACTCTTCAAGAAACAGTTTAATATACCTGAAACCCTACCAACAAAAAACGAATCGAATACCATCTACGCCAAACGAGTTAGTCAGAAAGCAAAACAACTTAACCAAATGAAATTACAAAAGAACTGGGAGGACAAAGCATTGCATGGGGAATACCTAAAAATAATGAAAGAATGTGGACCAACAGAAAACATATCAGTGGCTGAGGAGCACCGGGTTGAAAACTGACACAGAGGGCCTAATTATTGCAGCTCAGGACCAAAGTCTCAAAACCAGATCCTAACACTGTCACATAATCAAGGATGAAATTAACCCGAAATGCAGTATCTGCAGAAAATATAATGAAACTGTCGACAACATTATTTCAGGATGTCCAGAACTAGCAATAAATGAATATAACCACAGACATAACAAAGTAACGACATATGTGTACTGGGATATGCCAATTCAAACTGATAGGGAAATAAAAGCCAACAGACCTGATATTATCATAAAAGACAAGAAATTCAGGAAGTGTATGTTTATTGATATAGCAGTACTGTCTGAGAGAAACACCGCCATAAAAATTATTGAGAAATTGTCCAAATAGAAGGACCGAGATTAACAGGATGTGGAGAATGATTGAAAACTGAGAATATACCAATAGTAATCGAATCTCTGGGCATCGTAAGAAAAGGAATGGATAGTTTTACTAACACTGTCTCAGGTAACATCAACATACAAGTTTGTGCTACTAGGAACATCCCATAAGAAAAGTTCTATCAATTAAATGACAATTCTCCTATAGGGCCTAAGGACCACAGTTTGGACGCGTCTCTACAGGATACAAAGCAGGAAACATAAAATACACAAATAATAATAATAATAATAATAATAGTAGTGGAACTAATGAAGCTAAGACAGGAAGAAAAATTAGATGGAAGAAAAATAATGACTTCTATTTTTAGATATTTCTTTCCACTCACGAGCTCCGCTTTTTGGTGGGGGACTATTTGTATTGAGTCACAATAAAAAAAATAAAATGAAATATGAAAATAAAATATATGAACAAAAAAACAAATTAAAATTAATATAAGACATTTGCTTTCCTAAACCATTATCTCTTCCGTTCTCTCTCTATATACTTCTCTCTCAACTAACGAAAAGGCAACCCACAAATAAAAAAATGAAAAAGAAAAGACTGAACTTAAACGAAAAATGTTAGAAGTTTGCTAGACCACTCTAGCCATTTGTGATTAGAAATGTACCAAAATGAGAGAGGCTCCACGCATAAAGTCCACTTAATAAAAAAAAAATGAAAAAAGAAAGGAACGCTGGAAAATAAAATAATTTTGGGCAATCAAAAAAATTAACAAAGAAAATTTTGATGTAAGCTGAAACCAAGCCTCGCATCAATAGTTTGCGAGCCTTGTCAAAAAAGGATAAACTGACAAAGGCCTGAGGTAGAAGTAGAGAAAGGACCAACAGATAAATCAACCATGCGTGTCGTGTGAAGAAGTTACTCAGTCATCTATTTTTTGCCCTGATTATAGAAAAAATACAGCAAACTGTATATATTTTTAAAATAACTATTACTACTAAGGTTTGACCTCTAAACTATCAGCTACCAAGCTGAAACGGACTTTCTCCCAATTGTTGCCAAGATCTGACTTATAAACGAAATTTTGCTACATCAAAGGACGTGAATTCTAAATCAAATAATATATATTATTTGTTTATACCTTACACTCAGTTTGTTTTATTTCCGAAGTTTCCAGTAAATAAATACCAAGTCTGTTTGACATTCTAACCACAGCCAATTAAATAAATGATAGATTTCTTTTACTGTGTATATCGCCACCCACCCCGCACTCGGGCACAGGCCCATATCGCCGCAACGAATGACAATATACAAGCCATAAATGATGTGGAACAGGATTTTCGCTTCGGGCAGGACGAGATGTGATGCCTCGTTCGCCATGCCCCTACGTCAGTCATCACACCTTCAACTTTCAAGGACTCGCTCACCATTCACCGCTCGTCCAGTCCACCTTCAACTTCAGGGACATCACCTTCTCTGGCGTCGCAATGCTAGACTCTGGATGCTCCACCTGCATCGTACCAATATCTCAGTTACCCAGAGAAGCCAAGAAACTCATGACCCGCTCCGACGTCGTAGTAAAAGGAATCAACGGCAACACCACCGCCCTCGGCGAACTGACTTGCGACATCACCATCGGCAGTCGAGACTCACCCACATTCAAAAAGGTTAACGTGCTGGTAACTACCCAAACCACACCAATCCTGATCGGCAAAAATATCCTACGTCACAACACGCTCGATTCCTATCTAATCGACAATCAAAATGCGACTATAGAATTCAGACGCACACTTTCCTCAGGATATACAACACACACAGCTGCAATCAGATCACCGTCATCGTCAACCAATGATCCAGCATATGGCGCCCAAGCTGACATCATCCAAAACCAGCCTACTATGGAACTACAGCCCAACATCCAGACACTGGTTCAAAAGCTAACCTGGCTAAAACATAACACGGGACTATCGCTACCAAACCACCCGAACCGAGACGAACTAGAGGCCACTGCAAACTTACTCATTCGCTACGCTGACATTATCGGCACCGAAAGCAGCAACAAAGGCACATTCATCCGACCCATCCGCATACCAACCAACGGCCAGTCTCGCAGCCAGAAACAACACCCGAGCCCAGGCTTTGGAAGCAGACGTAGATACCGAAATTAAGCGTATGGCTGATGAAGGTATCATTGAAAACTGCAGCGACCCCAAAAGCTTCAATAGCCCTGTATTTGCCGTACGCAAGAAAAACGGATCGATTCGTGTCGTTGCTAACTTTAAAAGAACTCTCAACAAGGTCTTAGTCGATCTTGACCCTTACCCAATGCCAAGTATCGACCACTTGTTCAACAAAATCGGCAAAGGCAATAGATATTTCACTACTCTCGATCTACGCAGCGGCTACTGGCAAATTGAGATCGACAAGCGAGACCGATACAAAACAGCATTTACATGGAAGGACCAATGCTATTAATACACGCGCCTGGCCTTCGGCCTTACATCTGCCAGACAAATTTTCTCCCGTTGCATAGCAGAAGCCCTAGCCACGGTCACATCCCGTGACAACATTTCTTCCTATATCGACGACAACCTGGTCCACGCTAGGACATTTAGGGAGTACATACTCTCCCTCGAACAATTTTTTACTGCCCTCCGAAAATTCGGACTGAAGTTGAATCCTGATAAATGTTCCTTCCTCGCATCAGAGGCAAAATTCCTCGGACGCATAGTAAACAGCGAAGGATTCAAGGCTGATCCAGAATACGTTCGTGCCATCAGGGAAATGAAACCTCCAACATCAAAAAAGGAATTACAAAGCCTTATCGGCCGTTTACTGTGGATCAGACAATTCCTAGACACACGTCTTCACGAACGAATCAGGTCAGATATGTTTTCAAAACTTATGGGTCCCATACACGAACTCAACAAGGTTAATAAACCTTTTGTCTGGACGCAAAATGCCGACAGAGCCTTCAAAAAAATCAAGGACCGTCTCTCTTCGCCACCCGTCATCTAGTTTCCAGATTTCTCCAAACTTTTCACACTCACTGTATGGGCTGACATGCTCAGCAGAGGCTGCGGACATAAGAAAACGAAAGCCCCGAACGACCCTACACCGACAGGCAGGACATTCGAGGTAAGCGGTTCAGACCTCCGCGTATACATCCCATCTTGGTGCCTCGGCGAGTTTAACGGTTTACAGCTCATTCCCAAAACTCACACACCACAAAACGCCTGCACCCACAAGCGCGTCACCAACGCATTCTTCGCCTATCACTCCACCACCACCACCATCTCCACTGAGAGAATCTGCAACCACTTCGGCATCGCAGATGAACAACTGAAGGACGACGCCCTGGCAAAGATCATCAGCGCCCTCCAGTCACCCACCCCAAGCGAACCTCATATCGATCCTGACGACCACCGAGCTACGCTTTTCAAAAAACATTTTCACCAATTTTTTCTAGAACCAGGCACCTCCGTTTTGATGATAAGAGACAGTAAACACTCTCCGAGATTGGTTGTACCATACAAACTACGACCCAGATACCTCTACCAGGCACACGAGGGCAACAACCACTCAGGTGTCACCCGTATGCGAGAACTTTCCAGCTACTGGTGGGAATTCAAAAACCGCGACATCAAGGCCTATGTCGATTCTTGCGACACGTGTGCTAAGTACAAGGGCAACTACGGTAGACACACCCACTGGCCCATTGGCCACTGCAAACGAGGAAAGAGACCACTCGATCTCGTCTTTATAGACTGTGTCACAATGCCCAACTCAAAGGGAAAACGCTACATCCTAACCATCTTGGATAGCTTCAGCCGACATTTTACAGCCATACCATGCGCGAGAGACCGTGCTATCGACGCTGCCCGCGGATTGTACCATTTCTTCCTTCGACACAGAGAGATTCCACGCATAGTATCCTCTGATCGAGGCACACACTTCACTGGGGAAGTCTATCGACAATTCTGTAACTAGATGTCAATCACGCAAGAACTTCACTGTCCTTGGCGCCCGCAAAGCTCAGGAAATATCGAGAGACAACATCGCACGATGAAGAACGCACTTTATATGTTATGCGAAGACAGGAACTGTGAATGGACAGATGTTCTAGAATCTGTCGTTTTGTCCATGAATGCCACGACCAACACCGCCACCGGTGTCTCCCCGCACTATGCCATTACCGGCCATCACCCCAACATCGGCTTACCTACACTACACAGAAAAGAAATCACAAGCGACGATCCTGGAGCATATGGAATGCAAATTAATGCCCTGCTAAAGCAGGTTCACCACCACGTCACCCTGGCCAACGATGAAGCCGACCACAAACTTGAGACTAACCGTCGCCTCACATACAAGGACGCAATACAAGTAGGCGACAAGGTTTTACTTCATCGGCCACACTCAACTGTAGCCCAATCCTCTCATCTGCCCTGGATAGGAAATTACACCACTATAAAAACGAACAATATGATGTGTCAGGTGCAAAACGATGATGGTGATACAATCTGGATTCACCGTGCACATATCCAACAACTGGCTCCACGCCCAACACATCTTTCTAATACAATCCCTCTGCCTCCACCATGTAACAGTCACCAGGATCATTCTCCTCCACATCCCTCAGGGACACATAATTCAGCAAATAATTCCATACCAAAACAAATGCCAATAAGAAGAACACGAGGACAACTTCCCACACGCTTCAGAGACTTTATCATGAATTGATCACCCAAATATACACGAATAACGCTCACTGTAAATGAAACCGAGATCTGATTTCTACTGTTGTCGTATTTCTTTCTTGCAACCATACGCTTGTCTATAACATTTTCTTTATTATCTACGAATTGCCATAAGTTCTTGGGAAAGGTAAGTGAAGTAGTTTCTCTGGTGAAATAGGACAACGAATTCTGACTTACTCATAACTAAGAAGCCATGATGTCTCACCTGCCTGGTCAGAGCCACCATTTGCAATTTGGGTAAAGTGTATGCGTGTTTTTAGAGCTTTTAAAACTATTGTTAGTTTGTATGCGTGGTCAGTATATGTATGTCTGTGTATGTATGCATGTATGTATGTATATGTTAAGGGGTCCACCCTTTTTTATACAAGTGGACTCGCCCGGTGTGTACTTGTACTGCTGAATACCCGAGAGTGATACAGTGACAGTGACAGGGATACAGTGACAGAGTGGGAGTGTGAGGTAACCGCTTTTTAGGAGTCACCGTTGCGAGCACGTAGACTCAGAAGGAAGTCATACTTCGATACTGAATTTCCCAGACTGTATATATATTATTATTGCTACTAACCGCATTTCTGGATCTACTAACCGTGTTACCAATTGTATTATTACGTCAATACATTTATTTGCTATATTTCATTCCTGCGTTTGTCATTCATATATATATATATATATATATGAATGTATGCATGTGAGTGTACAGATGATTTTAAACTTAATTATATGGGTAAAATTTATTTGTACATATGTAATAGATTCACATTTTGGTATTCTAGGTACATATGTCATTAAAAGATGTAAAAAAAATACCCCAAAATACTTTGATCTTTCCTCTTTAATAATAATATGAACATTAGACGATAAAATTGTTTTCGTCAAGTTCGGCTTTTTTTTCATCATGCTATCCTCTTTTGTTTACATTTTCGTGGGTGAGTTGTCCCCCTTTCATTCTCACGATGTGTCTTAATCGTGTTTTCAAATTGATTTTATTAAAAAGCAACTGTGTTTTCCCATTTTCGGCCCTGTTAGAACCACCACAAGGTAATTTCATGTAGTCCTGTGAAGTTTTGTTGAAATCGGCTAAAAAATGTAGGAAATTCGATCCAACATATAAACGTTACAGACACACACACACACACACACAATCTGCGTTTTATAATAAGTAAGATGAAAGCTAAGAACTGACAACTAAAAGAACTGACATAGTTCAAGAATTTCAATGACAAAATCATTGAAAAATATTTTCTATTACAATAATCCAAAATCAATTTACAGTTCAAAGAATGAAGCTATTTTGAGAAGTATTTTAAAGAAGTTCAGTTTTGTTTTTAATTTGAAGTTCACTTATTTAATTGCGACAAGCAGATTACTTTTTTAAATTACACACTTTTATAAATTAGTGAAAAAATTAATTGTGCTAATTCCTATAAACATGCACCACTTCTTCCACACTCATTGGTGTCTTTCTTTTTAGAAAACAAATAAAGCATATGAATTTTAAAATTGATTTTCATGTGTCAAGCACAAGGCTAATATCATAAGGCTTATAATTGTCCTATGAAACACACACACACATATATATATATATATATAAATATAAAAGTAAACATTGAAGTCAACACGCAATCGTCAGGCCGCGAATGTTGGATTTTGCCTCGATTATTTATATATATATATATATGGGTCAGTGGTGCATTGTGGGTAATCTGTTCTGACAGTTATTTTTGCGGGAGTGGCTTGTTTATTTATTTTTTTTTTAGTTAATTTATTTTACTTGCTTTTCATTTTCATTTTGTATTATTCGGTTTTTGATGTTTTATTAACATAGTAAAAAGATTTTTTGGAGTGTTTGCTTAGGTCGCTTCTTTAATAGTTTGTTTTGGTCTGGGAAGATAATTAAAGCTATTTATTCGTTATGGTTAGATTGCTTGCCGTAGTCTATTCTGTTATTTTGGTGGGGGAACAGTTTTTAATTAATTAATTTATTTATTTGGATTGATTATTTTTACTTGTTTTTGCTTATTTACGCATATTTTTATTAGTTCTAACGGTTATTTTACCGAGGGCGATTTGTTCATTTATTTATTTATTTGGATTAATTTTTAATTTTTATTTATTTATTTATTTTTTATTTTGTATATTTTTATTTACTCTATTTGGTTTTTGATTTTTGAGTAACGTAGTAATGTTTTTTTATCATTATATAGCAGTTATAGCTATTTTTACGTCCAATTTTTGGATTGGTTATTGTAGTCTATTCTAACGGTTATTTTGGCGGGATTAGTTTGTTAATTTGTTTATTATAATTTACTTTATTTATTTATTTAGGTTGATTATTTTTATTCGTTTTTTATTTATTCTATTCGTTTATTCTAACGAGAGTGGTTTGTTAATTTGTTTATTATTTGTTTGGGTTAATTTATTCTAATTGTTTTTAATATTATTTTGTTTATTTGTATTTATTCAATTCAGTTTTCGATTTTTAAGTAACGTCGTAAAAATTTGTTTTGATTTCTGTATTTTGAGATGAACTCAGATCGTTTATTTAGTAATTTATTTTGATCTGGGAAGGTAATAATAGCTATTTTCCCCCTCCAAGCAAAGTTTGCAGGTTTTTGAGTGACTGTTGTTCGCCGGGCATTGTGCACGTGCCACAGATGAACTTGTGTCATCATTTGTACTCTGGAGGCACCCATCATCTGACAATCGATCACGCAAGTTAACCTTTCCAGATAGGATAAAACGAGACATATTGATCCCTAAGGAAGATCTTTTAGGAGCTATGACAGATAAGGAATACTGGAAAGGTGTAGTGAGTTCAATCTCGGCTGAGGCCACAAGATGATGATGATGATGTACGCTGATGATGTTTTCCTTATTTTCCATGATATTTTTGGTGAGACTTCAATGTTCACTTTTATATTTATATTTACATACGCTCTATCTCTGATATTGAGCACTTTATCCCATAAATATAGAACACCTTAAAAGTATATTTCTTCATATCTATCTATCTATCTATCTATATCTATATATATATATATATGCTTACCTAGATTACGACGGGAGTGTCCACCATTATTATAATTATATATCTTTATAGACACACACACACACACACACACACATATATATATATATTCAGTTTGTACATTATTTTTATAGTTTTAATTTATTTAAGTAGGTTGTAACCTAGGAAAAGATTACTGAATAAGAATAACTAAAACGAAGGTTGGAAATGGAACGATAATATTTATAACAGAAGCAACATACAAGATTCGCCAGCGGCTTGTAGTAAGTAATCAACTGTTAGTGGTGAGCTAGAAATGAATCAAGGTGAATCGCAAGTGAATCCCACAGTGAAAATATTTATTTGTAATAAAATATAAAATGTGGCACAAGGCCCAAAAGGGAAACGGGGAAAAGGACGGTTTTCTTCTGATGGTTAAACTTAGCTAGCCACAAACACTGACCCAAATATACAACCATATTCCTTACGCCAAAACAACGCATTCTTACTTACCTTTCTTACTACATCCACTATAATACTTCATTGTCTCCATGAGGGTACAAACTAGTCCCCTTATGCACAATTTATTGTCTGTGGGGGGAGAGGAATAAAATAATAATTTAAAAATCTAAACCCCAATTAATATTTACAAAATGAACAAAAGCTATTTACAAGAAACTAAACAAAATAATGTTAGTAATACCCTCCCCCCTCACAATCTCTAAAGGTGACAGAAACATCAGTTAACTGGACGAAATTAATGCGGGACTTTGCTAATATACAAACATTCAATCAATTCAAGCACTCACTCAAAACACACACACATTCAAACACAACAACAAATACGAAATCCACGCCCGAAACGAAAGGCGCACGTATTCACCAGAGAACTGACATCACTGACCACCTAACGAAGGAAGGGATGGGGAGTTAAACTAAAGAAAATGGGGACAGAAATAAAAGGGGCCAATGAGCATACATCCCTAGCTAAGTTAACTGGGATGAAAAAAACTAAACAGACAAAAACAACACTAAACTAACTTAATCCGGATGGGGATAACCTATGTTCCACACAGGAAGAACAATATCCTGATGCATAACCGCCATCAAATCAGCCCTTCTCACTCGACACAAGCGCGCAAGATTCATCCATCTTTTGCTAAATTCTGGTGAAGAGAGCCACCGCCTTTCCATCCTAATCTTGACTTTAAGCTGAAGCTTAAAGTACAACACCGAAATTACTGTTGTTTTTTTTTTTAATTTTATTAGATGCTTTCAGTTTTTGAAATTTTCTGAGTGTGTAGCTAATTTTTCCTCTTGCACTTTTGTTATTCTGTAAACATCTTCTCCAATATTAAAATTTGGATTGGAGACTTTTTTTGTTTTCAGATTCTATTGCATCCGTTGACAGACTTTTCTGTCATTTTGCTTTTCCGTTTTGTGTGGGGAACTAATGGGAGTTTGAACAGAGAATGGGTTAGCGGTTTGGGCAGAGGTAGGCTTTTTCTGAGCTAAAGATTTAGGACTGGAAGTCTTCTTAAGGATAGTCATTTTGGAAGGGGTGGGAAACAGTGATTTTGATATAGGAGGTGGAACCATGTGCTGCTGTTTAGAAGATGGGGATGATGGTGCCGAAGAAGGGACAATTAGTTTTCTAACCTGGAGACGAGTATTTTAAATGTTGTAGTTTTTCTTTCTTTTCAAAAAATGGTTCAAATTTCAGTTGCTGTTGGAGAGTCATCCTTAGAACTGGTAGAGGGAACGGGGCAGTTTGTACTTTTTGCCATAGGGGCTTCTGTGGGACGAGGACCCGCTGCCCGGAGCTTCCCTCTAGCCATACCAACAACATGCCATTCACCCTTTTCCTTCTCCGTAACAGCACAAGCGGCGGGCAAAGGCTTGTCAGAGAATGGGGACCGTGAGACGGACCCAACCGGAGGTTTCACCACACCAGTTCCGGTTGCTGGCATACCCATTACAGTGAGACTGAAATAACAGGCTCAGTCAGAGGGGGATTTGGATCGGCGGGATTCAGAGCTCCAGTCGCTTTCTTCTCTGGGCAGGAAGAGGAAAGGTGACCAGTCTCTCCGCACTTCAAGTTGGTCTTCGGCCAGTGACGATAATAGGCATTTTCTGGCCCTCTACATCTAGACAATTGGGGATAGAGACGTAGGCCTTATGATCTATCATTATCTCGAAACTCCATCTCCTTGTCAGATCGGCAGCAGAAGCACTGTCCAAATTGGCACAGATAAGCAGCCAAGTGTTCCCCGACAATCTGAAGAGCGACCTCATATACTGAAACATTGGTCCTACGCTTGCCCTGATATTCAGTCCTCAAAATGAGGTCTTTTGTAATTAGGTCTCCACTGTTGATAGCTTTGCAGTTGGCAGGCATGGGTATGTCCCACATGAAAAACACTTTTCATTTGATAACTCTTTGTGGTTTAACAGTGTCTTTTCTGGGGCGACAAATTTTGTGCAAACACTTGTCAACCATAAAGACTGACACAATTCTTTTTTCAACCTTCTGTAGTTCCTCGGGATTTGTCAAGAGCCCATCTACTGTGACCAGATGTGTGTAGCTCTTGGCTTTCTCAGGAACTCCATGATATTGATTTTGCCTTTAGGCATGGATGTCCAGCAAGAGGACATCTCTCCAACTGCTACATTTCTGTCTTTGTTTAAGTTGTTGTCAGCTTCTTGGTTCTGATTTGTAAAATTTTGGCTGTTTTCATCCACCATATTTTGGTCTGAAATCTTTTTTTTCAGCAAATTTTTGTCATTTGCAGACACCATACTTTTCGTGGAATCTTGACTTTCGCCAATAACTTTCAAATTTTGGCCCTTTTTGACATTCCTTATCTTGCTCATTTGTAGGTTGCTTATCAGGAGGGTCTTTCTTTTTTCTTAGTCCCAAATAGATTTTTAACCGACTTCTTGGCGCCCATTTTTTATCCTTCTAAAACAAGCCTTTTTTTCCTTTTACATAAAATGGAAATGGAAAGAGAAAATTAAAATACAAATAAATACAAAAAATCACAATAAAAACAGATTCAACAAGACAAAATGAAAGCACAAAAACAGATGCACAAAAAGGGTTACTTAAAAAGAAAACTTACACAAAAGACAGACGAGAAAAAGTTAGACTTTTAATATGAAACAAGAAATGAAAAATTAAATAAACATTAAAGATAAATCACAAATAAGGAAATACATACAAAAATGGTTACACAATAAGTATCTCCTTTTTTAAATAATACAACAATAAGGCGATATGCTACAAAAATAAATACGAAGCAAGAAATATGTAAAAATAACAAATTTTACAAATACAAGATGGCCGCCGTTAAGAAACAAGTCAGCTCAAACATCAAAATAAAATTAAGAAGAGAGAAAAAAAAAACAGACTAGACAAAATAAAGGTTAAAAAATTAAGCACACAGAAGGTTTGACAAATAAAACACAGAAGACTTAACAGATATTTAAAAAAAAAAACAACGAATGAAGTAACACGTAAAAATAATAAATAAACAAAGAAAATAAAGTCAGACATAGAGTAAATAAACAAAGAAAAAATAGTCTTGTGGGGTGAGTTACAGGAAATTAAAATGGGAAAAAATATTAATAAAATAACTATAAAATAAAAGAAAATCAAAAAAACTAACAATGAAAGAATAAGAACAAAAAGGGGTAAAATAAAAATGCGAGGAGGATAAAAAAGAAAAAAAAATCAAAATTTGGCAAAAAACAGTCAGTAAATAAGGTAAGAAAAAAATAAAATCAACTTAATGCAAATGGAATTTGTAAAACAAATAACAGTACAAAACAAGGCAGAAACATGTCTATTCACAATCACCGGTCGTTACTGGTCATGAACTAGTCGTGAATCCAACAGTGAAGATATTCACCTACTGCCCCACACAGTTGGATGTGGCACAAGGCCATGTTTATTGTGGGGTATATCCCCATAGACCCCGTAAAAACGAGGTTGGGTAGCTGTCTACCACCCCAGACGAGACTCTGCCCTTTGGCATAGCCTCGTCTCGGTTCCTCTCTGCTCGGAGGCAGAGAGTTTGACAAGCACACTGTGGAAGACCACAGTGAATCCAACATACAGTATATTCCACTGTATTTATCAAGATTGGGACATACCCATTATAGTCAATAGGTATGGTATAACAAAGTAAGTGCTCTGTTTTTTAATTAAACAGTATAAATCACATTTACTGGCTTGAATGTTTGAGAAATATGTCTGGTTAGCAAAGTCTAAATTACTTATAAATTTATAAACAGAAATTCAGACTTTGCTAACCAGACACTTCTCTGTGACTGAATTGTTAACAGAACATCAGATCAAATGATGGTTCCCATTAGGGTTACAGGTTTGATCCCTGTCAGAGAAGCACATATTTTCTACAAATTTTCTTGAACATTCATTTATAATTACATATCTTTATAAAAATATATATATATATATATATATATATATATATATATATATATATATATATATATATATATATATGTATATGTATGTATATTGTAATTACATTATAAACAAGCACAAAGTGTAAAGTCTTCAGTGATGATTTAAAGTCTTATCTGTCAACTGACAGCTTTTATATGCAGCCCCATAGATTCAGGCTAATTTTATTGATCGGCTGTCATGAAAAATAGGTTGTCTTTCTCTCTTTGTTGGCCAGCTGAATCTTTTTATGATAAATTCATTTCCTTCATCTCCTTGGCAATATTTACAGCAAATTGGTTCATTTATTTTCCATATAATTTGAAAGAATGAATTCTTTCTAGTGTAGACAATTAATTCTCTACACTATGTGGATAATATGTGTTAGTTTTTGAAAATTCTTGGAGAAACAGTTAATTTGGATGTAAATTAATTTAACCTGATACTCTTTCTAATAGATGAAGCTTAAAGTTCATAAGACTGTCTAAAAATTAAGTCATCTTTCAATGAAATGACAAAGTATATTTTCAAACAATAAAGTGATATTAATTATAAGTAAAAATATTATCACCTGGCTGCTAATTTGTGAAAGAGTAAAGCCTCCACTTTTATATACACACATTTTTTGATTGAACAAAGTCAAGAACGAAAGAAGAAAATGGATGCCAGGAATGATTAGATCTTTTCAACTTTTCCCTTAGCAAAGTCTGAACAGTATTTTTACTCTTAGTCTCTGTTTATACATTTGAAGGAATGGCAGTTTTTAGACATATGTTTTCCCAAATACATTAGCACAAAATTGCTTCAGTGACCAATCATTAAATATGATGCTGTATTAGAAGTCCTGGCAGCTGACATGTAGTGGAACTCTCCATTATTCGTCTGATCTCCACAAAAGATTTATTACTTTTTACAAAAAAAGTAATTCCTAACATATCTTCACTTTGGTCAATCAGAAATTACTACAGAAAAACTCATTTTCTAATCAATCAGTTTTTGTTGCACCAAGTTGACTCTAAATCCTGCAATAAAAACAATTTCAAACTGAAGCTGTCAGTATGTTCTCTATAAACAACTCAAATTGTCAAATCTCAATACCAATCTGTTTGAACAAAAGGCTCAGCCAACACTGAAAACAATTCAAATAGACAGGCTCTCTTAACTATGTTAAGACTTTTCATAAGCACTCTCTTACACCTTGCAATCAGTGATGTGTAATGATTAGACTTTCTTCAACTTCCAAAAAGCCATGTATGGGTTTTGACAACTAATCCTTGTTAGCCCAGACCTAAACATGAACTTGATTATGAACAACAACCAACGTGTTATAAAAATAAAGGTGAAAGACATAATCCATCATCCTGTTTTTAGTAGACTTACAGAAATAATTTTATTATATAAACTTATTGTTATTCAGTTGTCTTTTTTATACTAATACTTGCCCAATACAAAACCCAAGAACCACTCAAAGTAGAGGGTTACTGTTATGAGCATAAGAAAAAGCAAGAAGTGAAGTTTATGGGGTTATGTAATGCTTAACCCTAGACTTGAAGAGGTCAAGAATGTAGTGATCACAAAATCATCCTGCTGGGAGTCTGTTTCACAAAGTAGTTCTTAGGAAGAAGCTGTCCAAGTGGAACTTCTTACTTACTAATGGGATACAAAGGGAATGTGGATGATTCACCCTTGTGTACATAGTATGGCATGTCCCAGCTGCAAAGGTCAGGGGTGGTGGGACCAAGGAATATAACTTGTCAGAACACATTACATGGATAGAACAGTGAGAGACATTTTGTCTATGGGAAAGAGGTTGTCAGGTTGAAAATAATTCATCACCCACAAGGCCACATAGACACTTTTGAATTCTATTGAGACATGCAAGTGAGGAGTGGGCAACTTCAGATTGTACGTATATATGAGTTCCAGACCAGATATGGCAGCAATACTCCATTTTTGGTCTGATCTGGCTCTTGCAAAAATGGAGTATCCCATGAGAAGCCAGATACTTACTGGAGACATACAATGAAGTGACCATTTTTCCAGCATTTTAGCAGTTGATCATATGAATTCCCCTTGAGGTCTAGAGAGAGCTTGAGTTCCAACAGATGTTCAAGACAATGAGCCTCATTGAGAGAAGACTTATCCATTATGATAGGTAAAAGTTCAGTGTCTGCTCAGTGGTGGTGAAGCATTACTAGTTTGATTTTAGTTGTATTGAATTTTACAAGCCAGTCATTTCCCCCAAGTCACTTAGGTTAGGTCAGAGCTGCTAGGTTGTGGTCATCCAGCTGTTTGGAGGGACACCTATAAACTGTTGTATCATCTGCATAGATACTCACTAAGGATCAGGGTATGCTCTTTAGGCAGATCATTAATATACAATAGAAAGAGGGTAAGACTGAGGAGAGAACCCTAGGGAACATCAGCCTTGATTTCATGGATTTTCAATGATTGGCTGTTAACAACTAAGCTTTAGGAATCTACCTGGAGAGTTTATATAGCAGTATTTGATGTTTTTGATATATCTCAGGCAAAATTATTGTCTTCTTTTCTACCAAGTGCATAATTCTTAATATTACTACATCTACATAGGTGATCTCAAGCTTGAAAATATTGGCACCTTATCTCTAAATCATTGTACTGTTGGTTTTCAGCTATTATTAATGTAATAAAAGGCATTAGTATTAAACTTGGTAAAACTTACTTTAGCAATACAATGCATGTTATATGCACTTGTATAACAAAGGATATGCAGGTATCATAAAGGTTATTGATACAGAAAACAGAATTGGTAATCAGAGTTCAAATTCTGGCTGAGTCTTTTGCTTTCATTTTTCCCTTTTGCCCTTAGAAAATCTATCTCTTCTTCTACTTGCTATGGGTTAAATATCTGAGTAGATTGGACTCTCCAGCTTTGAGTTGTAAAAGAAGGAAAAATAAATTCTATGTATTGAGAAACCACTTTATTATCTTTCCCAAGAAGTCATAGGAATTCACAGGTAATAAATTTATTTTTCCTTTTTTAGATTGGTTACAACCCAAAAGGAATATGTGGAGAGTCATGATCCTGAAGGGATATGACATTTAAAAATAACGAAATAACTAGTAAAAGTCTAAATGTGTGTAAATGAACTTAACTAGAGATAAAGCAAATATATGAAAAGACACAGATGAAAATAAACATTTTTCACTAAACTCATATTGGAATAAGAATTAATTAATCTATTGAATTTTCTTGACAGCTGAGACAAAGATAGATACATAGATATATAGAATGACAGATAGAGTAGGATAAAGAGAAAAAGAAAGGGAGTGATGTATTTTTAAAGTTACAATGATTAACTTTAAAATTAGTAGAATATTTAGAAATATTTTAGTCTAGCTCAGCCATCCACCCAATGTTCAGGTTAGACTTAAATGAAATAATGTTCAAATGCTTCTTCTGATTAATTGAAATTGTATCAACAAAAATATAATTATCCTGAACATCAAATGATTTAATCAACAATTAAGAACTTGATTTACAATTACTTTTGATGAAATTCAGGAAACCTCAAATTAGAAGCAAATCCAGCTCTTTTCTGTTGCTAGATATGAATACAGATGACTGAATTCAATTCCAGAAAATATATATATATATATATATATATATATATATATATATATATACTTTAAAAAATCATGACATTAGTTGAATCCACTACTTCTTAACACTTTATTTTTTTTTTTTAAAAACTAGTGAATGCTATATTTTTTAAATAAATAAACAAATGCATGATGTTGGGAAGAAAAAAGAAGAAAAGCAAGTGTATTATAAAAGTATTGGTGATGGGGTTAAGTGAAATGGACTTTTTTTTATCCAGTCTCATATGTGCTTAAGAGAAATTTCTCAATATGTATACAAGGACTCAAAACTCTGATTTCTGGTTTGAAAGATTCTTTGGATTTGGAAATATATATATATATATATATATAATTATTTTTTTAAAAAACATTTATAACATAAATATGTTATAAAATCACTACAAAAATAGCCATTTTGTTTCAACACCCTCGGTGTCTTATCAAGTGATGATGTTGAATGTAAAATAAATGGTTTTAAAAGTTTCAAATTAATTAACGATCCTTCGCTCGATCCTTGTATATATATATATATATATATATATATATATATATATATATATATATATATATATGTATGTATAATTTTAATATCACTGTTTCTCTGCCTGATTCAACTCTGACCATTAACCTTTTATGTATTATATATATATATATATATATATTCTCATATAAATAAATAAATTTGTCCGTTATTTTATAAAAGTATTATAAAATATAGTTTTTGTGTTGTGTCTATATCCCTCCCCTCCAATAAAATCATAACTCAAATCTATATTTGTCAATTAGTCATTATGCACAAGAATATGAACATGTCATTCTTTTGAATGATCATATGCCATTATTAAATCCCCAATCATGTTTCTGATGATATTCTTTTCCTGGAATAGAAAAAAATATTAAATAAATGATCAAAAGCTGGAAATGTTACTACTTTCATTCATTGTTATTTGGCATCATAATGACTTTCTATAATTAATAAAGCTTTACAGCCATTGAGTATTGGTTGAATGACATCTCATTATTGTTGAATATTTCTTGACGTGACAAGTTGATTTCTTGGTTTTATTATTTCTTGATTCACTTTGAATCATGGGAAATTCTAAAATCATGATTTTTGATCAAGCTTTTTATCTGAGATCTTGAAAATTCTAAATGTGCTTGACTTAGAACAACTTTTTAGATAATGACTTGCAATTAGCTGATTATTTTTAATCATCTAATACATCAGTGATATTTTTTGATCAGTCAATCCCATAATAGTTTTTTTGCATTTAGAAAAAACAAAAATGTTTTTTTCAATGATTATGCATTAAATAAGAAAAATGTCTGCAGTTGCAATAATATATTTATCTATACTGCTAGATCAAAATATAATGACTACCTACATAATAAGGTGTTGGTCCTCTATATGCCTGCAAAACAACTCTTACTGATCAAGCATGGACTTCTAGAACCCAGGCTTGATTAGCTAAGAGTAAGATTTCTTCTGTGATCTGCTGCCATGTTACAAAATATATGATGAAGGTAACTTGTTGGTCTCTGCAAAACTCATACAGTTTGATGTGCATATTGTTGTGCTGAAACAAGCTCTGCTGTAACTGTAGAAGGTTGTTGCCATAAAAGAGTGCACTTGGTCATCAGTAATCTTGATGGAGATTAGTATGTAAGAAAAGTACTTTCCACATGAATGAAATTGTGAGTAATGTTCCACTGGCAAATCCTGGATTCTTAAACAATCAACACAATAATAAATAATTCCAATAATAAATCTTGTTGTGGTGTTGTCACGTGATCAATGGACAGTGATCTACAGAATTTCTTGAATTCTCTTCCTGTAAACTGCGTTCCGTTGTCACTGACTAAAGTTTTAGGGAGTCCAAAGCGACTAAAAATTTCATTAATGCTTTTATTGTATTTGTTGCAGTCACACTTAACAATTTCTGGCCACTTAGTGAAACTGTCCACAATGATCAGGTAATAAGATACATTTATAGGCCCTGCATAGTCGATATGCAATCGAGTCCATGGGACATCTGTCATTGACCATGGTTGAATCTTTACCGGTGGATCCCTTGCTGCCAGTTGACATCCTCTGCATTGTTTCACCAAATTTTCTGTCTTGGTCCATCCTCGGCCAATAAGTATAGCCTCTCATTAGAGATTTCATTCTCAAAATCCCTGGATGGCCAGTGTGAAATTCTTTCACAATTTTCTTTTGCAGAGTAACTGGCATTACAACTCTATCTGCGTATAGTAATACCTGTTCGCAGATTGAAAAAGGTGACACACTCATTCCTTTTTTAGTTGTCTCGTTCAAACAGACTTGCTTTCTCATTTTTTAATGAAATAATTGTTGACCGCTGCTTTTTTCACATCTTCTACCGTAACCGGTAGTTCTCTAATAATGTTGCATAACAGACCCGACAATTCACTTTCATCTCTTAGTGCCTCTATTACTGTTTCTTCCAGTGGTTCCGTATATTTAGGTATCAATCTTGATAACCCATCGGTGTAACCTAGCTTCTTTGAAGGCACATATTCTATTTTGAAATTATAATTCAATAGAATTACACCCCAACGCTGTAGTCGATTTGCCGTGTGAGTTGGTATAGCTTTTTTTAAACCAAATATTGTTAACAGCGGTCTGTGGTCTGTTTGCTGAACAAATTCTCTTCCGTATAGAAACCTGTGAAATTTTTTTTTACAGCGTAAATTATTGCTAAACTCTCTTTTTTGATTTGACTGTAACTTCGTTCCACGGGTAGTAACGTTCTCGAGGCATGTGCTATTGGCTTCGTAGATCCGTCCTCGAATTTATGAAGCAATACTGCACCTAGTCCCTCATTACTGGCATCTGCTGCTACAATGATTTTCCTCTTCGGGTCGAAATGCGCTAACGATAGGTCTGCTCATAGACAACTTTTTATTTTTTTAAAAGCCTGTTCGTATTCTTTCTTTGCGCCCTTTTTCACCAAATTATTTAAAAGAGCTCTCATATCATACATTTTTGGGATATAAATGCTATAGTAACTTACTAATCCCAAGAAGGCCTAGAGTTTAGCCACATTATCAGGTGCTGGCATATTTTTTATAGCCTCAGTCCTTTCTGGATCCGGTTTTCTTCCTTTACTGTCAATGATCTGCCCTAAATATTTTATCTTCTTTAAGAAGAACTCGCATTTTTCAGCATTCAGCTTGAACCCGTATTCCTCAATTACCGCTCTAATATGCGTTTTGTTTGGGCCTCGTTTTCACTTTTAATGAAAATATTATCTAAATATGCGATTGCATACTCCATACCAGCCAACATTGTGTCCATTATTTGCTGGAATAGGCTTGGAGCTACCTTCAATCCAAAAAGAAGATTTAGTTTAAAAATCCCTTTATGCGTGTTTATTGTCATGTACTTCGAACATTCTTCACTGAGTAATCGACTTTTGAAATTATGCCAATTTTCTCCAACCTTTTTAATTCCTCATTTATTGTGTCTAGTGCCGAAAATGGTACTTTTCTCTTTGGTTTAAAGATTGGTTTAACATTTTCTTCCAAGTCAAAGTTGATTTCTGTTTTTGTGCACAGACCTAGTCCTTCTGAAAAAATGAGAGGGAATTCGCCTTTCAAATCCGTAATAAACCTTTCTGTTTGCTTCGTCTTATAGTTCTCTATGACGTTACCTTTGTTACAGAAAGAATTTACCGGTAATTCCCATAAATTAAACAATACGATCCAGTCTAAACCAAAGAGGTTTACTGAACCAGGGAGCACATACACTTTCGATTTATGAATTTTTCCCATGAACGCAATGTTACATTTTAATTCACCTCTAAACTTAAGTCTTTTTCCTGATACTCCCCTGGCAATTTTGTCTGTGTTAGTCAACGGCGGGTAACCATGTTTGCTCATTTATTACCGAGATATCACTTCCTGAATCGAGTAATAATTTTACGGTCTGCCTATTTATTTTTACATTGAGGTATTTTCTTCTTGGACCCTCCTCAATTTCGTTTTTTAGACAAAACTACGTTCACCTTTGTTTGAGACTTTGCTTTTACTTTTCTCTTTTGCCCGACACTTCTATGGCCTACACGCCCACAATTAAAACATATTTATCCCTAAAGAAACAATCCTTCTTTATATGCTGTCCTCCACATGAACTGCATATAATTTTTCTTTCTTTATTTTGTATCCACTTTTGTTGTCTTACAGTTTGTACATGCGAAATGCTCTTCTCCTCAATCCGAGTATTTTTTTTTTTATGTTTATAAGTCGCCGACATTCTTCCGTTATTTTTTGTAGCGTAATCTTCAGATCCTGTTCCATGATAGTGAGGATTCTTGATCTAATTTCTTTGTCCTTCGGTACCGTTAGACCCTGCACAAAAATTAGACACTTGAACATGTCGCTTGACATTTCCTTTAATTTAAACGCCTCACACTGTGCGTAACCATACCTGCATACGTGACAAAATCATCATCCTCTTGTTTTACGATACTTAGACACTTGTATCATGTATGAAACAAACGAAAATTTTCGACAAAATTTCTACTGTTTCGTTAAATGTAATTTCTTCTGGCTTCTTTGGGAGGATTAAATTCGCGTATTTTGAATTTTCTTCTGTTCCCAACTTCTGCAACAATAGAGTGATTTTTTCCTCGTCAGACCATTGTTCGCATCTTTTCGTAAATATTCTTTCAAACCTACGAAAATCACCCGGAAATGTTGAATCACTGTCGGGGTCGTATTAAAATTCAGAGAGCGAATTTGAAATTCTTTCAGCAGAAAAACATCTAGAACTCGGTTCTTTTGTTGTCCTAGATAATACGTTGTTGCGGTCACCTTTGGCCGCTTCCTAAAGCGGAAGAGAACAGGGAATTTCAACCTTGACTTTTCAATCGTGTTCCCTACACGCTGGTAATTTCGTTTTAGAGACGTGCTAATTACCTTCATTGGTATTACGAACCTAGTCGTAATATACCTCTAAACATTTTTAGACCTTAGTTTTTGTGTAGCAAATCTCAACTCATTTTTAGAGAGATTTTATAGCATTTTAGCGAGACCATTTCTGTCTCCCTTAGCATAATACAGCGACTTCTCGCCGAATTCACGGTCGGCGCCTGAACGGTCGGTACGCAGACTCCTGGCCTTCGTGGCCAGGATGCCGACCAGGGCTGCGTATTAATTTACGCTCCCATTTTTTTTTGTTTGCCAACTGGATGCGAGTTGGATCTACCTTTCTTTCTCTCTTTACTTCGCCTCTTTACTTCTGGCTCCTTGCCCATGTTCAACTCTCGGCATTCCGTCTCTACTGGCTGCCTGCACGTCGTCCATAGCCTTTCCCGTACACTACGTTTGTAATTATTACGGGAGATTTCGATATCGATCTCGACCAGCAGACACGCAACGCCAGCACCGGATATTCGATATGACCAACAACATCGCAACGCCAGCTCCTCTTTCCTTCCCAACTCGTCCAGTTGGAAACCAGACCAGATGACCAGCAGCGATCATCTACGACGACCAACATCGATCATCTGTGCCGACCAACCAACCTTCCCCGTATACTATTGGTTGTAATTACTACGGGAGGTTTCGACACCGACCTCGACCAGCAATGCCTGCACTGCAATGTCCAACCATCGACACGACCGGAACGTCTGCATCTCAACTCCAACCAACAATACGACCAATCCAACCTTCGACACGACCAGTCCAACTACCATTACCATGATTGGCAGACCAATATACCCCACTATCTCTTCTTTATATAATAAACTTAGCATTAATCATACATATCCTCGTTCCGTTGTCCATTTTGTTTCACCTTGTCAGATTTAACGTCTTTAATACGAAAAACGTTAGCTAGCCTCTTGTGACCTCATCACCTTACTATAGGGGGGCGCTTGGGCCGTGGTTTCATATCGCGCCCCTCTCCAGGGGTCCACAACAACGTCTTCCAAAAGCGATTTATTGTCTTTTGCCTGTTGTTTGAATAACTTTTCAAAACTTTCTTGCTGCTGAATAAATTGTTGTTGCTGTAAAGTGACTTGTAGCACCTTAGTTAATTCTGCAATTTGTTCCATTCTGCCAAATTTTGATCCAATTCATGTAGACAATAAAATTTTACAAGGAGGGGGGCAATTTTTTACTTTCTGTAAACGTTGCACAAGTTTTTCCTTTTCTAATGTTCCTCATTAATAAGCATTAAAACAAAAATGAGGGAAAAATTACTTACTTTCTCTAAGTGTCGAACAAGTCTTTCTAACATTTTTCGTTAGTAAGTGTTGTCAACTGTATATATATTTTTTCTTTTGTTTTAACTTGTGAGGTAGTTTTGAATCTTGTCGCCAACTGATATGTCCCAAAAAGGGATATATTTGTTCGAAGTAGCAAAGTGGTTTTTGACTACTGTAACCGAGTAGGACAATCTAGCAGGTAACCATAATGGACTGGTTCCTCATCGTAGTGGTAGGCAATAGGCATAGCCAATAGGCGTTGTCCTGTACCTCCACATCAGTCTGTATTTATGGCTGACACCAGCCGATCATATTACTGTGATGGGGAACCCAGGTGTATGCATATTCATTACATCACCTACTTTAACTTGCTCAATAAATGTTTCTGGGATATACAGTAAATTTTGAAAAATCCCTTTTAAAATCACACTGTTTGCGCTTGGGAAAATTTCTTTAAATTATTTTTCTTTTTCAAATTTGTAAGAAAAGCGTTTCAAGTTGTAACATTATTTATTTTTGTTCCGTAGTAAATTTCTTCCTTTATTATCTCTCAAATATTTATTTTTTTAGCAAGGACAATAATAAAAAAATGTCCTCCTATATTTAATGATAATTTTATACTTTTATTAGTTTTATTCTTTTCTTATTTATTGATTTATTTCTATTACTGTCATTAAAGTAATCAAAATGGTACAGTTGATAATGAACAGTTCACTCCAGCATCCAGTGTAAAATATATATGGTTGTTCCTTGTCATGGTAGAGGGCTTACTTTCCCCAGTGATCCCAAGGCGAATACTGTCTGGAATTTCAACACCTGTAGGACTACCCATGCTGGTAAGGTGGAAGAGGAAGAACCAGACTGAATGTGAACAACCCCTGAAGATCCCAATGGTGGAATAGGCTAAGATCTACACAAACTCAGTGGCCAAATCGGTGGAAGAGGGTAGTGCCAGTCGGGCTGGTGTAACCAAGGCAGACATTGACAGATCAAGCATCTGACAGTCCGATGCAACAAAGTTTGCCAGATCTAGCTGATCTCAATCTACTTTGAGCCACTTCTGGGAGGCACTTCTGGCCAAGCGTGTGGGATTCTCAATTGTGCAGAGTTGTCCACCAAAATCAAATTCACATGGATGGCCTTGTCAAACTCATTTATTCACAGCCATCTCCATCACTGCCACCAGAAGAGAGAAAGGGAATAGAGAGAGAGAGGATGACGATCACAATGTTATGATTTGAATAAGTGCCAACATATGAATAGGTTTTCAAAATGGCAAAGACAAAGGTAAAGACAGGCACATATGCACTCACACATAATCATGTGGGTAAGTCTGAATTTTTAATGCAAAACCTTTTGAGAAAATAGTTTTTTAAAGAACATTAAAAAAGGTGAATTTCTTTCAAATATTACTTGAGATTCAAAAAGTATCTTTATAGAATCATGTGTTGAATTCTGTGGTCATTTTAATTATTCCATTTTTTATTTCTTTATAATCAGTTTCCCTTTTATTTGCTAAAGAAGTATATTTGTGTAAATGTTGCTTTTGATCCCACAAGTTCAGCTGCAGCAACATTTAGTAATTTTTATGTATTTTTCAGTTGACTTTATTTATTGTGACAATATTTTGACCTAAGTAAAATGACCCATAGCTGCCACAGTGATCAAATATAAACATTAAAAACTACTGTAATACAACTGCAATGATCTTATCTAAAATCATAACAAAGAGTTTAAGAAACAATTTTCTATCATAAAGGTAAAAAACATAATATTATTAGAAATATTACTGGTAAAATCATCAAAGCAATTGTCTTCCGTAAAAATATTCAGCTTCAAGATCAGAATAAATTTTTGCTTTTTTGAATCTGGTTATGAATTAATCATGTTCATTCTTGCTTTGACCAATCACAATAATTATATAAATATTTGATTGCTATGAAGACTGGATGGTTTTGTTAAGAAAGGACAAATGGATTTAATGAAGAAATTATTTATTTATTACTTTTTCTTTGAAATATTGATTACTACTTAGTTGATTTTGTAAAAAAAAAACAAGTGAATAATGATTTTACATTTAGTGAAAACCTCTATTCATTGCCTTATTCAGTTATTCTATAATCTATCATTGTTTTAGAAGTTCTGAATATAGTCAATACTTAATACTTATGGATATATACTTTGACTTCCCATAGGGACAAAATATGGTATTTAAATGTGGGACCTTGTATACTTTAATATGATGGGTGTGTTCATAAGTTGCCAAATCACACCAGCTTTTGTTACAAACATCAGATTGTACCTCTGACCCTATCCTATTAATGCAGTAAGGAGGCATTACCTTGGAGATGGGTTCCCAATAACTAGGTTTATACTTATTTTGCATTTCCAGCCCAAATCCCCTTGTATTTTGCAATTATTTCATAACATTCAGACTTCTAAGTATGCTCAATTATTATCTTTCTATATTGCATTAAATCCTGGACAATTTTCTCACAGGTGGAGAAGAGATGTGAGCAAACAGATATGTGATTCTACAGAAGGATACTGAGAATAAAATAGATGAAACTTGACTGCAGTGAGGAGATTTTAAGGAAAATGCAAACAAAAATGACATTTGTACTTGATGAGAATGAGAAAGAGACAGTAGACATTCCTGGGACATGTAATGAGGAAAGAGGGCTTGTAAATCCTGACACTTAGAGGACACATTGGAGGCAAAAGAAGCAGAGTGAAAGAAAAAATAGCAAATCAAATAAACTTGTGTAAATGGGCTACAGAACATGAATAGGGAGGGATAGGAAGGGATCAGGCATTATTCAGTGTTACAAGGGATAGGAAGTTGTGGAGAGCCATGATTGCCCATACCTTGAAGAGACATGGTACATAAAAGAAGAATGCTGAGGATTTATAGCACTGTTCCTATTTTATAAAAAATAGGTTTGTGTGTGTGTGTGTTTTTTTATCAGAAAATCAATGTCTGAAAAATAGTGAGAGAATGATGCAACAACAAAAGATTAATTATTGTGAATCTGTGCTTGTTATTGAAAGTTGATCTTCACAGACAATCATTGTAAATTTGATTATCTCTGATGGCTTCAAAAATGTGACTGTTTTTTTTATTTGTTTATATTTTTTATTTCAATATACTTCAGTAAATATAAAAATGATAATGACTATAAAGATAAAAGAAGTATATGACAGGAAAATGGTTTCTTTCACTTAATTTTTAGTACTTCATTCCAGAGCTTTATATATTAACTGTGTGCAAAGGTTTCCAGTAAAACAACTAGTTTTCAATTGTATATTCAATATCTATTTTTTTTAAAGAATTGCTGGGAACATTTGCATATATCTAATAATAACCTTGCAATACATTTTATAGTAATTTGGATTCTAAATGGATATACAAAAAAAATCAACATGTGTGTTTGATTTTTTTTTTAAAGTTTCACAGTTAAAAATTGTCAACAAATGTGGTAAAATGTCAAAAGAGGAGAAAATATTGAATTTTGAGGACATAACCACAAATCATTTTATTAAGTAGTGAATACCTGTTTTATTTTTATTTTTTTTGAACAATCAATAGTTTATAAACATTCCTTTCCCCAAATCTTATAAAGCTTTTAATTTATTGGCTGTCAAACAAGTAAATGACTTTTCTCCCATTATCCTATATTTAATGAGTTTGCAAGAAAAAGCTATTTTCTTATCTGCTCTGTTCCATCCATAGAGAAGCAGAGGAATTACCAGTTAAATATTGATTATCTAAGTGCAGACAAGTTACTGTAATTTCCCATGAGATATTGCAAATGAGATGTTCCACATGTCAGCCAAATGATAGTAAAAGAGTTGATGATGTGCGCAATTCTTCATCTTATTTATTAATTGGACACTTGAGATATGAAGTCATCCAACCAAAATCTTCAGGAAGATAAGAATATATAACAATATTAGTGGCTTCAAATCAGTTTTTGATTAAATTTTCATGAATCTCTGTACAAATATTGCAAATGTTGTTGGAAGAAGTGAACCTTTCTGTATTCTTTATACATTGTTAACATAAATGTTTTGGTCAACCCAATCTTCTCTATTTATCAGGCAGCTAATTTGTCAAAAACAGAGAAAATATTTTCTTTAAAATATTTTGACAAATTATAGATTATGGATCTGACAAAGGCTTAGATTAGCTGAAAAGTGTCAACAAAGAAAGTGTTGAAATGTTCAAAATTTGAAATGTTAACTTATTATTATAGGATAGTGATATATTTGCATTGCTTAATTTTCATATCCAAAGAATGAGAATGAAGTACAGAAGTTTAAATATCTGGGAAGTATTTTAACAGATGGTGGAAAATGTGACACAAAATCTGACATTGGAATAGCAAAGGATGTCTTCCAAAATCTCAACAAGAATTAAGAAACAAGTGAAAAAAATCAAATAAAAAAAGAGAGAAAAAGAATAACTGAACCTCTGATCATTCCTTAAATTGTTTAATTTGTTAAATTTCTACTGATTTACACTATTTACATTGTTTGGACTGTTGTCCTCATCTTTATTACCATATTCACAAGATTTCAGCTGTTGTATGCTCTGACCTTCTTCAGGTGATATATGCTGGAATTTTGAACTGAACACTTTTAGCCCATGGGGGTAGATTGTTCTAATTCCATGTGCCATGCCTTTTCTTGATATCTCAGTTTCAGTTAATTCCCTTTAGTAACTCTCCAACTTTCCAATTTTGTTGTTCTCTCTGCTGTGGCCAGCTATTGAACTAAATGCTTTGAGTCAAGTCACTTTTTGGATTACTTCAATCCACAATTTTATTCACTGGGGCATGTGTGTTAGAAATTCCAGTGTATATCATCTGAAGAATGTTGGAGCATACAATAGCTGAAACATCATGAATATGGCAATAAAGATTAGGACAACAGTTTGAATGATGTAAATACTTTACAATACCTCATCTCAAATATATAGACAGATATTCTACTGATTTGTATTTTATCTCATTTCTTCTGTTTTTAGCTTCAAGATATTGAGATATGCAGTTGTGGAAAGGACTAATTTTGTTTGCATCTAATTTTTTAAACTTAATTCAAGAGTTTCTGATAGCTCTGAGTATGACAATAAACTATGTCTGGCAGCAAGGCCTCTGATCATGAGATTGGAAGTTTTAAGGAGCATGGAACAACCTCTTAATTTCTGTTGTTCCCAGGTTCACTCTGATCCAAGATGGTAGCATTTGTTAGGGTCTCAGCTATAGGCAAATAGTGAAGCCCTAAAACATCAGTGAACACCTATGAAAGTATAAAAATACATTAACTGCTATATAATGATAAAAAACATTACTATGTTAAAAAGAGTGACAGATAGAATGTAACCTTGTGGAAGTCCTTCTTGGATTTTGAGGTCAGAGAGAGTTGATCTCACATGAACTTTGAAACTTCTGACAAAAAGTTATTTATAAATTTGGACAATCTGCCCTTTGTGAAAAGGCTTCTGCCTCTGTACTGCTTTCTCAACTGTACTATACACCACTAGTGTCATCCTCAGAGTTCTCTCTCTCTCTCTGCTAGCAAGCAATATAGCCACTTATATAGTAAGTGGTTAATACATTTGCATAGGTGTGATGTTCATTTCATAAAATGACAGTTGTTGTGCATGTGCACCCATAGGCCTCAAACTGGATTTCCTGCTACAGCTGTGGCAACTCAAACACACTTTGTAATAAGTAAGCCATTCTCTGTGTTACTACACCCTTTAATCCCAGATTGTATAGGTTTTTCATTATTGCATGTCTCCATGTTGTTTCATAGGCCTTTTGTAGATCAAAGAAAATGGCTATTGTGTGTTCTTTTTTAATAAAAGTCTCTCTAATGAAGGTTTCTAGGTGTACTATGTTGTCTATGGTGTCTCTTTTGTTTTGGAATCCACTCTGAAGGTTGGGAATTAAATCATTAGTCTCATCTTTTATTCACTATTCTTGTGAGAGTTTGCATATTCAACTTGTTAATATTATGGGTTGGAAGTTTTTGGGGTTTGACTTGTTTTTACCTGATTTTGGTATAGGGATCACAGTAGCTTGTTTCCAGCTATTCGGGAGTTTGCTCTTAAACCATATCTTGTTAAAGATATTTAACAGATATTTTAAGGATTTTGGAGGGAGTTTAAATGCAGTTTAATATTGTTGTGTCGGAAACCTACCACCCCTCTGGAAGATGAACTTGTCTGCGAACAAAGACTTTAAATAGTGGCATGTCAGAAGATAGATAGACAGAGAAGTTCTTAGCTGAGCTAGTTATTGACTACTCAGGCGATTTCTGTACCTTTTTGCCAACCTATTAAAACCCTTTTTATTGTTACGTGTTATTTGGCGTTTGTCTCTACTAACCCCAAATCAACATCATAACAGTGGCGACGAGGGATTCGTTCATCACGCTGAGTGGAGAATTTTTCAACTCTAGGTGGACTATATAATTTTTTTTTCGCTCTGAAAAAAAAAAAAAAAAAAAAAAATACGTCGAACTTTGTTCTTCACGAAGAAATGGGATTTCAACGTGCCAAAAAAGTAAGACTTGTGCTTATTGTGGATATATACGTGTTTTTCCTTTTGTCTGTTTTCGAAAAGTGTTTTGTGTAATCTATTACGCATAATGGAAGATTTGATTGCATTAACCAAATCTCTAGTGCAAAGTCAAATTCAGCAACAAGAGCAACAAAAATTGTTTCGGGAACAACTATTGGATTTACCAGTTCAGCAGCGAAATGACACAAAGGCTTTATATGAAGCGATTTTACTTAAGAATCCAGTAAATTCGTCATTCACGGCCGAAGGTATTGCTAATTCTATTACTGAGTTCAAATTTAACCCAGAGGAGGGCATAACATTTCCTGCGTATTTCAGAAGATTTGAAACAATATTTGAAAAAAAATGTGAAGGTTGGACTGATGAACAAAAAGTGAGTTTACTTTTACAAAAGTTGGGTACAGATGAAAATAATAAGTATACGAATTTTGTCCTTCCAAGAAAAACTGGTGACATTTCTTTCGAAGAAACTGTTAATACTTTATCTAGTATTTTTGGCGAGCGAGTTAGTTTGTTTCATACTCGTTTCTCGTGTTTGAATATGGTAAAGCGTGACAATGAGGATGTTGTTACGTATGCTGGAAATGTTAACAGAATGTGTAAAAATTAATGGAAAAAATGTTAAACTACAGCTAAATACTGGAAGTGATATTTCCATTATTAATACAGCAACATGGATTAAAATAGGCAGACCTTTGCTTAAAAAGACTGAAAACGTGGCTCGCGGGATTTCTGGAAGAAAATTGCATTTTCAAGGTGAATTTTCTTGTAATATTTCATTTGTTGGTAAGACACTAAAGTCTAAAGTGTATGTGCTACAAAATGCTTCAAATTTGTTTGGAACAGATTGGATTATACTTTTTTTTAATTTATGGGAACTCCCTATAAATTCTTTTTTGGCAATAGAATTAATGTTTCTTCTCCATGTAAAAATCGGGTTACAGAAAATTTGGTGAAAGATCTGAAAATAAAATTTCCACAAGTATTTTCAGAAGGTCTTGGATGTTGCAAAAAGACGAAGGCAAAATTTGAAGTGAAGGAAAATGTAAAACCCATTTTCAAGCGAAAAAGAAATGTGCCATTTGGTGTTTTGGAACAGATTAACAAAGAATTGGAACGGCTTGAAAATTTAGGAGTTATTTTCAGAGTGGGCCTGCCCTGTTGTATATGTTAAGAAAAAGAATAATAAAATTTGGATGTGTGCCAATTTCTCTACGGGTCTAAATGATTGCTTAAAAGACCACACATATCCTTTGCCTTCACCAGAAGACATTTTTGCAAGTTTAAATGGAGGAAAATATTCTCTAAATTGGATTTATCGGATGCCTATCTCCAAGTGAAAGTGGACGAAGAATGTTCTAAATTGTTGACTATCAATACACACAAGGGTTTATACAAATTAAACCGTCTGCCTTTTGGTTTAAAAAGTATCCCCAGTATTTTTCAGCAAATTATGGACACTGTGCTGGCAGGGTTGGACTTCGCCATTGCATATCTTGATGATATTTTGATAAAAAGTAAAGATCGAAATGAACATTTGGAACATATTAATCAGGTTTTTGAAAAAATTGAAGAATATAGATTCAAACTTGCAGCTGAAAAATGTGAATTTTTTATGAGTGAAATTAAGTTTTGGGGGCAGATAATAGACTCTGATGGAAGAAGACCAGATCCGGCGAGGGCAGAAGCGATCAAAAGCATGCCAACTCCCCAAAATGTAGTAACGCTACAAGCGTTCTTAGGACTTGCTAACTATTATGGGATATATATATTCCTAATTTGTGCAGCCTTACGGCTCCATTAAATAAATTGCTTAAAAAGGGAGCAAAGTGGGAATGGTCAGAAGTGTGTCAGAAGGCGTTTGACAAATTAAAGAATATTTTGACGTCGGAATTATCACTAACACATTATGACCCTAAACAGGAAATTATAGTGGCATCGGACGCAAGCGAGTACGGAATAGGTGCGGTAATTCTGCATAAATTCAGAGACGACAATACGAAGCCAGTGGCACATGCATCAAGGACATTATTACTCGCAGAAAAGAAGTACTCTCAAATTGAGAAAGAAAGCTTAGCTATCATCTATGCTTGTAAAAAATTCCATAAGTACATACATGGAAGAAGGTTTATATTGCAGACCGACCATCGCCCGCTGCTTTCAATCTATGGTTCGAAGAAGGGTATACCTACTCATACGGCAAACCGTTTGCAACGATGGGGAACCATTTTGTTGAATTACAATTTCAAAATGGAATTTTTATCATCTAAAAAATTAAGCCATGCTGATGGTTTATCTAGACTGATCCCAACGTCTTCGGAACCGCTAGAAGATACGGTGATAGCGTCGTTACAAGCAGAAAATGAATTGGTTGAAGTAATGTATAACACAGTAAAAGAATTACCGGTGACATTAGATGAAATAAAATTAAAAGCAGAAAACGACATTTTATTAGAAAATGAAAAGAAGTTGTAACTTCAGAAAAGTATAAAACTTCTTCACCAGCATATTCAATATGTGATGAAGTGCTGTTATATGCTGGAAGGGTCGTGATACCGGTTGTACTACAAAAGCGAATTTTGAAGGAATTTCATCAGGGCATCCTGGTATTGGACGTATAAAGCCCTGATGAGGAGTTACATTTATTGGCCAAATATGGACAAAGACATTGAACAGGTAGTTAAAACTTGTAGAGGGTGTCAAAAGGCAGCGAAAGCACCGCCAGTAAAATACACACCATGGCCAAAACAGATGTTCCATGGACCAGACTCCACATAGATTATGCTGGACCCCTGAATGGTAATTTCTACTTGATATTTGTGGATAGCTATTCCAAGTGGCCTGAAATTTTTAAGTGCAAAAGACCAACTGCTTCTGTAACAAAAGATTTTCTTACAGAACTGTTTGCACGTTTTGGAGTACCAGAAAAAATTGTCACCGACAATAGAACTCAATTGACAGGAAGTGAATTTAAGACGTTTTGTAAGACTCTGGGAATTGACTACATCACGACTTCACCGTACAATCCTAGGTCAAATGGACGGGCTGAACGGTTTGTTGATACGTTCAAGAGAGCCCTTAAAAAAAACAAATGGTACTAATACAGATGATGGTAATATACATCAGTTTTTAAGTATATACAGAATAACACCAAATCCAAACGCAATACCAGGGATGTCTCCAGCTGAACTTATGTTTGCTAGAAAAATTAGATCTGTGTTCAATAGGCTGCTGCCGGAAAGAAAAAAGAGTTACCGGAACAAAACGCATCAGGAAAATATGAAATATCTCAGGCCGGGAGATAGTTTTTTTTTAAATTACAAAAATGGGAAGGAATTTTGGCAAGATGGAGTGGTAACTCAAAGAATTGGTAAGATGTTATACATGATAAGTAGTAAAAAAATGGACGCACAAAAGACATTTGAACCAATTAAGGAAAAGAATCATTGAAGAAATAAGTAAAGAAAATGAAGAACCAATGGAGGTATTATATGATTTATTCGATATACCAACTCCACCATTGCCTGAAACAGTTGTCCAAAGAAGGACAAGCAAAAGAAAAAGAACTAGGGTGGAACGTTTAAGTCCAGATCCAAAAAGAAAAAGATATTAATTCCTCCGGAATTAATCTCAAGGGGGGGGTGTTGTGTCGGAAACCTACCACCCCTCTTGAAGATGAACTTGTCTGCGAACAAAGACTTTAAATAGTGGCATGTCAGAAGACAGACAGATAGAGAAGTCCTTAGCTGGTGTTCTTTTTTTGCTTTTACACCGCTTCTTCTCCTGACCGGTGTTAGACATTTTTTGCTGTCTGCCAAAGGACTATTTTTTCAATTTTGCTGACTGCCTTAATTTAGTTAAGTTTTTTGATTTAATTGTTTACCATTTTTCTAACGTGATTTTTTTTGACTCTTTTGTTAAATTTGTCATTTTTCGAACTTTCTTATTTTGACCTTTTGTTTTTTCCTTTTCATTTCCTTTCCCTTAACCGTTACTTCTTTTTTGTTATTAATTATTTCTGGTTTAATTTTTATTTACGTTTTACTTTTTCCGTGTTAAGTCTATTTTTTTCAGTACCCACACCCCGGAGTTTTTCTGTTTATTTTTCGTTTCCCGTTTGACCTTTTTAATTTTTTAATTATTACGTGTTAATTATTTCTGTGTTGCCCGTTTAAAAAAAAAAAAAAAGTCTACGTGTTTATAATATTTGTTTAAATTTTTTGTAATTTCTGTCCCTCCTCATTTTTTTTAACGTTTTTTCTTTATTGGGTTGACCGTTTTTTAGCGGCAGCCATTTTGTAAATTGTAACTTTTTTTGTTTCGTACGTATTGCGTTTTCTCTTTTCCGTTTATAACTATTAGTTTTTAATTTGTGGCTTTCTTGTCTGTTGTACTTTTAATTTTTGTTCGTTCTTCGTTTTTGTGAACCTTGTTCACATTTTTTCGTTTGTCCAATTGTTTTACCTGTTTACATTTTTTTTTGCACACGTCCTTCTGTTTTATTGTCTGTTGATATTAGCAAACCTTTATTTTTACCCTCCCCTTTTATTATTTTTTTCTTCTTCTCCCTCCCTCCGCCTATAAGGCGGTTCCCCACCCGTATTTATCCCTCCCCTTCCTTCTTATTATTTAATAATGGATAAAAAAAAGGAAAAAAAACCACCCTCCTTTTTGGCTATAAAGAAAAAACCCAATTTATCGGGTTATAAAAAGACTATTCGTAAACACTTGTTTAACCCTACCAAGAAAGACCCCCCGGACAAAGATAACTTAGATGATTTTCCTGCGCTCGAAACTACTTCCCCTAGCAACATTGATACTGCTGGGGAAAAAGAAAAAGAGAAAATTATTTCGACGGAAGCCAATAATGGCAATAAGGAAAAGGTTATACCTATGGAGGCCAATAATGGCCAAAACATTGTAGAATCCGGAAAGGAACCGCAAACTGAGCCTGAGGCCGGGGAATCGCCCTCTTGTTGGTCGTCCCCTCCTAAGTGCATTATCAATTTAGCGGAGTTCTTGGAGCGTGCCAAAAGTTACGCACACCTTGTTGTAGAAGGTGGACTTTTGGAAGACCCCCAAGAATTGAAGAAAATTGACAGAATAGTGTCGGTTTTCGTCGTGGACAAGCGTACGCGCAAAATTTGTCGCTCGACGAAAAACACAGTGCTGAAAGCACTAGAATCCTTTGGGTTCAAGCCCCTTAGAATAGTTAAGGGACCCAAATTTTTCATGTGGGACGTGCTGTTGCCCACACCAGAAGATTGCGTCGCCGCGGCTAGCCGCGAGCTAATCAACAAAGATATTATACTGCGTACAGAGTACGAAGGCCGACGTAAGACCATGTAACGGTATACGAGGTCCCTCCTCAGGTTATCGGGGAACATCTCGCGGCGTTCTTCTCTCAGTATGGCGAAATTCCGCCTCGCCTGTAATGGGCGTACCAGCCTCCGGGACCGGGTCGGTTAATCCTCCGGTCGGCGCGACATTCCCCAAAGAGCCTTCGCCCGCTGCCGGTGCAGTTGTGGAGAAGGGGGAGGGGGAATGGCTGGCTGCTGGTAAGGCCAGAGGGAAGCGCCGGACAGCGGGTCCTCAGTCCCCTGAAGCCCCAAGGAAGAAAGGCACATACAGCCCCACTCCCTCTAGCAACGTTAAGGGCGATGCCCCGGCCTCTGATTTGAAATTTCAAGAGATGCAAAGAAGATTCGATCCTGGATTTGAAAAATCAGAAAAAATAAAAGAATTAAAAAAGCAACTCGATTCAAAAAGAAAAGACCCAATCCCTTCAACGTCCTCTACTAGACCCACCCCTTCACCGAAGAAACAACCCCCACCATCGCCTGCTATTTCACCATCCAAAGCTAAACCCAACAGTAGAGATCCCAGCCCCTATAGGCATAGATCCTTTTATACCCCTATGAATACACCCACTCCTTCCCCCGTTAAACAAAAATCCACCCCCCTTCATACCCCCAAGCAATCACCGGCAAAAAATGCCGAGATGCCTCCTCCTGCACCGAAGCGGCAAAGAAGCCCCACTCAAGAAGCTAAAGAGGTAAAAAAAGAAAGAAAAAAAAGATTTATTTTTAACTCAGGAGAGGAGGTGTGCCGCATTTCCCCAGCCCAGGCCGAGAGAGCCAGAGATTATGGCAATAGGGTAAAAGACCTCAAATACCTTCTCTCGATTAAGCATTTTGCTGACCTGGACATAGAGGATCCGAAAAACTTTCCAAATGCCCAGAGGGTCCTGACAGTTATTAGGTCAGGACCTGCGGCCAATCAAACTTGGGCGATGGTAGAGGAAGCCGTAAATGCGTGTAAGATGGCTTTACCCATTGCCATTGTTGAGAATGACAAATTAAAAAAATTACAACAGTTCTGTGCAGGGAGGGTCCCCGTTTTAGTTCACCCATCCCTGTATAGAGCTCTTAAATTGACCTTCCCCTGGGATATCGGCGGTATCTCCCAGGACGGCACCATCAAGAATGAGATGGGCCATGGGTCTTTGGGAGACGCGGTCGGTATCCTTACCCCGACCATGTTTAATGCTGGTAAACAACCCTAATCGGACTTCACAATGGCTCTCTGGTTGGCTACGTTAAATGTGCGGGGCCTGAGGTCCGAGTCTCGCAGGGCGGGCTCTCTCGTGACCTTCAGCACCTCCGGGGTAAATGTTTGTTGTGTGCAAGAGACCCGGTTTTCTTCTCATGACCATGAGGATATACTGTCTAAGGGTTCGCCCTTTATTCAGCATGTTTTGATGGTCGTTCGAGGGGTGTCTCTTGGCTAGTGAGCAAGTCTTTGAAGGCTGCATGTTCCCTTGTCTTCGCAGATCCGGCGGGCAGGCTTTGTGTGCTGGATGTTACTATAAAGGATAAGGCTTTACGTCTCATTGGGGTTTATGCGCCCAATTGTCATGCTGAGCGGCCTGCTTTGTTTCGGCAGATCGAGCCGTTTTTGAAGACTTCTCGTCGGGTAGTCTTAGCGGGGGATTGGAATGCCGTCCTTGACCCTGAGATTGATCGTATAGGTAAAAAACCGGGTACTAACAATCCTGATGTGAAGGCATTTCGGGACTTTATCGGCAGGTTTGATCTTGTCGATAAGTACCGGAATGAGCACCCTCAGGTAGTAGCTTGGACTTGGACAGCTAGTGGCGACTCGGCTCCTGGCTCGCTTGCGAGCTACCTGGACCGAGTGTTAGTTAGGAGAGTCGACGTAGGGCTCTTAGAATGTCCAAGTTTCCATTATATAGTTTACTCGGATCATAGGCTTGTCCGGGTCCGTGTAAACTTAGATAAGCCTAAGGTTAGATTGGCTGGTTACTGGAAATTTAACTGTTCACTTTTCGGTGAGCAGGATTTCCGGGACCAGCTGCTACTAATGATTCAGAGGGAATTGACGGGGGCGGTTGTGAGTAATGCCTGGTGGGGAAAATTAAAATAAAAAATTAGAACGTTTGCTGCCGATTTTAGTCGTCGACTCAATCTAGATAGACGAGCGGCGCAAACGGCTTTAGAAGATAAAGTTGATCGGGCTGTTAAATCCCGTGTTAGTGGGGACATAGTCTTAGCTAAGGCAGAGTTGGCCTCCTTGCTTATCAAGGAGGATCAAGCTCTGGTAGTTAGGGCTAGGTTAAAAGAATGTCTTCTGAGGCGGCGAATATGGCCGCTGAATTGCGTGCAGAGGAGAATAGGAACGCGGATAAGCGACATATAGCGTGCGTCACATTGCCGGATAAGCGGACCGTGACTACAAGCGCGGGCATATGCGAGGCCTTTCGGCTTTACTTTCAGGATCTTTTCACCAGGGAGCCCGGTCTGAGCTCTGCTCAGTTCGATGCCTATTTGGCTGACTTTCCCTGCCTTGAGGCAGCTGAAGCGGCTAGGTGCGAGGGTCCCATAACAGAGTCGGAAATCTGGGAAGCGCTGAAGCAGGTTGGCCTGGATAAGTCTCCGGGACTAGATGATCTTCCCTACGAAGTGTACTTGAGGCTGTCGCCCATTTTTGTTCCTTTTCTGCAGCTGATTTTCAACCACTGGATGAGGCAGGGGTCTTTACCTCGACGCTTCACCAGGGGTGTGATCAAGTTGTTGCGTAAGGACAAGAATGGTGGGGATGGGTTAGGGAACTTTCGCCCTTTGACGATGTTAAATACTGACTTAAAGATTTTGGCGAAGATCTTAGCCAACCGTTTGCAGCTTGTCCTGTCTCGTCTGATTGGCCCCGAACAGACTTGTGCTGTGAAGGGCAGGACGATTCAGGATAACCTTCATATGGTACGCTTGATCTTAGAACAAGTCGACAGTGAAGCCGCGCTGATCAATTTAGATCAGTCCAAGGCCTTCGATAGGGTTGACCATCGGTTTCTGGAGGCTGTCCTGTCGGCGGCCGGTTTCGGAGCCGACTTTCGCTCCTGGATCCGACTCTTGTATGCGTCCCCCGGTGCGCTGGTGGAAGTGAATGGGGTAAGGTCGGAGCCTTTCGTATTGTCTCGCTCCATTCGTCAAGGTTGTCCGCTATCGCCCTTGCTTTACGTTCTTGCGTTGGAACCATTCCTTCGCAAGTTAAAGGCGAATCCGGTCCTGCGCGGAATTTCCTGCCTGGCGCTACCACCTCGGCCAGGTATTCTGCCTATGCTGACGACGTTTCGGCTCTTGTGTCGAGCAGAGCCGAGATTGACGAAGTCAGCAAAGAAATCAGTGGGTATGAGATGGTAACAGGGGCCAGGATCAACCGCGATAAGTCTGTGGGCTTGCGGTTGGGTGCGTGGAAGGGAGTTTCTCTTCCCGGACCTTTCCTCTGGACGGATGGGCCGATCAAGATACTCGGCGTCTGGTTCGGTCCTGATCTCCAGTTGGAAATGAACTGGTCGGAGGTACAAGGGAAGGCCGAGGTCGCGGTTAATCTGTGGTCTCGGAGGAGACTTTCCCTGAAGGGAAGGGCGGAAGTATGTGTTTCACACATCTATCCGATCCTCCTCTACCGACTCTCTGTGCTTCCACTCCCGTATGCCCGGCTAATGTCATTAGTCCGGACCTTGTTCTCTTTCTTATGGAAGGGCAAGGCCCCCATGGTATGTCGCGAGGTCTGTTGCCTCCATCCCTCGGAGGGCGGTCTGGGGATGCCTAGCATTGAGATCCGTCAATATATGCTTCGCATTACCTTTCTGGACCGAATGTGTCGGGGGTCGAATGAGGAGGGTGCCTTTTGGAAAGAAGACGTCCAGAAACATTTTCCGTCCCTGAAAAGTGTGCACTCGTGCGAAGAAGAGGCCAGCCGTACACCACGTGCCGAGTGCCCTTTTTATCGTGAATGTCGTCGCGCGCTGAAGCTCCTCTTACGGGCTTCGGATGGTCTCTCAACGCCCAGGCGTTGTCTCGCAAGGCATTATATCAGGTTTTAGTTAGGGGGTCCGTACAAGATGAGCTGATTGGCGAGCTCGGTCTTACGAAGCAGGAGGCTCGCTCGATATGGCCTTGGGCGCCCGGGTTGAAATGCCTCAATAACGATGAGACATCACTCACCTGGCTGGTGATTCGTGAAGCCCTCTGGGTCGGCAAGAGACTTTGTGCAGCAGGCTTGGAGAAATATCAAACTGTCGTCGTTGTGCGGGGAAGTCGAGACTATTGGTCACGCCTTCTTTCAGTGCGAGGCGGTAGTGCCGTTGTGCAAGTTTGTTGAAGGCCTCATGGTTCGCATGCTGCACGGAAAGTTTTTTTGTCCTGGAAGCCAGTTCTGTTTGTAGCAATGTGGTGCCGCAGATGACGAAGGCTGAACACTATGTGTTCTGTTGCTTACTAGGGGTTATGAGAGTCGTGATTTGGACGACGCGTCAGAAGGGATTCCATGAGGGCGAGAAGTTCACTTCTTCCCAACTGATCTTGTTCTTTAAGCATCAGCTTAAAGTCAAGATCAGGACGGAAAACGGCGGCTCACCTCATCGGAATTCAGCAAAAGGTGGGTGATTCTTGCGCGAATGTGCCGAGTAAAAGGGGCTGACCTTGAGTGGCATCTGGATGCCGGTTAGGCGTGGGATATTGTTTTCCTGGGTTGAACATAGGCAACCCATCCCGGAGTTAGGTTAGATTAGGTTTTTTGTATTTTTTCTTTTAGTTTTTCTATTCTTGTAAACTTAGCTAGGGTGTATTTGCTCATTGGTCCCTTTTATTTCTGTCCCCATTTTCTTTTCCTTTAGTTTAACTCCCCATCCCCTCCCTCGTTTTTTAGGTGGTCAGTGATGTCAGTTCTCTGGTAGATGCGGGGCGCCTTTCGTTTCGTGTGTGTGTTTTTCGTACTTGTTGTTGTGTATGAATGAGTGTGTGCCTGTGTGAATGCTTGGGAAGAATGAGTGTGGCCTTATTTTCATAAGTCCCGCATCGATTTCGTCCAGTTAACTGATATTTCTGCCACATTCAAGAGTTTGTGGGGGTTTTTTATTACTAACACTAATTTTATTTGGTTTCTTGTAAATATATTTTGTCATTTTGTATATATTCATTGGGGTTCATTTTTAAAAGTTGTTGTTTTTTATGCCCTCCCCCACGGACAATATTTTTGTACATAAGGGGATTATTTAGGTTTTTTCATGGAGTCAAAGAGGCATTTTGGTGTTTGTAGTAAGAAAGGTATGGATAAATGTGTTGTTTTGGTGAAAGGAATATTGTTCTGTATGATAGGGTCAGTGATTGTGGCTAGCTAAGTTTAATCTAAGACTAGTGATGACCGTCCTTTACCCCAATCCCCTTTTCGGCCTTGTGCCACATTTGTACATATGTGCAATAAATAATTAGAGTAGTCCTTAGCTGACTTCTGACTTCTGACGAACTCTCTGCGTTAGCAGAGAGGAACCCGGACGAAGCTTTGCCGAAGGGCAAGGTTTCGTCCGGGGGAGGTAGATGGGCCTGAACCCGTCTAATCGGCTTCAAAAGGCTATTTTTTGGCCGAGCCTACGGGCTCGGGGAAACCCACAATAAAACCGGCCTTGTGACATATTCGTTTCCCGTGGGTGAAATGATAAATACCTAGAGAAGTTCTTAGCTGACTTCCGACGTCTGTCGAACTCTCTGCGTTAGCAGAGAGGAACCCGGACGAAGCTTTGCCGAAGGGCAAGGTTTCGTCCGGCGAGGTAGACAGGGCCTGAACACGTCTAGGCGGGTTCAAGGGCTATATTTTTGGCCGAGCCTACGGGCTCGGATCAACCCACATTAAACTCGGCCTTGTGCCACATTCAATCCTCGTGGGGGATCGATAAATACTTAGAGAAGTTCTTAGCTGAGCTAGTTATTGACTACTCAGGCGATTTCTGTACCTTTTTACCAACCTATTAAAACCCTTTTTATTGTTACGTGTTATTTGGCGTTTGTCTCTACTAACCCTAAATCAACATCATAACAAATATCATGCCCAGTACAATCTACAGTAATTACTCTTTTTAGTTGTTTTCATCACAGTGTTTTTTACATATATGATGATGAATCAGTATTGTTAATAATTCCCACAAATAGAAAAAGCAATTGCTTACATTTTGGCATTAACCTTGGATCTTTTATAAGCAAAGAAATTTTAGATCACTTTAACATTTTCCCATTCTAGCTGGTTTACTGGTTCAGTCAGTAGGATTCTCAGTTTTGTCAATAAAATAAAATATTTAAAAATTAATGAATTCATGAGTCAAAAAGATCTTGATATTTATTAATAAAAAATTTTAATGTCTTTCTAAGTTTCCTTAAATTTCCCTAAATTATGATGGCTTACAATTAAACTTTCTCCTCTTGAGACTATGAGGATACTCAACTGAGAACATTTAGTGGGGATGATTTTAAAATGACCAATTTGAGGACAAAAAGTGAGTTAATTTCTTGATTAATATTTTCATCTTAATTTTACTTAATAAAATATAATAACAGTGAAAATATTTAATTTAAAACTAAAACAACTTATAGCAAAACAATGATGATATAGAGATTTAGAAGGGAAGAAATAGCAAAAAGGGCAGCAGATGAATCCTTGAAACAATGTCCAAAAATGAAACCTTTCTGAGTTGCAGGATATTAATTCAAATAGTGTTACAAGTTTCTTCTTTATTTGTGATTTATTACTGTTTGCTTTAGTAGTTTGGGAACAGATTGATTATTGAGTATCAGGATAAAAAGTAACACTAATAAGATAAAACAAAGCTGGTAATAAAATAACAATAGTAATTTTATCTTTAAAGATCTTGTCAAAAGTAAAAAAAAATATTAATGAATGTAATAAAACTGGATATAATTAAAAGAAGACATGATGAAAACTTCAATTACAGTACTTGGCAACAGGAAAAGAAAAAATGAAAAGAGAAAAACAAACCAAAAATATTAGAGAATGAGTTAATTGGTTATCACTGATGACATTAATGATGTCTGTTTTTATTAAATTAATTAAATTTTATTTTTGCTGTTTTTCCAAAATATTCTGACATGCGATAAGTTTATTATAATTAACATTTAGTAAAATTGTAAGGACTTTATTTCTGATTCACAATCTGACTTTGAGAGTCACATGAAGACAATACTAATCATAGAGCAGCTATCTTTTTTCTTTTTTTTTTCTTCTTTTATTACATTGATATTCACCCTGTACAAGCCCCCAAACTACTAGGTTGAGGTTAAGCGTTAAAGAGAAAGGAGCACAGTTTATGGGGATATGTGGGGAAGATAAAGGTTGAATATAGACTTGAACAGATAGTAGTGATTGGGGAAAAATCCTCTTAGGAGTTGATTCCACAAAGCAGTAGTATGTGGAGAAGCTGCTGCTTGGGTGGAACTTACATTTCTCCAAATGGAATGAGAGTGGTTCACTACAATGTGTATGGCATGGTGGATCTTAGCTGTGAAGGTTAGAACTAGTGGAACTAAGAAATGTAATTTATTTGAACACTTTCTATGGAAAAAGCAATAGAGTCACAAGAGATTTGCAAAATTTTGTCTGTGAGAAAGAGATCGTAGAGAAGAAAATAATTCATCACTCACAAGGACACAGAGATACTTTTGGACTATCAAGACTGGAAAATGAAAACTGGGCAGCTTTTGCCTGTATATGCCAGTAGTACTTCATTGTCAGCCTGATCTGGCTCTTGTAAAGGTAGAGGATAGCAGGATGAGTCAGGTTATTACTAGAGTGGTACAGAGAATCAACAATTTTTCCAGCACCTTTAATGATGGATTTTATATATGAATTATCCTTGAGGTTTGTGTTGAGTTTTTCCCAACAGGCACTAGGCCTCACAGAGGGAACACCCATTATTGTAATTGGTAGAGTTTCTAGGTCTGCTTGGTAATGATGGAATATCACTAGTTTGGTTAGCATTGAATGTGACCAACCAGTTTTTCTCCCATTGAGTTGTTAAGTTAAAGGAGAGATCAGCTGCCAAGCTCTGGTTATTTATTGTTTTGGAGGTGCACCTATCTATCTAAGAAAGTCTCAGTTGTAGAAATTATGTTAGATTGATGAATGTATTTCTAGCATTATTTTAGCAATATTTTGACATTAACAAAATTTACCATTATTTTGACAAACTCTTATTTATATAAATTTCCACTATTGCTATAAAGTCGTCAAACTTTTTCCTGCTTTTACATGACTAAGCCATTGTTCAGGTAAATTTTATATTCCGTCATAAAAAATATTTCAAGGAATTTTCTGCTATCTTATATTTATTGGAGCTTCAGACAAGTGAGTATTGCATTGTGGGAAACAAGTGACAGTCTGAAGGTGACAGATCTAGAGAATATACCAAAGCCCTTCTGCAATGTATTTGCTACATTAGGACAAGTATTGTCATACAAAAGCCCTTCTGCAATGTATTTACTATATTAGGACAAGTATTGTCATACAACAAGCCCTTCTGCAATGTATTTACTATATTAGGACAAGTATTGTCATACAACAAGCCCTTCAGCAATGTATTTACTACATTAGGACAAGTATTGTCATGCAACACGCCCTTCTGCAATGTATTTACTACATTAGGACAAGTATTGTCATGCAACAAGCCCTTCTGCAATGTATTTACTACATTAGGACAAGTATTGTCATACAAAAAAGCCCTTCTGCAATGTATTTACTACATTAGGACAAGTATTGTCATACAAAAAGCCCTTGTTGATTTCATTGGTAAAGATCAAGTCAGTTTCTATTAATCATTCAAATGATCCAGTTGCTTATTGTAATATTTGTGCTATAACAGTTTATTCAGATCTCAGCAATTCATCTGACTAGAATTCATCAAATGTCTTTCTCTCTCATCACATAATTCAAAAAGAGCTAAGTTCACTAAATTTTCAGTGGAATACTGCTGCATGTTTTTACCATATTAGTTTTGAAAATTAAAAAAAACATTTTGGTTTTAGCAAAGGGTTCAAATTACAATGTAAGTATGATTCTAAACTAGACCATTACTTTGTGTCCATCAGGTTAGTTAATTGGAACTTTATCTTTTTGTTTGAATATATAAAATAGAAATCTACTTTCTGGATGAGAAATTTTTAGTTAAACTTAAGATCTTCTTTCATGACTTTTTCAATGTGATTTTACAGTCATCAAAAAATCCAGATTTAAAAAAATCATGTGTTTATATTGTATGAATAATGAACTAGTTTGGTGCAGGGACTGGGGGCATAGATATTAACCACTTCATAGCTTTCATTATAATGGTGTTATGCTTATGTTTATTGCAACAATAATAATCTAGTAAAAAAATTAGATTTTCAAAAAAATCTGGGTACTTGAAATCTTTTTTGAAATCTACCCAGATATTTAAATTAAATATGATCCAAGAGTTCATAATGGTTCAAGCTTTCAAATAAGATATGATTCAATAAATACATATTTCAAATTCATGATCTCTTATTGAAGTCAAATGTCTTACAAAGGAACTGGTTGAAAATTCTGCCCTTCATGGCTGGTATTCAATAAGTAATTTTTTTTTAATTGTACCAGAGAAAGAGAAGATCTTTTTTTTTTTTTTAGTGGATTCCATTTAGTTTGAAAGATTGAAGGATGTCCTGGATTTGATTTTCTTCATTTTAGATTTTTGTAATAAATCATTTTTGATTATTAAGGATTTTCTTATACATAAGTGACTTTGTCCTGAGTTGGGCAAGAGGAATGTAAGCTTCTAAATTGTTCTCAAGACTTGTAACCAATATATTACAGTTGGGTGATTGAACAAGCAAAATGACCCAAGTAAACTTCAAAGACACTTCTCAGATTTCTTTAGCATTCTGCAAAGAAAAAGAAGTTCTTTTTTATGGCCATAGATAAGATGTTGAATTGTACACTGGATCTTTGGGAAGTTGATAAAATAAACTTGATACTGTCTCTGGTTACTGAGAAGTAAATGATTGTTACAATTATCTGTTTATGTTCCTAAATCTCGCTTAAATGTCAGTGACTCAACTATAAAATGATGAGGTAATAAAAAAAGGAAATATTTTTTTACCTGTTTACTGAAGAATATTGAGTTTTTTGCTTACTGAAGAGGCTTTCTGATAAGGAGATAAATTACCTACAAATGGAACAACCATGAAAAAGGCTAATTCTTGTTTTTTTAGATGCTTGAAGCTGTTATTTGTTTAATAATACATGTTGTTACGATTGAAATACTAGAGACTGGACAGTAGCAGTCTGGTAGCAAAACATCTAATATGGCTACTGTTAGATATTTGAATCACAAACTGTTATTCTGTTGAATTCTGCCAAAGTTTGAATATGCTTATTAAAATAAAAAAAATAATAGAGATGCCCTGAAGGAGGATTAGTCATAGTAATACTTTACATAAACAACATTGTGTGAAGTTTGTTATTTCACAAGTTGAAATTCATGAGGTTCCAATTATGCAGATTTGGGACTTCCTAGGAAGGGTTTCAATAGAGCACATGTTGAGAACAGTTTCAACAGCGGTCATGTTGGAAATTGCTTCTTCATTTTAGGGGTTGCACTCTTTGCTCCAGCAACTGGGGAGTGTATTGACCCAGAGAGTCAGGGTGTTGTGATAAAATGAAACAATATAAAAATTATATATGAATATATTTATATATATGTATATACACACACACATACATACATATATATGTATATATATATATATATATGTAAGCAAATATATGGATATAAATCCGACAGTATGAAAGAAAAATACAGAAAAACAAAATTCTGAATATGCATTATTAATGTTAAAATAAAAAGTCGACGTCGGACGTTTCGGTCTATTTAAGACCATCTTCATGGACATTTTCATTTAAACATAATTAACATTATAACTTATAACAATTTAACACAAAAGACGATGGACATAAGAGCCCAACTAATTCAAACAGATAACTGAAATTTTATACAGATCAGCGTTCTGTTTAAATATGATCACGTAGTCGTCTCGTAGGCGATGTTGTTAAGAGTTTCAAGATAAATTATAAATATATCATATGAATTTTAGATAATAACAATTTTTATTTCAAATATTTACAATAACTTATTTAGTAGCATGAGATTTTATTATGCAACTGAAAGTTTTTTCATTCTATTGTGTGCATGTGTTTTATATATATATATATATATATATATATATATATATTATGTCTGCTTATTTTTATCATAATCCTTTCATATTCACGAACATTTTTCCATATATTACAATTGAATAAGGCAAGAAATGCACTTTTATTTCCCAAGTATTTTTCATCTCTTTCTGAGATCATTATCAGGGGAGCAACTGGTAAGGCAAAAACTATGCCTAGCTAACCATTACTGCCTAAAAGAGAATTTACTGCCTAAATGCACAAATATATATATATATATATATATATATATGCAAATATAAAAGAATGAAGAGTAAGATTTCATCATTTACAATTTACATTAATTTAAAACAAGACTCAATACAAAAGTAGAGTAATAAATAAAAAAAAATTAAATGCTGAAACAAGATGTGCAGTTTTGTAGTGGGTATGTGCATGTTCTAATGTAACACAACATATATATATATATATATAAATTAATGTAATATATAATATAATATGAATAGAATGCTTATTCATATTTATTATTTCATAAGGTACTGGCATGGGTTATAAGATAGAAACTCAAGTAAGGAATAAGATATTGTAAAATTATTGAGTGATGGGATCCCAGCATTGAGAATTGCAAAAGATTAAAGATCAAAGAACAATTAAAAGAGAAATTAAAACATTAGTAAGATAAGAACAAAAATTGGCCATAAGAATATCAGAAAAAGAGATTTGATAAAAATTAAAATGGTACTAAGTAAGAAAATATATATATATATATGCACATATATTTATAGCTTTGTGTATTTTAGCAAATAGATGACTAGTGCTATAATATTCAATGAATCAACAAAAGCTGAATTAACTTATCTGATTGACCAATTCAAGAGTTTCATGTTGAAATGTTCATTAGAGCCAGATGTTTGATAAATCTTTGCAAATAATGATGAGTATTTTGACAAAACTCTTGAGTTGGTCTATTAAATAAGTCACTTGAACTTTCCTTGATTTATTGAATGTGTGTGTGTGTCTGTGTGTGTGTGTAGTTGAATCAATGCTTTTAGCCAGACAGTTATTAACTGAATTTTGGATTGGAATTTTCATCATATGTTTGATTCATTGGAGATGTGCTAGATTATGATGAAATAATAAATAATTGTTGTATAAAATGAATTCTGTTTTTCAACATTAGGCTATGGACATATCTATCTCTTAATCTCTTATATATATATATATATATATATATATATATATATAGATACAACTATAAAATGTGCATAAAAATGCTAATTCTGTAAAAAGCAGTTCTCAATGTAAATTGTACAGATACAGAGCAAAAATATAAAAAAAAATGGTGTACATGTTCTCCCAAATTTTTTCTGTTATTATCAGTTTCATGTATAAATGACCTGCTTTCTCAGTCGCTATAGCCCACAGGACTTACTTCTTCCAGCTATACTAGAGTTACAAGTCTGATTGTAACAGATATCTCTTTGTTATTGCACATAATGAGTGAAAGTGTGTTCTGAAAGAAGCAAAGTCACTATTTGCTGATAGAATGAGACACCGTATAGCCTCTAACAAGTTTGGCTCTACAGATTATTGGTGGCTATGCAAGTGCGTGTTGAACAATAGCCTTTCTCTCTTCAAACAATTTGAAGTATTGACATCTACTACTGATAAGGTAGAGTGTTTTGTTTGGAACTTCACTTGATTCTCGACTCATCTGGAGTACCTCTGCCAGATTTTCCCCTCCAGAATGGTGGCTCTACTGGGAGATATGTGTATAATCTTGTCACTGGTTTCTGACATCATTTCTTAATTAGATCACCACAAGGCAAGTGGATGGTATCCCTGCTGCCGTCCTAAAGAAATGTGCTCCTGTTCTCTCCAAACTTTACAACAAATACCTCACTGTTTCCTAGCTTGTTGGAAGTCCTCTGCTGTAGTTCATGTTTTTAAGAACGCTGAGGAACCCTCTGACCCCTCAAATTATGGGCCCAATTAGTCTCTTACCTACTTTTGGCAAATTAGAATCAATTAAGCATCTTACTTCACATGACCCTCCTTTTGAATAAACAATATGGCTTCTGTTTTGCCAGGTCTACCACTGATGTATTAACAGCCATCATTGAATTTGTCTATCATGCTCTAGATAAGAAAGGTGAAACTTGGGCTGTGACTCTAGATATCTCTAAGGCATTCTATAGGATTTGGCATACTGGCCTTCTATGCAAACTCAAAAGGTTACAGTGTCATGGAACAAATATTTGGCTTAATCCAATTGTTCCTAACTAATTGTTTAATGAAGGTCGTGTTGAATGAGCTCACTTCCAAATCATTTCATACTAATACAGGGACCCTATGCTGTTTCTGATCTTCATCAATGATCTCCATGATGTCATTAGTCCCCAACTAGGTATCTGTGCAAATGACAAAATCATTAACTCCTGTCTTAGTAACAAATCTAACAGATTCAACAAAGTAAATTTTGCAACTGCTCTTGAAAAGGAACTCCAATCAGTAATTAACTGGAGCAAGAAATGGCTTATAAATTTTAATGCCTCCAAAACAAAACTACTTTCATTTAATCACCACAGAAAGACCTTTTCTGCCACCATCAGTATGGCTAATACTAACCTCCAGGAGAGCAACACTTAATATCTTCTTGGTCTCATGTTTTCTATTGACAAGAAGCAAAGCAACTATATCAAAGCAATTGCTTTGTCTACTGCAAGGAAAGTTGGTTTACTGTGTTGTGCCAGTAAATTTCTTTTGCTAGAATTCATCTTGCACATTTATAAATTTACCATTCATCCATGCATTGAATACTGTTGCCATATGTGGTCTGTACATTGAGATTCTTGACAAAATCCAAAGAAGGGTCTGCAATGTAATCGATCCTGACCAGACATCTTGACTTCAGTCACTTTCTCACTGACATGATGTGGTTTCCCTGTGTCTTTTCTACAAATATATTCATGGCAAATGCTCTGATATACCTTTTTACTTGGTGTCCTGACTACATGAATTTAACTATGCTACTAGATTGGCAACTAGGTCTCATTGTTTTACTTTTGAAATAGTTAAATATAGCTGTCACTTCTACGCCAACAGTTTCTTTCTCGTACTTCCCACCTGTGGAACTCCCTTCCATTTGCTTGCTTCCCTGATAACTACAATCTTCAAGAATTTAAATGTAACATTAATCATCTCATTTGTCTTCTTGAACTTTGTTCCTTTTTTGTCCTTTTCTCAATCCTCCTTATTCTCAGTCTTCTCATTCTCTTTCACACCCTGTAACCCTCCAGCATTCTAGTGGCATTATTGCTATGCTTGGGGTGAAAAATAACTATATATATATATATATATATATATAAAAGATAGAGAGAAAGAAAGAGTGAGATGTATGTATGCACATATCAGTATTTATAAGTATTTAAGCAGATTTTATATTTTTTTGCTATTATCGCCAGTGTGTTTGTCTCAGCAATGTTACCACTGGCAGACCACTAGTGGCTACTACCAGTGGACTGTTGGTATTGCCATCAGCAGCCCACCAGTGGGCTACTAGCAGCTTGTAGGGACAATCAACAACAAAGAAGAAGTTCACATGTACAAACATTTTCAAAGTTAATGTTAGTTTTCAATTACCTATCATCAAGTAACATCAAAATCCAAAGTCCTTCAGGATGTAAGAGATTATGTCTCTCCTCAACTTCCAACCTTTGTAGTTTTCAATAAGGTTTGTCTCCTTACCATTTCTCTCAGTTTCTATTTTTCCTCAGATTAGATCATTTATGTTGGTGTACAGTAATATGAATCTATTTTTGGGGTGTATGTTGAAATTTGTTTGGCCTTGAAAAATCTTGCATCATCCATGACTGCATTAGATTTTCATCACATCAAGACACTATTGTCTCGACTGTCAATTAGTTCTTCTATGGCCATTATCTGCAATGGACATTACTCCAAGGAAGTATACGAAAATTGTAACGTTGCAGAATCACACTGGCAAGCCTTACCAGTGAGCAAATAAAAGTACTAAAGACTGGCCTGAAAACTCTCCTGATTTAAATCCAATCAACAATCTGTGGTTAATGTGCAAGGTATGACTTTGTGGAATGGACATACAAAGTACTAACATGTGCACTGGGTCATGTTTCATTGGAAAAATATGAAAAAACTAAATAATAATGGAAATATTCATTTTGTTTCAATTAATTTGCACAAGCATTCATAAAAGATTTTGATTAGTGGGAAAGCTTTTAATATTTAGATTGATTTGTTCAGTGATGACTGAATAATTATCAGCATCTTGGATATGTCAATAGTTTTTTTAAGAGAATCTACTGCTATTACCAAGACATGTGAAATGCTTATAGCTTTTGCTACTTCCATTGAAAGAAATAATCTTTGTCTTTCATGATTGGCTAGTGTCTACTTTCAAGATGGATATGTGGGTGGTTTAATGGATAGTACCTCGGATTTGGAAATCAGAGAGCTGAGTTCAAATTCCTGCCAGGTTTTTTACATTCACTTATGTGCAAATACCCTTGGGAAAAATATAGATTCATTTCTTACCCTGGCTATGGGTTAAATAGTAGAACTTGTGTCTGGAAAAATCATTGTTATTCTGAAAAAACTGTTAATGCAATATTCACTTGAAAAAAAATAGTATTATTCTTACGATCCAAAATGTTTCATTTTAAATAAACTCATAAAGTTATTTAGGTTGATAAGTTGTAAAAAACAAAGTTTTTCAAATGACCTAAAAAATTCAAAATTAAGATACTTTTATCTGTTTACATCATATAAGTGAAAATTGATTCTAAATTATAGAAAATTTCAGTTGATAGAAAAAAATCTTTCAAAAATAAAAAATTCTCTTTATTACAGAATTATTTTTGATATCAGTGAGTGTTCAGTTAATTAGTCATGTTCTAATTAGATTTACCTGAAATTATTAATTGCATTTTGTTAGTAATTGATGTTAGCTGCAAGATGGGAAATAAAGATGAAAGTAACTGATTAATGAAATCCATGATTAACTAAATGAAAAAATAAGATTGATTGAAATTAGATTAAAACTGTTCAAGATAAAATGCTAACATTTCAGTAACCTGTTAGTGGATATTATCAAAAATGAAAGTGATTGGTTTTATTCTTAAAAAAATATTACAACTGATTTTTGTAAGGGAATTTTTTTTTTTATTCTTAATCATGCCTTAATAAATTTCAAAAGGGACAGTCAGAAAGCAATTGATAACTTTTCTTGAAGTTCACTCATTTACAGTGTATTTGAAACAATTGAAATATTTTAAGATTTAATTTTATTTCATTGAAATGACTTTGGTTTATTTTTGTTGACAAGCTAACAGCATACTTAATATTGACAAATTCAAATGTATCTATTACAGGAAAGAGTATTATTGTCTCTTGTCAACGTTGATAGTAGGAGGAACAGCTTTTGGCTACTACTGTCTTGGTAGATAAAGTACTTATGAAAGAGTGTTTTGCATTGACTTCTCATTCACTGCCTTTTCTATCATTCATTTCTCAATCATAATATATATATATATATATATGTATATGATAGAAATTTTGGGGGATTTGAATAATCATACAAGTCTAGAAGAATCCTGAACAGAATGCAGAAAGCACTGGATGACTATTTCGTCCTTTTCGGGACTCATCAGCAGTGCATATCCACTACCAAGAATTGAACCCTGTCTGTTACAATAAAACACAAGTGTCATAGCACTGGACCAACATATATATACGTATACATATAGTGTATTTGAGCAGCAATCCCTCCTTTATACAAGTTTCATTGAAAAGGACTGACAAGGTACTGTGGTTAAGTTTTTATTTAATTTTTCTTGTATCTTTATAATTTCCTTCTTTTCTGGACATAAATTATGTAAAAATTGTCTGAAATTTCTGTATGTCCAAGTGCTTTCAGCTATACTTTTAGCCATTATCAAGGATGATTTTATCTTTACTTTTAATTGTAGTATTGCATTATGTTTTTGGATTTCCTTGGATTTCATTTTTAGCTGTTGTTATTCGTCTGATAAAGTACTGCAGTTAAGTTTTTTTATTTAATTTCTCTTGTGTTCTTATAATTTCTTCTTTTCTTCAATACTTTGTCAGTTGTTTTTAATGAAACATGTATATAAGAGGGATTGCTGCCCAAATAAATAATTATCAAACTACATGACACAGCAGCCAACAAGGAAAGTAACACTACAACATTCAGAAAAAACCTTGTTTTATGATAAATAACAAAGCTAAAAAATGAAATCAAACATTTAAATAATGAAATCTAAAAATATAATGATATTACAGTTAAAAGTAAAAATAAAATCACCCTTGACAATGTCTAAAAGTAAAGCTGAAAGCTCTCGAATATTCAGACAATTTCTACATAATTTATGTCCAGAAAAGAAGAATATTATAAGAGCAAAAGAAAAATTAAATAAAAATCTTAACCACAGTACCTTGTCAGTTGTTTTAAATGAAATTTGTATGTATGTATGTATGTATGTATGTATGTATGTGTGTGTGTGTGCATGTGTACGTGTATGTGTGTGTATGTATATGAATAAAGACAAAAATAAACTATTTTTTATCAGTGTTTTATCCTCTCATGGATTTTATCAAAGCAAATATAAAGATTTTATTTTGCAACATGTATTGATAAACCTACAATAAATTTTACTTTTGAAACTGAAACTAACAACACTATACCTTTCCTAGATATGCTATATAGAATCAATAATGACCTTCAATAAAAAGTTTACAGAAAAACTACCAACAACTATTGTTCTCATCATTGCAGCAAAATAAAATCTGGAATAACTTTAAGATTTTATTTAACAGTAATTAGAATGTGCAGCCCCTAATATTTAACTGAAGAAGAAATATATATATAGAGAAAACACCTTTAAAAACCTCTAATATTTTTGATATTTTTGTTACATACTACACCTATGAACACTAATAGGTATGTCCCAATCCTCATAAATACATTGGACACTACTGTAAGTGGGGGGTAATATGCTAAGTAGTCCACCACTAACAGTGGTTTACCTACTTCACACCACTGGTGAGTATTGTATTTTGTTGATGAAGATTAACATTTCATTTCCAACCTCCGTTTTGGTTATTCCTCTTTCAGTAACCCTTTCTAGGTTACAGCAATTTCATCTACAACACTAAGAGAAAAGCAAACAAAATATACAACTACAAAATGATAATAACAATAAACTACAATAAAAACAGAAAATAATATAACCTACTAACTCCTTAACATCTACCATCCAAAACAATTTATCCATTCTCCACAATATGAAAAAATTACAACCACATCCCAAACTATTATGGATTTAATCATAACTAAAAATGCCCATAGCAATAAATTTGAAGTAGCGATATATAAAATAAACTATCACACAATTTCATTATAACATATTGAAGAAACTTGCTAGAAATTAAAAATAAATGTATCTATGAATACAAAAAGAATCTTTTACACAACAATTAATCAATTGCATTAGTCATACATAAAAATAGGAAGAACATTAAAGAGAAAAAAACTTAAAAGAGAATATAACTTAATTAGACAGAAAGTTCTTGAGAATATGGCTATTGAATCCTGCAAAAATGCAAAACTGCATCCTGGATTTTTTCAAATATCTCCTTTCCTAAAATGTATTCTCCTTTCTCATAACCATAAAATTTTTTAAAAATTAAAAGAAAATGGTTAAATCAAAACCTTTTATTATTTAAAATAAATATATAAATATTTTGTTATAATAAAATAATTACATTACTATAGGTACCTCCACTTAGTTTTGATACCCAGGTTTAAAATGGATTTTTATAAATGAAAAAGCTTTCTTGAAGCTAAGCGATTAAATTTAGTATTTCCATTAAGTAAAATACTCTGGTGTATTTCAAATAGAAATTATATTGATTGGAAATTCAACTTTTTCATTGCTTACAAAAAATCAGCTATTTTTGACATATTTGTAGACAAAAAGTAATTTGTGATTTTAAAACTATTCCAAAAATAATATATAATTTTCTGAAACTTTATTTGAAGAATATTACCTGATTTAATGTATAATTAATCTGATTTGAAACAAATATTATTTACTTTAAGTTTAAAATAACAGAGAAAAGGATTTTTAAACCAAAAAGTAGCAGTGATCATCACTTGTCACCCATAGATCATTTAACAAGTGATGAAAAAATGTGTTAACATCTTTACTGTTGTTCTGCAGGGAACTTATCTGTTAAAATATAATTTAAGAAAATGACTGTTGAGTGCCTTTTTTATATAATTTTTAAGTACTCAGTAATCTTTAAAATGTTGGAAAATATTCTCTGTAATCTAATTTTAGGAATGTTGAATTTAAATTTAATTTAGTCATTGCTGTTATTTTCTGATTATGTCGTGTATGGTTGACCATACTTTCAAACAGGGGTATGTTATGTAATATTTTATGTACATAAAAAAATTGAAAATTATTTTAAAAATTCTGATGCTTTGTATTAAGCTTTTCAATTTTTGATTAGTAAATCTAGTTTTCACTTAATAACAATATCACCTAACTGGCTGAAATTAATGCAGAATTTTAAAAGATTTATATATTATAAATTATTACAATTAAAATTTTAAAAAAAATGAAAAATTCTTGTAAAAAATTCATTATTCATCAAAAAGATATTTTTCTTAAGACAATAGTGTCCTTAATAAATCTTATTCATAAAAGCAATTAAATTCTTTTCTAATTAATTAATGTCATAGTTTTATTGCATTTTTTATTTTTTGGGAAATGTGCAGTAGTTTACAAAAAATTGATGATTTACATTCTCCAAGGAGTTCTGCTTTTAAAACAAATTTTGAGATTGAAATATAATTCCTTGAAATTTCATGCAATTAAGTGCAGTAGGGTTATATTTGAAAAGAAAGAAAATTAAAAGTTTACAAGATTTTCTAAAAAAAAAAATTATAAATAATTTAATTCATTTGTGAATAAGTCCTGAAAGTTTAATTAAAAACCCGACAAGTACTCAATTCTTGGAAGAATTTCCAAATCAATGTTTTTCACCTGTTTTAGCACTTATTTGCACACACACACACACACAGTGACTGTTAGTGGTAATAAAACAGTGCTCAATGTAAAATAACAAAGCTAAAATTTATACTAAAAAGAAATATCTGTTCTCACTGTTTGATGCAACTCTGAGTTCTATGCACATATAACAATCGTTATTTAAAAAAAATTAATTTGTACTTGATGATTGCTATATGCATGAAACAGTTGCATCAAGCATTGAATAACAAATATATATTTACTTTTAGCATATATATATATATATATATATATATATATATATATATATATATATATACACACACACAGGTTGTTCCCGAAAAATGTACACACTCTTTAAATGACAATAAATGCAATGTGGTAAATAAGATTAATGGTTAAAATTAAGAAATATTAATGTTTATTGGCTTGAAAAGAAGATTTAAATTAAATATGAAATAAAATTAAATTCATGTTTATAACTGACAACCACCGTTTGTCATACAGATTTCAATCTAAATTGACTTTGCATTTCTTTGATGTTTTTGGGCTTACAGCAACAATTTATGACAAATAGTTGTACTTCTGTCATTATTTGGGTGCATTGGATCTGAAAAAAGGAAAAAATTCAAAAAGTTATAGGAAGTTAAATAGTGAGTATATTTTGGGGAACACCTTCTGTGCATATATGTGTATATATCTCAAACAAAATTAAATATTCAATTTATCTTCCTAACTCAAAGTTTTGCAGAAATTATATCTGCTCATCAGTGGATTAAGACAGTTAAATCAAATTTATTTGCAGATATCATATCTGTTAAAAAAAACTGATGAGTAGTTAACGTTTGTGCAAATCTGAGTCAAGGAGATGAGTCAAACATTTAATCTTATTTGTTTGTTATTAATATTCTAATTCTTAATATTGAGTACTTTAATTACAAAAGACTGCCTGACCTAAAAACATTTTTTTAAGTCAGGTGCCATGTGTGATACATGCTTAGGCGATCAATTATCTTTTGATACATGATTGACGAGGCATTTTTTTTTTTCCCCGCAGTAAGTTGCCATTTCTTTCTGCGGTAGACCAGTTGCCATCCAAGGCTATAGAACCCAGTCTGTCCTGCTATTTGCCCATAGCTGGTGGGAGAAGAAGAGGATTCATACCTTTCCCAAGGGTATTAGCACGTAAGTGAATGTAATAGATTTGACTGGAATTCGAACTCGGCTCTCTGATTCCTCAATCTGAGCCACTATCTCTACCATGCCTTAAAAGCATTACCCTTCAGAAATACACTAGTCATCCTTCTATTTTTTGTGAAACACAATTTTTTTTAAATTTACACTATTTACATTGTTGACTTCATCTTTATTATCATATTTTTTGGCCATTGTATGCTCTGGCCTTCTTTAGGTGATATACATGATAAGAAAGCCGAAGTGTACAATGGCCAAAATGTTGTGAATATGACAATAAAGATGAGGACAACAGTTCAAACAATTTAAATACCTCATCTCAGAAATATACACAAAACTTTTCTTCTTATATATATATATATATATATATATATATATATATATATATATAAAATTGATATAATAGGTATTACGCAGAGTAATCTCGTTGTGGTCGCTGACTACTTTCGTATTCGACTAACTGTTGATTACTGTCATCCGACATTGACTGAACTTGTTTCTCTTATTACTCCTACTTATATTCATTGGGAGAGTCTATTAACTAAAGAACAGGTGTGTTTCACCATAACACCCACCTCCTAAAACTTTACTCCGTAGGAGTAAAACAGTTTTCTTTATTTATTTTTTACAGGAAATATGAAGATAAAACAAAAAAAAAACTTCATTTTTTTAGCAACATCGTAGTGTATCTCCTACATTTTGGATCCACTTTTAAATGATCAATTGATTTTCTTTTTCTCCTGGATTGGAATACCTCAGGTAAAATCGTTGCAGCCGTTGTTAGATCAAACGTATCGAAAATCACCTCCATCGGCGTTTCTTCCATGGGACTGCTGTCAACCATGTCTGAAGAGCGTCGTCTGATCTGCATGTGAATTTTTTGTCTTTCACCAAGTACATCATATTGCCAATCCGCTTTTCTATTTTTTGGTACCTCCATCAGAAACAACCTTCCGCTTTGAGCTTCTTAAGGATGGAGTCACATTTTCTGTAGGTTTTTCTTGTGGTTCTATTTGTTCAGCCTCTAGCTTCCCTTTTGTTGATCTTGTGCTTCTTAACGTTTTCTGTGGTGACTTCAGTTGACTTAAATCATTTAATAATACTGCATGTCCTTGGCTGTGGGTAACTTGCTCCCCAGTTTTTCTCAGTGTCGGCTTCATCTTTACTTTCTGGGGCTTTTTTTTCATGTATACCGTCGGTGTTGCCCATTCACTATACTCAACTTTTTTAAGTACACTGGTTTTCTCTAATCTGTCCTATTCTTTATCTATCTGTTCAACTGAGGCAAACGACACATTCCTTTTCTTTTTGAATACTGCCTGAGCGTTTTCTTTTAGCTGGAATTTTGCCTCCATCTTGGTACACGTTCCCAACCCTGGAGAAAAAACAGTAGGAAATGTTTCCTTAAGTTTCTTTACTAATTTTTGGGCTTCGGTGTTTAATCTTTCTACCTTGTAAGAGAAGGAATTTATCAGTAGATCCCATAATTGGAATTCTGTTATCCAATTCATACCAAGTAAGTTCGTGGTATTTTCTATGACAAATAGTTTAGCTTTTCACGTTTTTTTATTTAACATGACGTTTGTAACAAATTCCCCAATAAATTGTATTTTTTCTACCGTCACTGACCTCATGATTTTCTTTGCCTTCATTAAAGTTTGTCTCCCCAACTTCTTCCACGTATGCAAATTTATGATAGATAGATCTGAGCCAGTGTCAAGTTGCATTTTTATATTTTTATTACTTATTTCAACGGTAACAAATTTTCTGGTTATTCCATCTTTTGCCTCGTTGGACTTTAATTTTCTTATTTATTGTTTTTATTTTTTGACCTGCAATGCATGCTTTTATGACCCACTCTTTTACAGTGGAAACATTTTTTATTCCTAAAATTGCAATATCTGTACCAGTGTAGTTCACCACAAGCAAAACATGGCTTTGGGAGCTTTTGTTTATTTTTCTCTGGTATTTCACTTTTTGAATTCTTTTTGGTAGACTGACTTTCTTCTTTGTAGCGTATTTTCTTTACATGCGAAAAGCCAGACTGTTCTATCTTTTTTGAATCTTTCTTTACGCTAACATATCTTGTGCAGTCTTCTGCCAATTTCTGTACCATAATACTTGGATCGCTTTCCAATTTTGCCAGTACTAATTTTCTCAACTCTGCATCTCTTTCCGATACCAGCCCCTGAAGAAACACCAAGCACTTAAAATTGTCAGTGCTTAACTCTGCCAGCTTGAATTCTTCACAATGCTTATTCACATTGGCTGCGTACCTTATATAGTCTTGTTTGTCATCTTTCATTAGATTCAAACATTTCCACCTCTTGTGAAACAGAGATGTCTTTTTACTAAATAATTCACTTAATATATTTACTGCCTTGGTAAATGTCAACTCGCTAGTTTTTTTTGGTAAAATGTAGTTTACCAATTTGTTATGCTCAGCAGTTCCTAATTTGCTTAAAAGAAGCCTAACCTTCTTTCCTTCAGACCACAAGTGGCAGTCCTCATTATACACATCCGTATATTTTTTATAATACTCCTCAAAAGTTATCTCTTAATCTGGACTGTATGTGAATATTTCAATTGAATTCCATATTGTATTCTCTAGGAAAGAATTATTTTGTAGATTTTTCTCTTTCCTCTTCTCAGTTATTTCCAGAATTTTTGTTTTGAAACTCCCTATGCATCTGTTCCATTTTTTGTTGGAATTGTATTTGTCTATTGAAAGTTTCCTCCTGTAGCTGCATTTGGAATGTTTTTTGTTGCTCTAACATTGTCATCTGTTGTTCCTACTGGAACTTAAAGAATTCCCGGAACATACTTTTGCATTCTTCCATCTTCGCAAAAAGTTTACATAATGCCTAAATACTTTAGAGGGCGGTCCTAAGAATTTGCAATTCGTGACCTATTTGAGTAAACTGTATTATCGGGGGGAAAAAAAAAAAATTCTTTTTTTAGTTGGGAATATGACAGATTCACTAAGTTGACTTCTTGGTTTGTGAAAAAATTTGCCAAGTTTTTTTTTTTAAGTGTGAATCCGAGACTTTGTCGCCAAAGTTATTGTGGCGAGTGAATTTTTTTTCCTCCATATGAGTGCGAATCCCCGTCGCCATAGTAGTTGTGGAGTCATTTCGCAGTGGAGGCTTGTATTTGTACTAAATCAGTCCTAAATAGTTCGATGCACAAAATGTTAGGAACTTGATATAATAGGTATAACGCAGAGTAATCTTGTTGTGGTCGCTGACTACTTTCGTATTCGACTAACTGTCGACTACTGTCGTCCAACATTGACTGACCCTCGTTTCTCTTACTACTCCTACTTATATTAGGTGGGAGAGTCCATTAACTATAGAATAGGTGTGTTTCACCATAACAAAAATACAGTGCTTTTGTATATATTTGTTTAACATTTTGTTGTACTAGACTTTATCTTACTTGAATTGTCAATGCCAGATGGTAGTGTCTACTTGGTTACAACAGTGTTAAACTTTTCTAAGTTGTTTACAAAGTTGAAAAGTAAAAAACCTGATTCTGTGGAATAGCTAAATACAACAATAATAATTTAAATAAATATATTTAAATCACATGTGAATAACTTTTAATGATAATAATGACTTAAAAAATATCAATTTCATATTTGCTGCTGTTCTTTATGGCATGAGTAATCAAGATATCTGTATATTTTCAAAATTATGGCCTTTAAGCAAATTCACTTTTTCAATAGAGAAAGACAATGTGCACATACACACACACACACAGAGTGAAGAGTCATAAGTAGCCACGTGATAAGTGATTCATCACCAATTGTTATATGAGGGAGTGCTGAAAATTCTCAGCTGACCAAGAATAATGATTTAGAGTGATGAAGCAAGCCGTACAATTCATGTTTGAATGTATTTTCCCTAATTTATTTAATTCATCTCTCACAAAACACTTATGTTTGGTCCATGAAATACTGATTTTGAGAAGTTGGTGTGGATGAGATCTGTTCAGCAACCCTGGTAGTTATTAAAAATATGCAACAATGTACTAGAAATGACAAAATATTCAAACTTCTTCATCATTTTTATTTTGAACTGTTAGCGATTTGAAGTCAGTGAATTCACTTATGTCTTTTTTATGAATTATTTGTAGTGAAATAAAGCAAAGTGTACATGAATGAAAATGAAATACTTTAATTTTAATATATATACATATATATATATATATAAAATATAAAACTATTAAATATATATATATATATATATATATATATATATATATATATATATATATATGTGTGTGTGGGCAGCAACCTTTATTTTAAATATCTTTTGTTAAATATGACCAGAAAGGAAAATTTTATTAAATTTTTATATAGTTTCTCCAGCGTTCTTACATTTTTCCATCTGATGGGAATGAAAGAGTGCAAAAATTGTCCATACTGTTCATTGTCCCAAGTGCTTTTGGACACTTCCTTAATCATTTTCAAGGGATTTTGTTTTGGTGTTGTTTGTTGCTCTTCATGTTTTGACTTTTTTTTGTAAAATAAAATTACAACAGCTTGAATATGTGTTTCAATTTACTCGATTAAATGCACCGATAATCTTGTTAGATTACAGTAAATACAGAACAATACATGTAAAGGTTCCAAAATAAGGGACAATATTTATACACTGTATATCCACTTTTGACAGTAACACAGGTTTGTACTCTGACATACATATGATTGTACAGATAGTAAACACCATTCTGTGATACATCATTCCAAGCAAGAATTGTAGATTGGTTAATTGAATGTCTCAGGCATTGTTCCAACATGACTTATACATACTTAATAAAAGACAAGTCTTTTGATCTTACTGTTGTTAAAGTTGTTAAACATCTAGAAGAGTATGTTGAATAGCACAAGTAGGCATTATCCTTTGAGCAGCCATTAGATTGCTGTGACAGTACATCACCTTCTTGTTGCAAAAATGGCAGCAGAATGGGTTCAACAATATTCTTGATGTACATGGAGCTGTTTAATGTTCTATTCACAAACACCAAAGAGTTGTAATTTATAGCACCCCATACCATGATACCAAAGGTTGAGCTTCTGTGTTATATGCATATACACTTTGGAAGAGGTCACTCCCTATGATCAAGCAGCCATTTACACTACAGAAGATGATTATTCCTCCAGATTACCTTCTTGTAGCAATAGTGTTGCAATTTAAGTGGAATTCTGATTAAAGACACATATGCTTATAATCCTAAATCTGAAAAATAATTCTCAGCAGTTTGTGTTGACATTGCTAAGACAGCATTTGTTCTGATTTGTGCTATCGACACAGTGCAGTCTGCCACTGCTGCGATTACAATTGATTTTGGCAAGACTCTATACTACATGGCCATCCAGAACCTGGTCTATAGGTGGAGGAATGGTTCAATTGACCACTGTTAGTATCACTGTTGCATCATGTTCAACATGTGCAGTAATTCTCTCAAATGACCATCTACTCTCTCAAAAGCTTACAATACGCATATACATGCTGCTGTTTAAAAGAGGCTTACCCTTTTAAACAGCCGCATGTGTATATCTCCATTGCATGACACCTTCTTGCACTGGACATTTTCATAACACAAACTTATTGCAGAATACAATATCATCTAAAACTAAAATTTTATCAAAATACCTTCTACCCACTAGCACAAACGTACTGTACCTAAGTCAAAATCGACATCACTCTTCAGGGTTTTGTAATTTTCATTTCTGGCAGTATATATATGTGTGTATGAATGTGTGCACATATATGTACATGGATATGCAGGTGTATATTATCAAAGTGCTAGCCAAATTTTCATGGAATTTGAATTAGTTCATCTGTCAAGTTACGTAGCATCACCACAAATCCTTCCATCAGGAAATAAAATTTACATTTTTCATTGTTTTCTTTCTTGAGGAAACAATTTTTTCCCCTTAAATTCTGAAACTTTGCATGGAACTTTGCACAAACAAAATCTATTAATACATGAATCCTGCAATTATTTCAATTATTTCATTATTTTGTTTATAATTTTCAAAAATAAAATTCTCTTAGACTGGGTGGATATAGAATATAGCTTCATACCTTGTAATTATCTTTACATTTTGAACAAAAATATAATTCAGACCAACATAAATGATTCTTTGCCTCAATGTCTTTTCTAAAAACCAAATAAAAAATCTTCTGTTCTCGCATGACTGTAATGTCTGCAAATGTCATCTTGTGTTGAGAAAGCATTTTTTCCCTTCATTCACAGAAGTTTTTAAATTCATTTTACATATAGAGAAAGTAAACATTAATTTGAGGGTGAATCAGTTCTTTTGAAACTTTTTGTTAGTCTGTATGTTTCTATATATAAATATACTAAAAATACTGATATATAATTTATGGACCATTTAAAAAAGGAATTTCTGACTGGTCATCAACAAAAGTCAAATCATTGTTAAAATTTATCTCTGCTAAAAAAAAAAATTCAAATTCAGCTTGAAGAGAAGGAAGCTATAAAGAATTATCATCACAAATAATTTGTAAATCATCAAAAATTGTACTATAAGATCTTTTGTTAAATCAGGTAGAATTCTGGAAAATCTATAAACTGTTATATGGAATATTTCCAGAAATTTGGCAACTAAATAAATAATAAAAGTCTTGTTATTGGTTGAGAAAGCAGTAATTTTGTTAAAATTATTAGGTTATTTCCCTAAAGAGTTGTGTAAATTGAAAAGGATGAACATATTAACGGTAATTACATTGTATAGATAGGGGAGGTGGTGGAGGTGGTTGGTAGAGTATATTGCACAGTGTTGTACCAGTAGTGGTTGATTAGAAGCATGTTTTTGTCTTGACTGCTTTATTTTGAATGCAATTCATGATAATAATTGAAATCAGGAGCAGATGCTATCTCTTTGAAGCAAACAGTATTTTAAGGCCTTGTAGGGATTAGCAATATTTTATGAAAAGTTAAAAGCTTCACATTTAAACCTATTAAGAGTGAAACAAATTTACCTTACTTTCTAACAGCAGTCTGTTTTTTTTTTATTTAAAATTCATTAACTAAAATTCATTCTGTTAACTTCGAAATTTTAGACACAAATAATCTTACAACAATTTAGTCACATAATATTATCCTGAATTTATATATATATATATATATATATATATATATATATATATATATATATATATATATATATAAAATTTCAGATTACATGAAAACAAAAGAAACTAACTTAGTTCAGGGTCATTGTTTTTAAAATAATTTTTTCTGAATAGTTAAATTTTGTTAATCTGTTTTACAACAGCAAAAGTTAGAAGTGAGAGTTTACCTAAGATGCCAGTTTAGTGATGTTCGTTATTATTCATTCATATCAGTGTGAAAATATTAAAGTTACTTTATTCTTTGAATTTTAATTTTCTTGATGATTAAAAGAAGCAAGATGAAATTAAGAAAGATCAATATGGGTTTTACGAAATTTGATAGGCATTTTTTATGCTTACAACAAAATATTCCATTCAGTCTTATTTGAATTTTAGTACCAATTAACATTTTGTTTTTAAACCACTTTCATTCCCGTCTTTATAAATATATTTCTGCAAACATCATAAAAATTATATAAATTAGATATTTTGCTAAATTTTAAAACCTTTTTAAATATTTACTACTTAACAAAATTATTTCATATTTTGTTTATCATCCAGAGAGAGTAGAGAAAGGTATATATATTTTTTATCACAATATTTTGAATGGCATGAAATGTATTTCATTTCTTGACCTTTGATAATTTGACATCTTTACAATATTATTAATTTCTATTGTCAGTTACATAGTTTTTGTTTATGTATAAGTAAGATTCAAACAACTAGAAATTGATTCCAAGAGAATTTATTCCACTGCCTTCTTTCTAGAGAAGACAGTGGAAAAACCACAAAGAATGAATTTAATGACGATCTGAATAACTCTTGGAATAACTCTTGGAATAATGATGACTGCTCAAAAAAAAAAAATCAGAAATATGTTCACAAAGATATATTTCCATTTTAGTTTTTATCTTTCACTAAAACTTTTTTATTTTAAGTAAAATTTAACTTTTTTCTGATTTATTAATTTGGTTTTTAATTTTTTTGTGAAACTTTTTTATGTTAATACATTCAAGAATTTTATTTCTTTATATTGAAATTGTAGGCAACATTGAATCATGTTATGTACTCATGAGAATATAACGTTGCAAATCAGTTTTTATTTTTATTTTATATATGATAGAAATATAATTTAAGGTATGCTATATCTAGAGCCTGTATAATATTGATATGTCCCAGAAAGGGATATATTTGTTCAAAGTAGCAAAGTGATTGTTGACTACTGTAACCGGGTAGGACAATCTAGCAGGTAAACCGTAATGGACTGGTCCTCATCGTAGTGGTAGGCCATAGGCGTAGGCAATAGGCGAAGACAATAGGCATCCTCCATGTACCTCCACATCAATCTGTATTTATGGCTGACACCAGCCACTCATATTACTGTGAGAAGGAACCCAGGTGTATGCATATTCATTACATCACCTCCCCCGAGCTAAATTTTCCCGTGAAATTTAGCTTCAATATTTTCTCTTTTTAGGGTCTGGACTTAATAGATTGATTTTTTTCCCTAAGTCTTTTTCACCTCAATCCTCCTTGCAGTGGTGGCGTTTGACACACTGGTACCTCTGGCCTTGAGGTCGGGAATACCTCCATTGGCGAATGTTGACTTACTGGAATTTCAAATGCATCATACAGGACTTCCATTGGAATCTCTTCGGTATTTTCCGTGACCTCTGTAGTGTGTCTGGGTCTTAATTGATTCCAATGTTTTTTGCACCGAAATTTTTCCCCTTTTATGTTATATATGACCGGCCAATTCTTTTGTTTATCATTCCTTCTTCTCAATGCATTTTTCCAGCCCTCAAGTTCTTGAAAAACACTGTCACCTGGCTCATATGCTTTAGTCATCTGGTTTTCTTTTCTAGCAGTTTTCTTTGCCGGACTTAGCAACAGCCTGTTGAACACAGTGTATTTTTCTCGCAAACATTAACTCTGCTGGTGATAACCCTGACGTCGTATTCGGGTTTAGCGTCATTCTATATACTGCCAAAAATTTCTGAATACTTCTTTCATTCGTGTCCACGCCTTGGTTTTTCTTCAACGCTCGTTTAAAGGTGTCCACGAATTTTTCCGCCTATCCATTCGATCTTGGATGATATACTGGCGTTGTCACGTGATCAATGGACAATGATCTACAGAATTCCTTGAATTCTCTTCCCATAAACTGCGTTCCGTTGTCGCTGACTAAAGTTTTAGGGAGTCCAAAGCGACTAAAAATTTCATTAAGTGCGTTTATTGTATTTGTTGCAGTCGGATGTCTACACTTAACAATTTCTGGCCACTCAGTGAAACTGTCCACAATGATCAGGTAATAAGATCCATTTATGGGCCCTGCATAGTCGACATGCAATTGAGTTCATGGAACATCTGTCTTTGGCCATGGTTGAATCTTTACCGGTGGATCCCTTGCTGCCACTTGACATCCTCTGCACTGTTTCACCAAATTTTCTATGTCTTGGTCCATCCTCGGCCAATAAGTATAGCCTCTCATTAGAGATTTCATTCTCGAAATCCCTGAATGGCCAGTGTGAAATTCTTTCACAATTTTCTTTTGCAGAGTAATCGGCATTACAACTCTATCTGCGTATAGTAATACCTGTTCGCAGATTGAAAAAGGTGACACACTCATTCCTTTTTTAGTTGTCTCGTTCAAACAGACTTGCTTTCTCATTTTTTTAATGAAATAACTGTTGACCGCTGCTTTTTTCACATCTTCTACCGTAACCGGTAGTTCTGTAATAATGTTGCATAACAGACCCGACAATTCACTTTCGTCTCTTAGTGCCTCTATTACTGTTTCTTCCAGTGGTTCCGTATATTTAGGTATCAATCTTGATAACCCATCGGTGTAACCTAGCTTCTTTGAAGGCACATATTCTATTTTGAAATTATAATTCAATAGAATTACACCCCAACGCTGTAGTCGATTTGCCGTGTGAGTTGGTATAGCTTTTTTTAAACCAAATATTGTTAACAGCGGTCTGTGGTCTGTTTGCAGAATAAATTCTCTTCCGTATAGAAACCTGTGATTTTTTTTTTTACAGCGTAAATTATTGCTAAACTTTCTTTTTCGATTTGACTGTAACTTCGTTCCGCGGGCAGTAACGTTCACGAGGCAGTGCTATTGGCTTCGTAGATCCATCCTCGAATTTATGAAGCAATACTGTACCTAGTCCCTCATTACTGGCATCTGCTGCTACAATGATTTTCCTCCTCGGGTCGAAATGTGCTAACGATAGGTCTGCTCATAGACAGCTTTTTATTTTTTTTAAAAGCGTGTTCGCATTCTTTCGACCATATCCACTTTGCGCCCTTTTTCACTAAATTATTTAAAAGAGCTCTCATATCATACATTTTTGGGATATAAATGCTATAGTAACTTACTAATCCCAAGAAGGCCTAGAGTTTAGCCACATTATCAGGTGCTGGCATATTTTTTATAGCCTCAGTCCTTTCTGGATCCGGTTTTCTTCCTTTACTGTCAATGATCTGCCCTAAATATTTTATCTTCTTTAAGAAGAACTCGCATTTTTCAGCATTCAGCTTGAACCCGTATTCCTCAATTACCGCTCTAATATGCGTTTTGTTTGGGCCTCGTTTTCACTTTTAATGAAAATATTATCTAAATATGCGATTGCATACTCCATACCAGCCAACATTGTGTCAATTATTTGCTGGAATAGGCTTGAAGCTACCTTCAATCCAAAAAGAAGACGATTTAGTTTAAAAATCCCTTTATGCGTGTTTATTGTCAGGTACTTCGAACATTCTTCACTGACTTTAACCTGAAGGTAAGCCTCCGACAAGTCCAACTTTGAAAACACTCTACCTCCGTTTAATTTAGTGAATATATCCTCCGGAGATGGTAGAGGGTACGCATGGTTTTTTACACAATCATTTAAGCCTGTCGAAAAGTCAGCACACACTCTGATTTTTCGGTTTTTCTTTTTTTATATATACGGTTGGAGACGCCCAATCCGAATAATCGACTTGAAATTACGCCAATTTTCTCCAACCTTTCCTCATTTATTGTGTCTAGTGCCGCAAATGGTACTTTTTTCTTTGGTTTAAAGATTGGTTTAACATTTTCTTTCAATTCAAAGTTGACTTCTGTTTTTGTGCACAGACCTATTCCTTCTGAAAAAACGCGAGGGAATTCGCCTTTCAAATCCGTAATAAATCTTTCTGTTTGCTTCGTCTTATAGTTCTCTATGACGTTAACTTTGTTACAGAAAGAATTTACAGGTAATTCTCATAAATTAGACAATACGATCTAGTCTAAACCAAAGAGGTTTACTGAACCAGGGAGCACATACACTTTCGATTTATGAATTTTTCCCATGAACGCAATGTTACATTTTAATTCACCTCTAAACTTAAGTTTAGAGGTGAATTTTTCCTGATACTCCCCTGGCAATTTTGTCTGTGTTAGTCAACGGCAGGTAACCTATTTTTTTCCATGTTTGCTCATTTATTACCGAGATATCACTTCCTGAATCGAGTAATAATTTTACCGCCTGCCCATTTACTCTTACATTGAGGTATTTTCTTCTTTGACCCTCATCAATTTCGTTTTTAGACAAAACTACGTTCACCTTTGTTTGAGAGTTTGCTTTTACTTTTCTGTTTTGCCCCACGATGTGAACCTCTCTGGCTTACACGCCCACATTTAAAACACATTTTATCCCTAAAGAAACAATCCTTCTTTATATGCTGTCCTCCACACGAACTGCATATAATTTTTCTTTCTTTATTTTGTATCCACTTCTGTTGTCTTACAGTTTGTACTCATGAAATACTCTTCTCCTCAATCCAAGTATTATCTTTTTTTATGACATTCTTCCGTTATTTTTTGTAGTGTAATCTTCGTATCCTATTCCATGATAGTGAGGATTTTTGATCTAATTTCTTTGTCCTTCGGTGCCGTTAGACCCTGCACAAAAATTAGACACTTGAACATGTCGCTTGACAATTCCTTTAATTTAAACGCCTCACACTGTGCGTAACCATACCTGCATACGTGACAAAATCAACATCCTCTTGTTTTACGATATTTAGACACTTGTATCGTGTATGAAACAGACTATCTTTCATCATCGAAAATTTTCGACAAAATTTCTACTGTTTCGCTGAATGTAATTTCTTCTGGCTTCTTTGGGAGGATTAAATTCGCGTATTTTGTATTTTCTTCTGTTCCCAACTTCTGCAACAATAGAGTGATTTTTTTCCTCGTCGGACCATTGTTCGCATCTTTCCGTAAATATTCCTGTGGGTGAATTGATAAATACCATCTTTCCGTAAATATTCTTTCAAACCTACGAAAATAACCCGGATATGTTGAACCACTGTCGGGGTCGTATTAAAATTCAGAGAGTGAATGTGAAATTCCTTCAGCAGAAAAAAAAATCTAGAACCCGGTTCTTTTGTTGTCTTAGATAATACGTCTTCCCAAAGTGATTTATTGTCTTTTGCCTGTTGTTTGAATAACTTTTCAAACCTTTCTTGTTGCTGAATAAATTATTGTTGTTGTTTTGTAATTGTTGCTGTAAAGTGACTTGTAGCACCTTAGTTAATTCCGCAATTTGTTCCATTCTGCCAACGTATCCACAAGAAAAAAATTTGCTTTAATTTATGTAGACAATAAAATTTTCTAAGTCCAAACAAAGCGGGGGCGGGGCAATTTCTTACTTTCTGTAAGCGTTGCACAAGTTTTTCCTTTTCTAACGTTCCTCGTTAATAATAGTTAAAACAAAAATGAGGGAAAAATTACTTACTTTCTGTAAGCGTCGAACAAGTCTTTCGTTCTTCGTTAGTAAGTGTTGTCAACTGTATATTTTTTTTTCTTTTGTTTTAACTTGTGAGGTCATTTCGAATCTTGTCGCCAACTGATATGTCCTGAAAAGGGATATATTTGTTCGAAGTAGCAAAGTGGTTGTTGACTACTGTAACCGGGTAGGACAATCTAGCAGGTAACCGTAATGGACTGGTCCTCGTCATAGTGGTAGGCAATAGGCGAAGACTATAGGCATCGTCATGTACCTCCACATCAGTCTGTATTTATAGCTGACACCAGCCAATCATATTACTGTGAGGGGGAACCCAGGTGTATGCATATTCATTACATCAAATATAAAAGTGGACACTGAGATTAACACCAAACAGTAACTGTTTCATGCTTGAATGCAATTGTCAGACCTCAGTGTCCACTTATGTGTGTGTGTGTATGTGTGTGTGTGTGTGTGTGAAAAAAAAAAGACAGAGAAATAAGCAATGTGGACACAGAGGTAAAAACCGAATGATGATGGTCTGTTTCATACTTGACTGTCATCTTCGGGCCAGTATTGTGTTCAAGGATGAAACAGACTGTTGCCATTTAGTATTGATCTCTGTCTCTACAATGCTAATACTTGCATATGCTCTATCCCAGGTATTGAGCACTTTTACCCCATAAATATAGCATATCGTAAAACTATATTTGCATGTTTTGTTATTAACAGTAAAAGCAAAATAAAAGCTCAAAAACCTATTCTATAACATGTTTATTACATTATAACATGTTTATTAAACATCCAAACAATTGCAAATATTTTTTAAAGTTATTTTTAAGCCTATTTAGAAAGAAATTTCCTGATGGTCTAATTTTTTTGTGCTGGAAGTTTGTATCCATCTGAATTTTACCGTCAGAATGTTTTAAGTGAAATTGGTTTGGTAGTCTCTTGATATCTAACATTTTGGAAGCTGTGGAGCCAAGATAGATATATACCATCAAAAATTGGCTCTTTGTATAAATCGACAAATATTGGAGTTTATAACAGTTTGGAAAATTCATGCCAAATTCAATTCTCATTCGATTCTGTTTTCTCCATCTTGGGATAATGCCCTATGAAAAGGCATGAATTCATCTTCCTTCAGCCATAAATTAAATAGCAGAGCAGACTGGGTTCTCTTGATAAAGTTTTTTTTTTGACACTCTATTCATAATTTCAATCCTGATCTACAATATTTCATTCAGAAATTAGAAAAATATAATAAAAATTTAAATAGACAGTCCTTGTCAGATGAATTTAATAAAACTTTCTCCTTGACACTCAATGCTTTTTGATCTTATCAGCAGGTCAGTCTCCTATTATAAGAAAACACGAGGCTCCTAAAGATCTTAATTGCAGAATTTATAAGGGGATTAGTCTATGTCTCTAATTGGTCAATAAGTATGATAAAATATATCTTTCCCAAATTCAAAATAAAACGAATCAGCAACAATTCACAAAGAAATAATTTGGGTGGTTCTTTAACCACTAAGCTGCCCAGCTTAATAATGTACTTTTCTTAAAGGTATGTGTATAAAAAAAAAAATAACCCTGACAATTAGACATTTATTTACAACACCAAAGACTAACTTATATAAAATTAAATTTTTATAGAATATCTTCTTTACAAATCTTTGAAAAACTTTACATTTTTGGTTCCTTGCAGTTATGGTGTGTTAATAATTTTATTGACTGAAGAAATTATTTTTGTTTTTTAAAATATGACATTGTTTCTCTTCTTTTCACTGCTGAAAGTGGATCTTTCTTTAACTTTAATTATTATTCACAATTAAATTTGTCATTTGAATAATGAAAAGAAGAACAGAACTTTACATAGGATTTATCTGCTTTTTTGTTTAATTGCTGTATTAATTGCTAATTAGAAAATATAGCCAAGAAAGATAACATTTAAATTTTGCTAATTAACAATTTGGAGGAGGAGACAATGTAATAGTTATCAGCACAGAAAATCAATTTGGTGTGCCAAGTTCAATTCTCGCTTGATTCTGTTTTGTCCATTTTGGGCTAATGCCCTGTGAAAAGGCATGAATCCATCTACCTTCAGTCATAAATTAAATAGCAGGGCAGACTGGGCTCTCTTGCCTTGCGAGTAGCAACTATTCTAGGAGAAAGAAAACGGAATTAAAAACCAACCTGAAAAGGGATGGGTTCCATCTGTTTATCTTGCCCCGGTAACAACACCACTGTTGTTATGGTTTCAATACATGTGGTGCACTTAACAACCCTAATCTTGTTACAGCACTTGTGACAGATAAATAGACAAGAAAAGGGTCAGATATATTTCTTAGATAATGTTGACATTATTTTCAGGTCAGTAAAACATATTTGAAATGAACTTGTTCATTTTCAAACAACAATAACAACAATCATTTTTAGGTTTTGCATGCTTTGTTAAATTAATTCTAAGAGTAGGATTTTATATATATGAGATCAGTACACTTTCAATGCATTTTCTTCTTAATGAATTCATTTTGCATTGTTGCATGGGGCTATTGTTGATTGTTGCTGGCCTTGTTTTGACTGTGAAAATGAAAACGTTTACTACTAATCAACTTTAGGGGAAAAGGAAGGTGATGTTTCGGCTGACAGTAAATGAGAGAGAGAGAGACCCAAAACAAAGAATAAGACATCGTCAAATAAAATTTGAATAACAACAATGGTAACAAGTAAAAAAAGAAAAGTTGTTCAGTTAGAGAGAGCTCGTAAAAAGTTTAGAGAAATAAAGTTCAGAAAAAACAAATGTCCATGTATGCACAGATGTGTGAGTGCATGCATAATATATGTAGGAGTGAAGACATATATGTATGTATGTATGCCAGTGCATGTGTATATATTTAAGGATATAAGTAACTCATTTATAAGTTTCTTTTTCTGAAGTTGATGTATTTGGATGTTTGAGAAAGTATTTTATCTCACTTTGGTCAATCTCTATGTATGGCGTGAGTGGCCAAATGAGAAGGTTTTCTTTGACATGGTGTGAATAAGTAAATGTACCATATGTGCTCCTTTGTGTGTTTTTGCTGTGGCTACCCTGAGTGGCTTTTGGTGTGTTCATATATAGGCCAGAGAAAAGCTCCAAATAAAAGCCAAAATTTAATTTTGTTGTATACCCATTGGTTGAGAAAGGTCACATGGTGTGCTTACTGCTACGTCTGCATGAGGCAAAAAAACCAAATCTACTTTCATGTGTCTATTTTTAGACTGGATGAAATTGTAGTTGTAGAGGGAATTTGAAATGTATTTTTATTTATTTATTTTGGTGTATTTTCAAAGTTACGACAGCTTCTAACTAAAGTGGTATTTATTATTACATCAAAATTGTGATGAGATGCTTCGAGGTAAGTTGCCAGTGTGTTTAAAATGTTATAATATAAATTAAGTGTTATAAATTATTGTTAAATTATACAATGGATCTCTAAAAAGACTATATAAACATTGAACACATACGCATATATACCACATGCAAATAGACATACCTGAATAATAGTGAATACAAAAGATAATACAGGCAAAAATCAGTGGGATGATCACATAAACACACACACACACACACACACACACACGTATACATGCACCTACTTTTATGCATCATATGTATAATGCATATAAAAGCACAACACATACATGCTTGGGAATATGCTATAATATAAAAACAAAATGTATATATTTTTTTTATTGACATGCTGTTTTGATTATTCTTTATTTGGATAGTTAAAGTAAAGAATGCTCTCATTATTTTGTTACCGAAAAAGAGTTACTGGGAAAGAAACGGCCTCAAAAACGTCGAACTATGGTAAAAAAGAAGTGAATGCTTCATCACATGTATAAATAAAATAAATAAGAATGTTTGGCACTGCTACTGGTGTTGTCTGTAATGCGGTGATATGGTTTATGATGATGATGATGATGATGATGCAAGCAGCAGGACCACGATTACGGCACCAGAAATAGTAGTAGTAACAGCAACGAAAAAGGAAATCCACGCAAATCGTTCTTTTTTACTCTGTCTCTCTATCAGTGGCGCTATCACTTATCAGCAGTATACACAAGCTTGCGAGGTATTCTCTTCTCTAACGATCGATACCTCATCAAACATTCAAGAAGTAAGCCTGGTTCCATCTATTAGTGATAGTGAGGTCCCAGCCATATTCTATACTACAGCTTCACGTATTGCTTTAAAAAGGGTTGCAAATAGTGAGTGAGTGACACTCACAACTGCACAACCCTAGAGAGAAGACGAAGACCCACCCACAAAAAAAAGGTTTTTGTAAAACACATGATGAGGGTCTGAGCTAGTGCCGCTATCTGTTGAGAAAAACTAAAAACAAAAATGAGTAAGGGTCACGAAGCAGTTTTATTAACAACAAATTACTTGGATTTGCGTAAGAAAAAATAAAAAAAAAACTACTAAACGGAGCACAAATGCGAAACTGCATTGTTAAAGAAAGACGGGAAATTCAATTCTACACACTTACAGTAATTGAAGAACAAGAAAGTCTGGTACATCAATAATAATCACTGGTTATTGCGGATGTAGTGTAGTCTATCTCCAAAAAAGAGAGAAGCATGTGTAAAAATCTTACTTTTGGAAAAAGCTGATAAAAACGAACGTGCGGGATGCAATTATTTTTCTTTTTTTCTAAGCATTTTAAACTTGTCTTTTAAACTTAAACTAACGTAAAAATAAAGAAATTAACAATTAATTTTTTTTTTTTTTTTTACTGAAACGTGGGTAGGTGTGATCCTGAAAGAGAAGCTACACTTTCTCTATTGAAACAATACTGTAGCGAGTAAAACGCACGAATTTGGCACTTTTTACGATTCAGTGGACTTTTACAACGTCATCTTATCTCGTAACTGATTGAGGTGACGGAGGTAGGTTAAAAAAAACAACAAATTTTTGTGTCTCCTGTTGCTATAGTCACTGTAGTCATTAGTGTCTTTTGATATAAACAATAACAATAACAAACGCTTAAAAAGTAAAAAGTTAGTGTTGTTAATAAACACGCAACCAAGTTGAAATACATTTTCACTTTCCAGAAACAAAAAATTATTGAAACAACATTAAATACTGAATGCTAAGTGGATTTAATTTTCCAGATTTTAACGAACATTCTTTTAATTTTTAAATGACAGGTAACTTTACCTGTGTAAGTTACAGTTTGTAAGAAGTTACGCCATCGTGCTAAAAATATCAAAATTAACTTTATGAATCTCTCTACTAATCATATAAAAGTACTTTTTTTAGAGATCATTAAACTTTATTTACTGAGTTATGTTTTTTTTTGCGTAATTTCAACTGACCATTTTTTTATTTTAGAAAATTATAGAAAATATAATTTCTGAAAAAAAAAATGAAAACTATCCTTAGAAAACAAAACAAAAAACATCCCGCGATCAACGCAAGATAAGCGTATTCAGACAAATTTAAAAACTAAATAAAATATTAAAATACCAACAAAAAAAAAAAAAAGAAAAAAAAGAAAACGCAGTAAACAGCAACAACAAAAACAAATCATATCCACGGGGACAGAGAGAGAGAGAGAGAGAGAGAGACTACTTTAAAAATCCGTGCCAGGAAAAAAAATAAGGGCAAGTATTGTCTTGGAAGGATACATGCTTATTGTTTAGTCATTTCATAAAATTTGTCGATTTGCAAACATTCAGTTCTTTAAAACAAGTCCACACTTTTATTGACATTTACAACTACACACAAAAAGTACTTACTTACTACAAAAAGGTTAGTAGCTTTTTTTTTTTAAATTTAAATTTTTTTTATTGTATGGGGAAAAATATTTGTCTATTTTACACTTTGAATGAATGAGTGAAAAATTTCTTTCATTTTCAATTTGAAGTGATTACTTTGTTACAAACCTAGTGAAATACCAAAATGGTCATTTATGATTTTTTTTGGGTATCATTAATGTTTTTGAATGAAATGAAAATAATGAATGAATGAATGAATTACAACTTTCATTCTTTCATCCACAATAATACACATGCATAAATGTACATCTCTTCCATTTATACATTTTGGTAGGGTAGAGGGGACAATTACAGTGATTTTTAAGAGAATGCAGCACATTTTCTCTTCCCTATCCACACCTGAACGTTTTTTGTTTTTTCTTTCTTTTTATTAGTAGTTCTATTTAAGCATCAGTTTAAACCTGGAACGATCGTGGTGGGTCAGTATTCAGTAAAATTCGTGGAAAGTACAATTATTTTGGTTGTGGATGTATCAGTGGGTGTGTCGGATTCTTTTCTTTCGAACTGAATATGCATTTAAAAATTCTAAAATGTTACCTGTAGTGTAGTGTAACCCTATGGGTTTATGCATGACACAAGCAAAAACTCTAACACAATTCACTGGAATACTGGAACCACCAACAAATTTAATTTTACAACTATAATCTTCGTATTTAGTTTCAAATTTGATAGTGTACTATTCGTAATTTAATTAGTAATTACAAACAGCACTGAAACCAACAACTGAGAGAAAAATCCTTTTTTTCTTAAGGCATTTCTATGCATACACACACATTGTCCAGGAGTTCATTGGCCATGAACATGAATTGCTTTCATTAATCCAAATTATCATCATCATTCAATTATTCATAAAAAAAAAAAGTCTAGAGGAAAGAAAGGTAAAAAAGCATTTATAAATTAAACATTTTTGGTCTGTATTTAATTATTTTCGCTTTGTAGCAATGAAGCATTTTTTGGTTGGTTCGTATTGAAAACATTGGCATTATTTTGAATGGAAAAAATTATTTAACATTGGCAGTTGTAACGATAAACTTGAAACAAAACGCAATGTTGTAGAAATAAATGAATTTGAATTAAAGTTAAAGAATAAAGTTTATTCAAGCAGTTTATTCAATAAACTGTTTTATTAGAATAAGGTACAATAATATCATGCACCTTACAATTTTTTTGTTATTGTACATTTGATTAGAGTCTAATCAAATATTTGATTTAATTGTGTAATCATTAGACAAATAAATCAAACATTAATTAAGATAAATAAAAAAATATACAGAAGCCAAGTTCTCTGGCAATAAATCACGCGCCAAACAATTGAGAGATTTAAAAGAATAAAAAAAGTCTTAATCAGTTTGTAAGAAAGTGTTGTTGTAGTTCAACCATATCGAGTAGTAAACGAACAATAAAACCTCATGTCTTATCCCGTACGTAAATATTTACATTTTACATTGTAGATATTTATTTATTAGCAAAGCCTCTTTAATGCTTAAGAATAGGGCGACAACGAAAACGTGTGGGCGGTTAAATGTCCATGTTAAAAAATATAACTGCAATATGCAACAGAACACGTGCAAATATTGTAATGTATACAAATGCATTGTTTCCATTTGTTTTTGTAAATTTTGAAACCTTTTCTTCCAGTCTTTAAGATAGGATTTTTAATTAATAATTAATTATTAAATACATTTTGTTCGGTTTATTTATTTTGCATTTTGAAAAAAGAAAATGCATTTTTACATTGCATTGTAAAATGCAAATGTACATCGATACATTTAATTACACTAAGATCCATAAGAAAGAAAGATTATTCATTTGTTTGTATTTATTCACTTCTTAGCCGTCTTTTATGCTGTAGAGCTAAGTGAAACGCGATACCTAAGGTTTCAATTTAAAATGAATTTAAAAAAAAATTCTTGAAGGTTTGATTTTAGTTTTAATTTCAAGCTAATAGAATCTATTATTTTGCTTATTGGAAATATTAAATTATTTAATATTTCCAATAAGCAAAATACTTTGCTGTATTTCAAAATTAATTTCAATTAACTGGAAGGAGTTTTTTTATTTAATCGCAAAAAATCGCTGATTTTAAGCACCATTTTTATCAGCATAATGCAATTCCCTTTATTAAAAAGTCTTTCAAAACAAATATTTTTTCTGAAACTTTATTTGAGGAATATTGTCAGATTTAAAGTTTAATTAATTTGAGTTGAAATAAATATTATTAAGTAATATTTGTTTCAACTCAGATTAATTAAACTTAATAACAAGTAATGACAAGTAATAATTACTTACTTTTAGTTTAAAATATCGTAGAAATGCATTCTTTAATATGGAAGGTAGATGTTAATTTAAGGTGTTGACAGACTGACTGACAGCCGAAAGTTTATCTAATTTTTTTCTACGGTGGACATATGTGTAAAAATTACTTGAGGAATATAACGTGAGCGCCTTTTTTATATAATATTTAAACACCTAATAATCTTTAAAAATTATGAAAATATTCTTCGTAATCTAATATTTTATCTAAATTTAGGTACTGGGGCTATTTAAATATCTACACGAAAACGCTAAAAAAAACAAAAACAAAAAAATGCTCCAAACGTAATGAAAACATAGTTTTAACGTCAAAAGAAATGATCAAAGTAGTTTTTGATTATTTAATTAAATATTTAACTTCTTTTTAGAACATTCGAAATTTTGATTAAAAACCTTTTTTTTTTCTTGCGTTAGAAACTTTTAGCATGGCAAATTTTCGACAGATACATTAATTTGGAAATTCTTGCAAAAATCAAATAATTGTCAAATTTTAATGAAATTTTCAGGACTTATTCACAAATGAATGAAATTATTTTTGAAAATTCTTTTATTACAGTCTTGGTAAAAATATTTTTTTTTACATGTGTTCAGCCCCTTACTTAATTTTATGAAAACTTGAGAAATTCATCGAGATAATTTTTAGTTAAAAGAAGAATTCTTTGAATCGTCGAATGTTTTTGCAAAAACGGACCCGGTCTTATCGAAAATCTGTTCTGAATCGAAAAAAAAAAAAAAAACGCAATAAAACTAAGACATTATTTAATTAGAGGAGCTTTTAATTGCTTTTATGAATAATATATATTAAAAAATAATATAGTTGAAAGAAAAAAATTTCGACGAAAAATTAATTTTTACAAGATTTGTTTTCATTTTTTTACAGTTTTAAATTGAATAATTTATAGTTTTTAAGTCTTTTAAAATTCATTTTCAATGAGATAATTCTTAGAAAATATTGTTATTAAGTAAAAGTATATTTACTAATCATATATTGCAAATCTTATTACAATCTGACAAAGCATTTCGATTTGTTTTTTTAGGCGTGATTACGTGCAGAATTTCTATAGTGTGGATGTACAAACCGATAAATCTATCATTAAAAGGTCACATGACTTATGGGTTGACCATCCTTACGGTGACAAAAAAAACAAACTTTATCGTCTGCTTCACCATACTTAACTATATACACGTTCGGCTGTCAATCAAATATAAATAAATCGATTAACACATCTGAAAAACAAGACCCCGTACTTAAAAAGTGTTTGTACACAACATTTTATGCTACAAGTAAGTAATATTTGTTTCAAATCAGATTAATTTAAGTTTAAATTTGCAAATATTCCTCAAATAACGTTTCAAAAATATATATTTTATTTTTGCAGGATTTTTAAAACCGAGAATTAACTTTTGTTTACAAAGGTGTCAAAAATGGCTGCTTTGATCAATTTTAATGAAAAAAAATATCGATTTCAATCAATATAATGTCTGTTTGAAATACACCACAGTAATAGTAAATTTTAAATTTTTTAGTTTTCAATTAAAGCTAAAATGAAAGCTTCAAGAAAGCTTTTTCATTTAAAAAAAAACATTTTCAACCTTACGTATACCGAATTAGTGGAGGTAACTACACTATAGCTATCGCTCTTATTTTTTATACTGTCGTGAATGGACGTCCGTATTTACAAAGGCGGCACGTTTATACACGCACATACACAAAAATTATTTTTTGAGGTCGCTGAATTGTAGTAAGCTTTTCCATTTACGTTTAAAGTAAATATTGTTTTTACTGAACAATATCATCTAACCGGTGCAAATTAATACAGAAATTTTAAAAGATTTAAAACCTTATAAATTATTCTTGAAATGTAAAAAAAAGAAAAGAAAAAGAAAACAATTTTTGTAAAAATTCATTATTCATTGAATTTTTTTTCTTAAGACAGTAGTGCCCATATGCATAAAATCAGTTAAAAAAGGTTTTCTAATTAAAGAAAGTTTATTTAGTTTTATTGCATTTTTTATTTTACAATTCAGAGCAAGGAATTCTGCGTATAACTAAATATAAACATTTAAGCGGTACAAAAATTTACTTCTCGAAGTTTCATAAAATTAAGTAAGTGTTTGTTTGTGTGTGTGGAGGGGGGGTAACAGATGTAAAAAAATGTATATTTTTATCAAAATTTTCTAAAAAAAAAAGAAACATTTCATAGATAATTTCATTCATTTGTGAATAAGTCCTGAAAGTTTCATTAAAATCCGACAATTATTTGATTTTTGGAAGAATTTCCAAGTCAATGTACTTTTTTTTACCGGGAAAATGCATTAAAATACCCATAGTAATCTTTGGTACACCGCTCTCTCTCTCTCTCTCTCTCTCTCACACACGCCCTCCCCCCACCACACAATTTTTTGTGCAAAATCGTGCGTTCAAGCAGGTTTTGACACAAAACGTGCTTGAACGTTTTTGATTGAAGGATTTAATAAAATAATATAAATAAAAAAGACTTTGGTCTTTCTTCTTAATAATATTTATTTTGATGATAAAACTTTACTTTTATTATTTATTAAGTTTGGGGCCTTTTTTCATCATGCTATGCTGATTTTTTTCAGCGAATTAGTTTAGAGGTACCTATTTTAAAAGAAGTTTTAAAAACAATTGCTTGGCTTGGGAAGAAGCGCATTAAATACATTTGATTAGACAGGTGTGAAAGATTTTTAACCGAATCCGACATAAAAGTGGCGTTAGTAGTTAGTCATAATCACAATTAATATAGTAAACGAACTTCTAATAATTGTGGCAAAATAAAACCTGCAATTTATATCAGTCAGTTATGTGCCATGTGTGATACACGCTTAGGCGATCATGTATCTTTCGATACATGACTGACGAGGTAGATTTTTTCCCACAGTAGTTTGCCATTTCTTTCTGCAGTAGACCAGTTGCCATCCAAGGCTATAGAACCCGGTCTGATCTGCTATTTACCCATAGCTGTGGGGAGAAGAGGATTCATAGCACGTAAGTAAATATTCGACTGGAATTTGGACCCAGCTCTTCGATTCCTCAATCCGAGCCGCTATCCATTATTCCAAGTTTGAATATTCCCTTATATATGTTTTCAAAACAAATTCTTTGTCTGAATTTCTAGGAAGAGGAGTTCATGTTGAAACCTTGCTGTTGTTTTCTCCTTTATTAACGGCTCCCTTATCGTATTTATTATTTCCATATTGGATAAGGAGATCATAATAGCTTAGCTTATGTTGATTGAATAAAGGATTCAGTTCGAAATTCTCTGAAGATTATCCAGATCGACAGACACCAGATGAAGGCTCGGGGCCACAACGACCGAAATGTTTTGATAATAGTAACAAATATGAGGACATTAATCCGAATACAAACAATGTAAATAGCACAAAGATTTTGTATGTAAAGGTTTAAGTTGATGTATTTTTTTGCAATAAACAATCTTATTTGAAATGTTCCTAGAAAAGGACTTGTATCTGATAGAAAGTCCACACATTTTAGTAAATGTTTACCGTTTACAGAAGAAAAGGAAATACAAGCGTGTTGAGAAACTGGCATCTAGTTTCAGATATCGGTGAGTCTTTTGATCTCTAGCCGCTTCGCTTCCCACTTTCAACAGTTGCTTGGTATAGATTTATGTAGACGAACGTGGATTATTGAACGATTTTATCTTATTTATGTTTTAGAGAATGCAAATAGTAGCGTTTTTGAATTTAATCAAACCAACAGCGAGTTGAAATGAAATAATCTTTATACCCAGAGCTGTGATCTGTTTTCTACTATGCCCACACATTTCTAATCATATTTTGGATTTTATTTTTGGTGTTTTCCTGATGTCCCATATGCGTGTGTTGATCATCTTTTTGACATGCTTATGTAATCTTTACAGTTTAACACGGTAATATTTAATTATTAAAATTTTGAATATTATAATAACATACACATCTGGTTTCAGTTTGAACCTGTCCCGATTACACAGTCGTAAAACACGTTTTTAAAGTGATAGCTGAAATTGAAAGTATTGTTTGTGCGTCCCTCTGACAAAAACAATTCCGATAAACGATTGCGATAACGCCAACGGATATTCAAAATAAAGTACTTGAGAATATAACAAGCATACAGTTTATTTGTGACTCCCTTCAAAATACTTTAGAAAATGCGTTTTCTAAAAAAATAAAAAAAACAAAAACTATTCCATGAATAACGAATCAATTTTTGTTTAAAAAATGCCAATAAATTTATCACAAGAACTGGATTTTTTCTCTTAAAAATTCAAATGAAGTATCATGTAAATATCCTCTCGTCTTAAATCGTATTATTACGAAGTATAGGGTGTCGAAAGCCATTATGGAGTTGAATGTTGTCCTTCTAAAAATGTGATAAACAAGTCCTTCACAAAACTTGTTGCTTAAAAAAAGAGCAAATGTTTTTTAAACAACTGATCCCCTCCTTTGTATTTTTGAAATTGTTAAGTTTCGTTTTTAACTGAACAATACTTGCAATGCAATGTTAACAACTTTTCTCAATTATAGATAGGTTATATATCACCACGGATTTCCTATAGTTTCAGAATATAACTTTTTCATACGCTTTTTATGAAAATTAGTAGAATGAATGAGTTTATTTTTACATTAAAGAGAAATTAATTAAAACTTTTAATTAAGCTTTTATTAAAAGCTAGTGAAATGACACTTTTGAGTTTTTAAATTCATTGCTTTTATTTTTCGATTATTTTCTTAGCTGTTTGATAACATATTTATTTTCATCCAGTGAATTGGATCATAACTCTTCCAATAAGGAAGCGTAGTCAGTCAAAGGGGGTAATTCAGAATTATTTCCTTTTTTGAACTTCCGTACAAAAAAAAAAAAAAAATAGTTGCTAAAATTTTAAAAAAAATTCTTTTAAAAAAGGTTCACACTTAAAAATGGCATTAAATTACATTTATTTATCGTTTCTACGAATTTATTTTTATGTAATAAAAAAAATTCTTGTTACGAACGACAACGAGGTGAATTTCACAATCGCACTGAAAAATTACAAGTAGTAAAGGTTTTAAAAATATATATAAAGTGGAGATTTTTTCGTGTCCAATATGAAAGAAAATAATGTGTTTTATTAAATGAGCAATCACCAATTCTCAAGAAAATTACTTTGAGTTTTACTGATATTTGGTAAGGTTAGGGGCGGATTTTCAGTATGTTCACACATAAGTGCTTTCACTGAAATAACTTCATCGATTTCATTTAAATGCAAAAAGAATTCGCGAGCACCCTTTTTAAAGTACACACGGAATATCGAAAAGTAGAGTGAAACTGACCCCAAATTCGCATAAAGTTTTAATTTTAAAGTACTGAAAGTTTCGTTTAAATCGGATAATTCTGCGATTTTTAAAAATAGGGGATGGCGATTTTTACTTTTATTTCGGGAAAAGATACGCGTCAATTTTGGTGGTATCTCGTTATAAACAATAAAAGCGAATAATATTAATCGGATGTATGAAATGAAAATCGAATAACTATAAAAAAGAGCTAATAATGAATATAATTCATCGACAATGTCCGTGGAAACACTTCTTAACGAACACTAAAACGTTTTTAATAATTACGAGGTCACTGATAGCCACAAGAAGATTAAAAAAAGAATCGACTTGAGAATTGCTCTCTTCATTTATTCCCTGCCTATCATTTAGTGCAGAACGTCAACAACAGTAGACCGGTTCTCTGCTTAGATGGGTGACCATTTAGGAATCAGAATAAACAACATCAGTAAGCAATTCGAGGTTTCTAGGGTCAGTATGACTGTTGTATTTCAAATACGTTTTCTCATCATACCGAATGAAGATGACGCTACAAAAAATCTTCTGATAAGCAAACTGACTGAGTGAATTTTACAAAACATAGCAGCTATGTTTTCCCCTCCAGCTGCCACCTATACTTTTGAATCGATAGATTATAAAGTCAGGTTTTGTTTTGATTGAAAAATCGCGTATCTTTTAGGAAGAAACTTTTTTCATAACAGTTATCAAACTTTCTTAGATAAAAAAAAGCATCGGGATTGTTTTTTGTCTATTTTTTCTTTTCATCTTATTTTGTTCCTTCTCGAAGGTTACGTGCTCTGCTTGCTTAACGGTCGTAGAATGTAAAACAACCTGAATGTTGCAATAGAAGTCAAGAAAAATATGATAAAAAATGAGATCTAACGTCAAAATTAATATCTTCTTTTGAGTTTTTGTTTAGATTGTCGATTTTGTCTTCTAATATTTAGAATCAATTCTAAACTTTAAATGGGTTTTACTCCCAGATAATTTTAAAGCTAATTTTATATCTGAGTGGCGCAAAAGAAGCTTTTTTTATAACTTTCCTATTATGGAGGGTACTGAAAAGCTTTCAACCCAACCCACTTCCCAACATTCTAACAAATAATCAAGCTACAGAATTTGATGAAGAATCCTTTCTTGGTTGGACCAAGAACTTTTTAGCACTCCCTCCATATACTTGAACCATATACTCAGTTGAATCACTTCACGTATATTATACTTCTTTACTTACGAAACACTTGTAGCCATTTCACATTGAAAGCATCAAGCGTGTCAGATGTGTAAAAATGTATATGTGCATGCGTCTGTGTAGGTGTGTACTGCACAAAACACAATTAGTTTAGTGTTCACTTATATCTTATCCAAGAAAAATATTACAAAGTTTAAAAAAACAAACCAAAAGAGCGGTTTTATGTTTTACACTTAAAATTTACTTTTAAAAAAATCTTTGTAATCAGTAGAAAACTTATCGTTTTCATTTGCGTATTTGTTGATCAATATGATATGACCCAAGTATTAGCACAGTTTTGATATACCATATAAAATTAACAATCTATTCAAATATATATATATATATATATATATATATATATATATATACACGTTTCAGCAACTTCTTCCAGTATTTTTCCCTGTACTGTCTGCAAATACGAAGCGTATATTTGCTTTAAGCATTATTCACATCCGCGTGCAAATACAACGCACTTCATGATGAGCATTTAATGTATAAATACATAGTAAAATCTTTACTCAAAACACCCTATAAAGTCGTCATAATCTTAGTGTAGCACATTTATGTGCACACACAGAAAGGAGAAAAACGTTCAATGTATTGTAAACCTACTTTCTAACAAGAGAATCATGTCTGGTTAAATTGTAATCTCCTCTGATTTCATTCAAATTCTCCGTTGTTGATGGGATGTGGCCTTCGAGCAAGATTTGGAGACTAGCGATCAAGTTGTTTCTCTTTTCAATATAAAGGTAAAGGCGTGCACTGTATTGAAGAAAGTTAATATCAGTTCATATGAGGCACGCTTCGTATTGGCGGTGAAAAGATTGAATCGTCCACAGTTTTAGACCGTTGTTCTTTGGCATTTTGATGGCTAACCTCGACAATCTGATGCCAGTTTTGGCTTAATGCACCTAAATGCTACAATTATAGTCATCCATCCCAACACATAGATTCGTATACACATACTGACATCTAAAATTAGTCATACACATTTAAACACTTACACTTCCCCATATATACCGGGTGCAACAGCAAAATTGTCCAATTGTTAGATTAAGCTTTGAACCGTTGTATCTTAGAAATGACTAAAGATATCCTACAGGAATTTACCGAGGTATAATAACAAAATTAGACTCTATTTTGAACGATAAGAATATATTTATCTTTAAGTTGAAATTATGATCCCTCTTGCTGTTGTGACCACCAGATCTAGTTTTCCTCTCTTTTGTTCCCTCTTTTGTTCCCTCTTTTTAAAACTTATTTACCGTTCTTTTGATGGTTCTTGAATGAACTTTGAAGATGGAAGCCAGAGTATGAATGTTGGTACCATTACTGAAGGCCTAAATGATCTTTTTCGTCTCACCATTGGAAGACATAGTGGGACTAACACAAAATGATTGTAACCTGTTCTCTTTATAGTTGAATAACTCAAAGGGTGATTCTTACGACAAATGATGTCAAGATAGCTAAACGTCTTATTTGAAAACCTGGAAAAAAGAAACTCCATTAGTTTAGTGTTTTTTTTTTTTAGATATTAAACATATTATAGGATGGACAATTATCCCATGCTGCTACACGATTTGGACAATTTTGTTGTTACGCCCGGTATAAGTGTGTGTGTGTGTGTGTGTGTGTGTGTAGGTACATAAAAAAATAAAGTGATACCTAAGGTCTAAAATTTATTTTAAATATGAAAATTTTTTTCTGAAATCTCTTATTTTAGTTTTAATTCCAAACTAGTAGATTAAATTTAATGTTTCTAATAAGCAAAATATTTTAGTCTATTTTAAACCAAATTTAAATTGATTGGAAGGCGTTTTTTCTGATGAAGAGTAAAATCGCGAAAATGGTCTATATTTACAATAAAATTCTCTTTATTAAAAAATCTTTCAAAAATAAAATATGAAATGTTATTTGAGAAAAATATTTGATTTAAAGTTTAATCTGAATTGATACAAATATTTACTTTTAGTTAAAATATCGCAGAACAACATTTTTTAACACGGGAGTGGATGTTTTATGAGGTGTTGACACATTTATCGACAACCTGATGTTTAGCTAAGTTATGTAATTTATTTTTGTAATAAAATGAATGAATACGATGTAAATACTTATTTCTATATAATTTTTTTAACTAGCAAGTTAAAATTTTTTAAGTATTTTAATCATTCCAATATTTTATTGAATTTTACGTACTTTGGCTTTGTAATCTTACGTACAAAGATGCTTGTTGAAGAAAGTTTAGAAAATTAACAATAAATTTTAAATTTACTATAGTTCCCGCTCTTCTTTTCTTATAATGTCGTGTTTACAAAAATTGGCACGGCACGCTTATATACACAAACATTTAAAAAATCTTTTTAAAATACTGGGGTCGCTGAATTGTAGTAAGCTTTTCCATTTATGATTAGTAAATATAGTTTTTATTTAATAATAACAATATCACTTGACCGTTACAAATTAATACAGAAATTAAAAAAAATGAAAACTATTTTTCGAAAATGTTTAAATTTTTTTTTCGTAAACAATAGTATCCATAATATATTTTATTCATAAAAACAATTAAAAGAATTTCTAATTAAATAATATCTTAATTTTATTGCGTTTTTTATTTTATGATTCAAAGCAAATTTTCGGTGACTAGTGATAAATCCGTTTTTATTAAGTTTTGGGTATTTTTTCATCATTATGCTCATTTTTAGAGATACCTATATATAATTGGGATATTTTATTTATTTGCATATCTTTCCCCTCTTCACATGAACCAAAAGTAACTAATATTTATACAGTTTCAAATGTCCAATCGCATGCATCAAATGTAGTTACAAATATTAATGCTGTTTAATAATTGGCTTTTGCTTATGGATTGTATTTTGCACAGTCTTGCACTCTTCTGCCGTTTTCCACCTCATCAGTGACGAGATAAAGAATAATTGATAACAAGAATTACTGTTCAAAATTTTCGAAGCATGATGAAACCATAGATCAGCATCCCTTTAATTAATTCAGTTAACTTTTCTCAATCTGTGTGAGCATTTCTGAATGTGCTTTATCTGCGTATATTAAAAGACACACGAAGTTATATTAGCGCTCGCGCGCGCACACACACACACATATATATATATATTTTTATATATAGTGCACACACCAACTGCTTACGATTATGTAGCAACTTGGGTAATCACGTCTACAGAAATGAAACCTTGGGCATACGTATAATTCGGGGGAGGTGTGCAGCCATATTTTGCTGAAATATCCCAACTACTTGCATAATGAAAATAATGAGTTTATTTTTAGTTTTCAAGTGGGAATCGACGTAGCAAAAGGTTACTTGATTTAAGTTATTAACTGGAAACGAATGTTGTAAAAAAAAGTTGTAGAAGTCTTCTTCCCATACGTAAACAAATCTACACTTATAGCACATCTTTCAAGTTTATGAATATTCAATATAAATACTTTGTCTAATTGCAATATTTTCAAACTTTTTTTAGTCTAATTTCTTTTGTACGGTCTGTTTTCATAAGAAGTGTCATAGCAATTTGGATTTTATAAAAAACAAGAATCAATATGGTCTGTTTTTGACTGCATTTGGAATTAATCCTTTTTATAAGCCTTGTATTTGCAGCAAGAACAAATTTTGAAACGATCGTCTTGGCTGTCATTCGTTGCTCTCAACATTTAGTGAAATAAGCCAAGGTTTGAAATTACATTTTCAATAGTTTGAAAATATTAGTCTTCAATTCAAGTAAGGGCCAACTATTCTTCTAAAACGACTAGAATTCCTTCTAATATTACAGGAGTATGATTGGAGTAGCATAAAATCTGTGTGTGTGTGTGAGTAAGAGTATACAAATATTAAAGTCTATTTCATTAAGTATTGGATTCACAATGGTTTATGTTTGGTTCTATCAGAAATTGGATTTAAGCAAGTTCATTGTATAATTTGGAAATACAGGCTTTCAATTGCTGTACATCTACATCCTTTTATAGATTGTCGGTTTGTCCCCACCCCACGAAAATATGATGTCTTAATTTTACGGCAAAGCAAAAAGTTTTGTTATTCCTATAACTTGTAAAAGCCTAGATACCCACAACTATCATTTTAAATTTCAAAATATTCACATTTCTATGTGCGACCTGATTTTGTCACCAGTTGGATTTTCCTTCCATTTTGACTTCAATATAAGCGAACAGTAAATTACCTAATTTAAAAGCCCAAAGTTTATGTGTGTCTGTTCGAAACCCTAAAAGTTAATTAAATATGCAAAGTTGTGTTTGCGTGTGTTTAAATAGGACGTAAAACTGTGACATAAGAAATGCGGTTTTATCTGTTTATTCGTACGTCAACTGGCAGGTAATATGGCACAAAGCCGAGTTTAAAATGGGAATTTTATACGTACTCTAAACTAAACATTAAAATGCTGGTTTTTATTTATCTCTCTTAGGGGAAAATTGACACAAGTCAGGTTGAATGTTTCTTCAAAGTGTATTCCTATGCATATTCACGTTTAAAAGTGTCGTGTTACTGATTTCCAAGTAGGACTCTTGTGATCTTTATAAACAAGCGAATGTTTTGTCAATGGCATTTATAATAAAATTACTTATTTAGAATTTAGATAAAACTGAAAGGAGATTTCAAAGTATCAAGCTGCATTAATTACGACAATTTCATTAATACCATTTTCATTTTACGGTAATTACAAATTTCTCTAACAAAGAAACGACTGCAGAGCAGGGGAAAAACTATCCTTGCTTATCACAACAGATTCAAAGAGTGATTCTGTTTTTCATTTAGTTTCCTTATTAATAAAATTTCGTATTCTAAAGTTTTTTTTTCCTTTGCCACTTTTTCTTTTTCCGATTCGCTTGAATTTAAAACAACTAAATAACGTCGTTCTCTTATTTTTTGGTATCATTTGTTAAATCATTAAAAGTTGTTTTTGGAAATAAAAAGAAACAAGCACACAAATAGAATGGAAAAAGCTAAGTTACATGAATACTAGGAAACAATGCATATTTTTGAAACACGAGTAACGAGGTCAGGACTTGAGGTTGTTAAAGTAATTAGCGCGTTGTTATATGTATTTGTAGTAGTAGTTGATAGAGGAATACTTTTTTATACTGAAAACGAAATGAATACAACAATAACATAAACAACAATACTCGAGATACGTGTTGACAATAATAGTAAGAATTTGTATTTTGCTTTTTCGTGATGAAAATTACAGATATTGATATGGTGTGTGTTAAAAATGCTCTCTGTGTTACTGTCTCTTTTGTTTCGTTAAAGGTTTGTGCTTACTTGTTTTTGCTTGTTCCAAGAATTTCGTTGGTGAGGATAACGTTTGAGATCGTCAGTTTTCGATTTTTACGGAGGGATGGGGATACGTAAATGTTGGGCCTGTTTACTACTGATACTGCCACCTGCTTATTTTACTGACCCTACTCTACTGACTGCTATCGCTTGTGATGGAAGGGTTGTTTGTATAAATAGAATGATGAAATATCTTTCATCATTGGTGGCAAGATTGTTTTTAGGGTGATGAAATATCATCATCATTCTGGATCATGACAGATCTTTCAAGCCAATATATACCTACTTGTTACTAATTTGTACCATGCAGAAATTATAACATATTCATACAAGTAATGAAAAGCGAAAGGATCTTGTAATATTTCCCGAAGGGGAAACGGACAGGCGTGTGGTGTCCTTTATGTACATGGTGAGACAATGCGGTTCCTTCTATTTTCTAACTTCAGTGGATAATATCTTGTTTCTCTGATGGTGACATAGCAACTGGCGTGGGAGACACGTCTTGCCTCTAGGCGTGCTAAATAGCAACTGGTGTTTCTCACTTATTAGCCGTCAGGTGACTCTCATGAATTCATCTTCCCAAAGGGAAATAATCGCCCTTTGCATCCCTACATTTGTTTTGAAAATTCGTGGGATCACGTGATCGTAACATTCTGAAAATTTAGATAGATATTTGAATACATATGCCGATACTTGTTATTTTTTAATTGGTGGTTATTTTGACTTAATATGGGTGGCTTCTAAAATTTGTACACGTTGTTTACAATTCGTTTGGTTAAGTATCATTGTATTATTCTCAAAGTAATGTCCTATATTATTGCAATTGCTATGTTTTGTATTAGGTGTTGGTGTACAGCACTTTGATCTGAGTTATGACACGAGAGTTTACGCGAGAGAAATTCTAACACTTTCGTCTCGGCCCCTCAACCTCCGGCATCTTACTCTCGGGGTTGAGGTGTCTACTCGGTCCTAACCAAACTTAAGGGAGTGGCCATAGGTCCCCTGAACATCCGTAGATTATTTGACCGGTCCACTGGTTTAATCCTGCTTCCTGCCCACGTTGTGATTTGTTTGATTCAGAAAGCAGAAGTGATGTCCGTCCATTCACGATCGACTGAATATGTAGACACGGCTGGGGAGTCTGCGCTAAGAAATTTAGAATGCTGCAAAAAAAAAAAAAAAAAAATGAATATCTGCAGAAAGCCGGACGAACATCGATTCAATGGTTGAATTGGTAATGTCTTTTATATAGCAGAAAAGAATAGTAGAGAAGATAAACGGGTTACAGAAAAGAAAAGTAAAAAAACAAAAAACAAACTCATACACTGGATTCTAGACACACACACACACACACACACACACACACACAGAGAGAGAGAGTGTGTATGTGATTATCTTGTTAAATCGTCTCAGAACGATATATGACTCTTGCGATGGAGGAATAAAGATTTCTGTGCGGGGCTTAAAGTTATAGTGGTATTCCTCCTCCCAACGCTCGCCCGGACCAATTCTCTCTTCTCTCTTCAAGAATTTTCTCCCATCTGTCTTTTTCAGCATAACTACGCATTTATATAGATAAACCCGGCTGATTATAACTGACCCTCGGCTCTACTACTTCGCACGCGATTATCACGAGGTTCTATCTGCCCCACCCAGAAGGGCCCCTAGGTAGAAATTGGAGCCCCTAGAAAAAGGTGAACTCCTGTTACCGACTCCCACGTCTCGGTTCTCGAGAAAGCGAGAGGAAGGAAGAGAACATACGGGAAGGAGAAAGGCACAGTTATACCGTTTGCTGAAGGAAGGGCCAGACTTCACCTGTAATGTGTTGCTGGTAGACAAAAAGGTGAAGGCCCTTGTCGATACTGGAGCTTCAGTGTCACTGGTTAGCTCCAAGATTTTTAGACAGTTGGGACTGAAAACGAAGCTTAGTCCCGTCGATCTACTAATAAGTCAGGCTGATAGTAGCAGGATGAGGATAGAGGATATGACATGGCTACCTTTCCAGTTGGCAAGAACCAGAGGTGAACTTAAGGTTTATGTGGCAAGTGGCTTGTGTGGTGAGCTAATTTTGGGGAGTGACTGGCTTAGGGAGAATAAGGCACAGATACGTTTTGATCCCGCCACCCTAACATTGGACGGGGTAGGGATATTGTTGGGAGAGGATAATTATGAACAATTGCCAGTGGTGGCCCAGACAGATATAAAGCTTTCCCCTAGGACTACTGTATCTGGGAAGGGCAAGATTATAACAGGAGTGCTGAACAGTGGCCTGTACTAAGTGGTCCCTACTGATAGGTATGATAATAGTGAAGAGGAAATAACCGTGTGTGATTCGTTGGTGAAGAGGTCGGGGACCATTCCCTTACTGTTAACCAATACTACCAATAAAACTATTAAAATAAAGCAGGGAGAGGAGCTGGCACAGGCGTTGTCCAGTGAGAGAAGTCGAACAAGTGAGGGTATTGAATGAGAATAGGCCTAGGATTAAGACAGGTAACGATGAAATAAATGAAGATATAACAGCTCCTGATCTTTATAGGAAGAAATTGAGGGGGTTGCTGAACGGTAATCGGGAGGTAATAGCCATTACGGATAAGAAACTGGGACAGATGGAGTCAGTTGAAATGAAGATAGACACGGGTAATCACCCACCTATTAAGTTAAGACCGTATAGGATCTCAATCCACAAAAGAAAATTAGTAGAGGACTCAGTGAATGAAATGATGGAATCAGGGATAATCGAAAGATCCAAGTCTCCCTGGAGTTTTCCAATAGTGATTGTTGAAAAGAAGGATGGAGGGCATAGGTTTTGCGTGGATTTTCGTCAATTAAATGCCATTACAAAACTACTGGCAGTGCCCCTCCCCTTGATTGATGATATTCTAGCTCTTTTAGGAGAGTCTAAATGTTTTTCCACCTTGGATTTGAGGTCGGGATATTGGCAGGTAACACTTAGCAAAAAGGATCAGGAAAAGACCACTTTTACCTGCCACTCTTCAGTTTTAGAGTTATGCCGTTTGGGTTAGCAAACGCCCCGGTTGTATTTAGTCAGTTAATGTCCATCGTATTGAATGGCACTGAGGCATTTGCCATGGCGTATCTAGATGACATCATGGTGTTTCCAAAATCACCAGAGTAGCATTTTGAACATCTGCAGAAGGTGTTCGATAGGTTAAGAGAACATGGAACATGACCCTCTTTTCTCGGACTAGCAACCCATTTCTCCCCTCTATTCGAGTTAGGGTTGTTCCGTTCGATGTGGTCCATCTTTCTCCTGCGAGGACAGGTTCGTCTCAGGTGACCCGATCCTCCACAGCGCCAACACTTTCGCTCCTTACAACTGGCCGAAAAGTGCCTGACCACACTACATGTCCAGCATCTCAGAGGTCTTACTTGCACTGGGGCCACCCTGCCTCTTAATTTTTCATGAGTGACCCATCGGCGTTTCCTGGACCCTTTTACTTCCCAGTAGGGGGCACCAGCGTATTAACTCGCTTCATCCCCAGTTTAAGGTCTCCCTCTGCCGTACACCACCGAGCCTTGTGCCCGAACTTGCCACAAGTCATGCAGTCTGGCCCCAAAGACCTTGGGTCACCTCCATAGTTTGTCGGACAGTCGCGGGCCCGATGCCCACCATACTTGCAAGTCCAACACACCAGCCCATATCGGCCCGGTGTGGGCTTATGAAACCCATAACGCAGATTTCAGGCTCTCCTATTGGGAACTGCCTCAGCCTTCCAGTCCTCTTCCACCTCTTCTTTCGGGTCCCGTATCTGGATCCGCTCCTGGTCCTTCTTTTTCATCACTACCTTGGACGCCCGGGGGTTCCTACCTACACTCCCTCTTATTCTATCCCAGAGTCGTTCGCTGGTCCGAGCCGCCTCTATGGCTTCGATCAGGCTGACACGTCAGAACATCGCCCCTCAGGTCCCTGTCATTCAGCGCGTCCACATACACATCGGCCAACAAGGCCTGAATAGAACCACTGTCCCGAGTCGCCAACTTCGGAAAAGCTAACGCCGCTAGCCCCTCGATTCTTTCCCCCAATCCCTCATTAGTCTCTCCTTCTTGTTGCTGTAGCCGGAATAATTTCCTGACTGCCTCAATGGCCGCATGCTCATTTGCGTATTGCCGCACCAGAGCGGATTTAAGCTCGGTCCACGTCAGGGCCGGGTTTTCTTTGTACCACCCCCTTATGAAATTTGACACCTGCCCCGCTGCGGCGTCGTAAGCTAGGAGCACCATTTCTTGGTCCGAGAGGCCATAGATCACCTGCTTCTTCTGAATGGACTGCCATCTTACTTATTATAAAACGCAGATTGTGTGTGTGTGTGTGTGTGTGTGTGTCTGTACGTTTATATATTGGATCGGATTTCCTACATTTTTCAACCGATTTCAACAACACTTCACAGGACTACGTAGAATTACTTTGCGGTGGTTCTGACAGCGCCAAAAATTGGAAAAACACAATTGTCTTTGCACGAAATCAATCTGAAAACACGATTAAGAGGCATTAAGAAAAGGGGGACAACTCATATCGAGTTATACTTAATAATATCAAGTTATCGAGTTATACTTATTATAAAAACCAGTTTGGTTGTTTGTGTGTGTGTGTTCGTTTATATATGGGATCGGATTTCCTACATTTTTCAACCGATTTCAACAAAACTTCACTTTTTTTTGGCAGGTAGTGTTTCTTATTGTCTTTCACTTTTTTTCTGTATTTTTACATTCAGAATTTACAAGACAATTGTTTATAATAAAATTCGGTAGACTCATAACGATTGAAAACAATGTAATTATTTGAGTTTGGGTTTGACCAATTCGTAAAAAAAAAAAAAAAACTAATTAAGACATGCGTATCCGTCAACCTTAAACAGTAATCTTTGTCAATTTTATTTTTCAGTCTTTATGATGGTCGATAATTGATCTATCTCTTGCTGTTACACCCCCGGGCAACGCCGGGCTCTACTGCTAGTACATGATAAAGATCAAGAGGTACTTGTGCTTGAAGCTTTTTTTGTTTTTAGGAAAAGCTTTTGTGCAGAGCCCATCCCATTCTTCGAACAGAAGAACTGGTCTCCATCATTGAATGCAAACGAAGTCGCAGTTATTATATCAGTTTTCCTTCTCTTAGAGATGCCTTACCAGAGACTAGGAGTCTCACGCTTCCACCAGGGCTCTGTGTGCTAGATAACCGTTGATCCACCCTTTGACAGGTCTTGTTTTTAATCCTGCTACGTGTCTAGCCACCCACCTCATCAGAAAAGCCTGGTGGGGGAATCGTTTTAGTCACCGATAACCCGACCATGTGGCAGGTAGTATTGGGTTACATAGTATCAGTAGCAGACGCAGAGTAATGTAAGTTACATATGCATACATAGGTAGAGCATTTTATATTATTTGTGTGAATCTAAAATACTCGGAATTTACTTTAAAATAGAAACTTGTAGACCATGTCTCCGAAAGGAGTTTTTATTTTTATTTTTAGATGGAATTATTTCTTTTATGGAGAGTTTGCAAATTGTAACAATCTGTGATATCCATATTCTATAAATATTTACTACTTTCTGATTCATCGAGATGATTAACTTTGATATTGCTTCTTTGAAATTATATATAATATAAATTTACTGAATTATAGATTATGGAAATCCTTTGAGAATTGATTAGAAATTGTAAAAATGTCGATACTACAAAGCACTTTGACATATCAAGAATTAACCTTTGTTATTCACAAAGTTGGAAGCCATTTAATCCTTTGTGACTTTACTTTATTTTGTATGCCTCATGACAAATTCTGATTCTGTTAAAATCATGGTACTTGGATATCGTGGATTTTGTAAGAATAGCTGATGAGGAGTACATAAAAGATTCGCACCTGTTCTAAACAGTCTCTTCGGTACTAATCATTTTGGTGGAGAGTATTTTACTTTGGAGAAGCATAATATTAAGCAGTCATTTTTAATTCAGCTGTAAGGGTGAGGAGACTTGGAAAATCTCCGTAATTGTTTTCTTTAAGAAAAAGTGCTAAATCAATTATTCATTTTATAATGTGTGTGAGAGTGAGAGTGAGTGAGTAGGTCCCACCAAAATCTTGATTTGAGGGTAGATGTACTTTTGTCTCTGGTCGCAGCTGGCAACTGGACCTTGTAGTCCGTTCAATTCATCACTCGTTATTTATTCATTTACCCCATTATTTTATGAGATCATTGCCGTCTACAAAATTAGGAAATAAATTCCATTAATCTTTAGAACTTTATTTAATAAAGTAAAAATGGAAGACAAGATAAAGAAAATCTCATTATAAAAGAACATTACAGTTCAAGTAATATTAGATTCGGAGAACGAAATAAATTGCCGATTTGAAACACAACTTTAAAAAAAGTCATAACTCGGCTCAAGTGCAAGTTTATTAGAGTAAGCACCATGAGAATTGGCACAATGTTACCGACAATCCGATAGTAAATTTATTTCGCCACGATAAAAAATTGAGGTCACGGACGTCTACAAACTGCCGGAAGTCAATTTAGTGATCGCTGGGGGATAGGTACAGCGAATATAAAGACTGGAGCTGGACCTCAACGCTTAACTGAATCAATTTTTGCCGGGTAAAACATGATAGGCTCCCTTTCTCTTTATTTCATCACTGTCACATGACAAGACACAAAGGGATTTAAGTTAATGCTTTTCTTTAAGTCAATTATATAAAATGTCAACTGCAGTCGGAAACTGAAATCGAAATCTTTTCTTCCATTCCATTAAGTGATGTTTGGCTATTTTTGCAATACAGTTCAGCGTACCTGAACACGCTTAAGCATTATCGAAGAGAATAGATTTATATCTTGATGCCCAACGGAAAAGCTCTTATGTGCTTTTGAGTCAATGATGATTAATGTGTTTTAGCCGAAAACTTGCAGTTAAATTAATATTATCTTGATCCACTAGCACTTTAGAAAACATTTTTTCAAGAATATTGTGCCAAATATAACACATGCTATATTTTATAGGTGCTTAAAAATCAAGTCAGAAGTGCCATTATCTCACAGGGGGTTATGGAGAGTGAAAATGAAAGAAAAGAGTGGGTGTAGGGGGGATTGAAGAAAGGAAAAAAAGAACAGGTATCAACGCAACAAAACATGGTGACTGAGGTTGCATTTAGGTTTTTGATGATTGTAGTTATCAGGGAAGCAAGTGAGAGGAATGGAGTTCCAATATGGAGAAGTGCGAGGAAAGAAACTGTTAGAATGGTGGTTACATTTAACTATTTCAACAGTAAAAAGTTGGGACCTAGATGCTAATCTAGTAGTACACTTAAATTCATGTAGTCAGGGCACCAGAGAAAAAATGCTCATCAGTGCAGTAGCCATGAAAATATTTGTAGAAAAGACAGAGGGAAGTCACATCACGTCTGTGAGAAAGCGGCTGAAGTAAGAAGCTAATTCAGTACCGATTACATTACAGATCCTACTTTAGATTTTTTTGAGAATAATGCAGTAAAGGAAGATAGGGGAAAATTTTATGGATAAAACTTTAACTGCGTGACCAGTAATAAAAATCACAGAAATGCAATCTATGTTGTTATTCATTTAAACATCATCATCATTTAATAGTAATAAGAAATATATATAAAATATATTTAAAGTAATAATAATAGTAATAAAAGTATTAGATAGATACACACATATACAATACACACATACATATATACATACATATATATAAACTTACATAGTTACAAACCTAATATATATTTTTCAGTGTTTGATGCAAAATAAATGTCTATTTTTAAGACTATATAAACTTATTTTTATTATGGCTTTAAGTATAATTTCATTTCTCTGGTTCAATAACTGGCTTGTATTTTTGTATGTAATTATTTTAATTTTTTCTTCCAGGTATAGTTTGCATCTGTTTATATATATATATATATATATATATATATGAATTAAAATCAAATATAGATAGGAATGCAAGAAAATGATAGGATAAGGGACAAATAGGAATTCTTTATAAATCTGACATGCTTTGCTTTTATTAACACTTGAGATGTGGAGGTTTATTTTCCACGTGGGTCGGCCAGGTGAATGTGAGAGGGGGAGCACGTCGCTCTGGTATTTACTCGTTCCCCCACTAGAATGAGATGTGACACAAGGTTGGTTTAATATGGGGACTCGAGCGCGTACACCTGGGCAGGGACAAAAATTCTCCTCAGCCCCCGCAACCGTCGGTTGCGCTGTCCTTGGTGCGAGCACCGATCCCTCCCTCTGGTGCAATGGGAGGGCGCGGCCTCGGGCAGCTGTTCCCCAGGGCTGGGCATCTCTTCAGTATTATTTTCTCAGTTGCCCCTCCGTCTGCGTTTTATAATAAGTAAGATGTCGGCCTTGTCTTATTACATAAAAGCTAATGTTGTTTTTTATATTACTTTCATCATGCTAAAAGAGAAATATAAAATGAAATAAAGCCGCTCCGATTTGAACATCTGACTAACAGTTAAGCACTGCAAGCAATATGCTAGTTTACTATTGGAGAAACATTCAGATAAAAAATGTTTTGAAATTCTAAGTCAGGATTTTAAAGTTTTTTAGCATTTGTAATTATTTTTATAATTCACTTAAATTTATTTATTTTTTAATATAATATTAGTAAGCAAATCTCATTTTAAAAACAACGAATACTGAATCTTTGAATTTTATTGCATTTTAACAAAGCAGCCGTCACCGTTTATATTCTTGTTTTCACACCACGATTAAAGAAACGACTGTTTTTGGCCCTTTTTCAACTTAATATTGGAATATTTTTTTAAAATTATCTCATCTTTGATTATTTTTTTCAATTAAATGTAAAATCTTCTTTACATTTTATTACATATTTGCTGAAGAGTCATTGCTTTAATATTAAACATTTTAATTACATTTTAACAGGCAAACCGATTAGTTGAATTAGTCACATATTTTTTCAGATAATATTGATGTGTTAGTTAAACTCAACAAGATTACTGATTTTTTTTTATGAATAAGGGAGATTAAAATGAAAAAAAGGTCGATTGACGAGGAAAAAAGTTAGAGTTCGAAAAAAAGGGAAGATAAAAGAACAGTAATAATAAGTAATTTACACCTTTAAACTGATAAATGCAAATGAAACGGATATAAATAATCGCGCCATTTTTACGATTCCGGTGCACTCGCAGTGTAAACTATTCTGTTGTATTCAAATACAAACAAATAATAGCGATAAGCATATAAGATGAACTACATATTATGAAAAATTAAAAAAAAAAAAACTTTCAATCTTATATTTACAATTAAAAAAACATATCTCACCCAGGAAACGACTATTAAATAATAAGACCAAATTAATATATTATTTCTCTTGCCAATTCGGAGATTGTATCTCAAATATTAATAAAAAGAAAATCTAACATCCTTTGGTCAAACGTCTACAATACTTTCGCGTCGATTAACATGACACTTAGCAGCCAATAGAGCAACAAATGCTGATTAATCTGTAGAGAACACAAGGTCGATACAAGACTGCAAATAAGCTCAATCTATCGCAAGTCCGTTATTTAAATTTGTTACAAACGTCAACATCAATTTCAAGACGATGTCGAATTATAATATCTTAGAAAAAGCCTAATACATAAAAGTTTTCTCGATTTTCAAAAGTTCTAATATATATCGTTCTAGAAAATGACCACTAATGTTTGAAAGTGCATGAACATATACATTTTGTATGCACATTGAAAAAATCACTAAAAAATCAAGCAAACCTTGTAATATATTTTCACAAACTTTCGTTTCTACCTCACTCTCTGAACATTGGGGATTTAAATTCTATTATTAAAGATATTTTCTTAAAGATTATATTACTCTGTTAGTTGCTTTATGAAAAATATTATCTTTTGTGTATCAAACTATAGATTTTATTATAAATAAGTGTGGATAAATGTATTGTCAAAAATGAACTTGGATTACGAAAGCAATTCTAACCAGATGATAACCAAGTTATTTTTCTAAAAATTACTCGATGTTCAATAACTCTAGCCCGATGTTTTACTTGTGATGATTATATTCTAATAATAGTAATGATAACATCAACAATATTTCCTCTTTTCAGTATATTTTCGTAGACCATATTGATTAGTTTGTACTAACACCATATTCGCTTATGTACCAATTTCATACGCGTCCTTAGAGAGCATTTCCAGTATGATACCTAGCACGACATAAAATAACTTTTTGATAAGTTGTTGCTTGGAACTGCAGAACTTTTATAATTAAACGAGGTTTTTATGATTTTCGTCTCTTATATTATTCACATTGTTTCTGCTCGTACGTTCTCCGATCATCTTCAATATCATGCTATAGCGCAAATACCAAAACCGGATATAGTATAAAAATGGCGAGACTTGTCCGAAATGTGAAAAACAACAACAAAAATGAAGATAGTAGTCGTTGTTATTGTAGTAATCATAATGAAATCTGACCAAAGAGAATATAAAAGCAGACACGACAAATTGTAATCGATTTTTGTTCGACCATAACAAATGCTATACGCACAATCCAGAAGGTATCCTAGAAAATAAAAATAATGAAATACTCAGCGATTTGAAGATTCAGGAAACCTATCCCGGCAAGACTGGTGAACAAAAAAAAAAAAAAAAAAAAAAAAAAAAAAAGAAATTATAATCGATCGTAGATATGACAATTCTAGCCAACCACCTGGTGAAAATATAAGAAATGGTAAAAATAGAAAACCACTAGAGTCGCTTCTGGGATGTGAAGAAGGTGTGGAACATGAGGATTATAATAAAAATTTCCAAAATACTTGTGGAGAAATTAAAGTTTCGAGGGAGTGTTAAAATTATCCAGACAACGCCGAGGTAGGCCAAACCTTGTTGTAAACCGAAAGAAAGTAGCTTGTCAGTCGATAATCAGGGAAAATTGACAGATATTGAGTGTGAACATGAATGAAAGAACAAAATAACTAAATAAACAACTGAAGATGAACTTCGTAATTAATTTAACATCACGTTGTTAGATATCAAGAATGTGTTAGGAATATTTTTTTTTTACAACCGAAAGGATTGTCATTTGCTTTAGAACATCTTCAATTCACATTTTGTTGGTTTATTCTTGAAGTACATCAAAAAGTTATAAATCTTCTTTTTTATTTCTCACTTAATCAGAAAGTTTTGTAATATTTTCTTCTTTTTTTAAAGCCATTTCACCCTAAGCAAGCCACTAAGACGCAAAGTATGAAAGAATCTGAGAAAAAATATTAAATAGAAGGGCTAATAAAGAACAGGAATCAAAGAGACAAAAGATGGCGATAGACATTGCATTTAAATTTTTGAAGATCAAATTTGACTGGAAAGTAAGAATCCGCAAGAGAGTTCCACATGCGAGAAGGGCGAAAGAAGACACTATTAGCATAAAACTTATGCTTACATGTAACAATTTCAACGGTAAAATAATGGAATCTTACTGCTAATCAGTAACAGTGTGTGTGTGTGTGTGTGTATTAATCATTTCACCCCAAACAAAACAATAAAGCCACTACGATATAAGGAGGTTACTAAGTGTGGCAGAATATGAGAAGAAAACATTAAGGAGAGAGAATAAAAGAATAGGAATTAAGAAAGCAGACGATAATGATTGACGTTATTTTTAAGTTGACTGGAAAGCAAGAGGCTGGAAGAGAGTTCCATAAGCGAAAAGTGCGAGAGAAGAAACTGCTAGCATAGAACTTACAGTTGCATTTAGACAATTCAACGGTAAAATGATGAAACCTTGCCGCCAATCTAGTAGTACGCTTAAATATATATAGCCTAGATACCAAAGAGGAAACTTCATCACACACACACACACACACACATATATATATATATATATATATATATATATATTCCACCAGGAATCGGTATTTTTTTCAATCTGGGAAATGTCTTTCAGATCAAGAATGTTTAAATAAAGATGACAAAAGTATGATTTTCAAACATACTTCTGGTTATTAACAAGATCCAGTGGTTCTGGATATGTTCGACCTTTAAACATTGAAGTACTATAGGTGTTCACAATGTGTTATGGTGATATCACGTATGATGCAATTTGCAATTAAGCTCATTCGTAAGTATCATCTGTTGTTGAATATATTTAAAATCGCTGTTCTAGCGTTGAAGATTTTATTAAGGTTTAAAAGACTATGTGAAAAAAATGTAATTCCATACTCTTTACGACTACTTAAATGCAAAGACTTTATTAAACAATGAAGTGTTCGAACTGAACATTTCTTGAAAAGCCTTGACTTCGAGCCTATTTATGGCAATGTTATATTTGGTTCAGGACAATAAAAATCGAATGTTCTGGAAAAAAAGAATTGAGAAGGAAAACTCTCCCTTTGGATCATTTCCATAAATTAGAAGAACGGAATTTCAAACCCGCGATAATTTGAAAATATAACCACGTGATCCTGGCCATCTAAATAAAAACAAATCCTAATTTTCTCATGCGCCTAATGACTACGTATTTTTTTTTTATTTTTAGTTATTTTTGTTTGCTATATGAAATAAATTTCCATCGGTTTCCAGAATCTAAAGTTTAATTAATGCTATATTTTATACACTTATTCTGGTTATTTGCTGTATGTTAATGGAGAAGTCGGTGCCTATCAATCTTTGGTTATTAGTATGTACATAATTTACACTTTGATTGGACAAATGGCAAATAAAGTGAAGTGTTGTAGTTCTATGACCAACATACGATTTTTTACGTTTGTGCATGATAGGTAATAGTCTTCAAAAGTGCTATAGATTTCGTAGATGTTTAGTTGTGATGAAGGTAGGAATATTTAGCGATAAACAGTATAGGTCTTTTTAATGTTGGGAGTTGATTATTGATCATACATTTATCAAATTCAACTGGGAATGTTAGAATATTTGCTTCATCTTGTTTATAATTTTTGTGCGTTTGATTCATGACATTCTACATACTCTCCAAGTTTTTGTTCGCTTCTGCTGTGACCATTGAACTCAAAGCTCCTGGACTCAAACTTTGAGAGTTGAGTTACTAACTGAAACTGAGATATCCAGAAAAGGTTTGGTGCGTAGAACTAGAAAAATCTACCCCTGTGGATTAAATAAAGGGTTCGGTTTGAAATTCCAACTTATATTACCTGAAGAATGCCGGAGCGTACAACGGCCGAAGCGTCGTGAATATGACAATAAAGATGAGGACAACAGTCGAAACAATGTAAATAGTATAAACAGTTACAGCACCTCATCTCAAAAATATAGACAGCGGTAAAAAAGTATATTGAATTTTTACCACAGTTCTTATACTATAATGTATTATACTATAATGTAACTTTTTACAGAGAACATTTTAAATACATAATTTACTTGATTTAAAGAAATAATTCACTAATCTGTTTTTCTAGCCTCCTTACAAATGTTACAAAGACTCAAGAAAGCTTATTTCAATACTGATTATTTTTAATTTTTAACGAACTAAATACTTTTCTATCGATTCTGTTTTTTACACTGCGAAATTTTTTTGAAAATACAATTGTCACAAAGTTAATTTAATGATTTTCTCTTTGATATTGTTATTCATAAATATATTGATGATAACATTAAATTTGTATGAGTCATTTTTTTCTTTCTAAATGGTATTTAAAAATAGTATATTTAATTTTAGTTTAGTTTAATTGCTGAAAAAGTAATTTATTAAGAATTTGTCTAACTTTTCTGAAATTCAAACATTTTGAAATAAGCCTCCAGTTCTGGTCTTTAGTGACACCATGAGTAGGCCTGTGATATAGAACGCCATGGTTTGGTTGTAACAAAATTGTTTTTATTAATTTTTTGTTATTAATTTAGATTTTATTTCGAGTTTATTTGTCCGTCGACGATATAAGGCTAATAACTTAAGTCTGTTGACTCGTAGCTGACCATTGATACGAAATCTTAACTCAGTTTGACTCATATTCATCACAACATTAAGGGTATTGACAAGGAAAGAGATTATGTTATGTTAGAAAATAATGTTTGTTGCGTAAAAATGATTTAAAAACTAAGGACTTATCGATGTACTTAATTTAGGCGTCTTCGAATGTTTCCAGCGCTATAAAAACTGCAAACCAGGTTTCCACGCGAAAGCTTTGCGTACACCATATATATATATATATATATATATATATATATATATATATATATTATTTCTTGTCGATTTTAAAGAACGAAAAGTAGCAGAGAAGGTATTAAATATAGCCTAAACAAATATTTAAAATAGAAATCATTTGACATGATTAATGCTTTTAGGAAAAACGAATAAATCATTAAGGATCATACGCAGAATAAAATATTTTTATCCCAAAATTATTTTTTAAATATAATCTTTCCCGATATTTTACGGTAACTAAAAAGAAATACGCATTTCACATTTGGATAATCATATCATTATGAACTAAAACCATTTTGAAGCAAAGTAACCCCCTCTCCACCCCCATCTCTCTCTCTCTTTCTTTATCTATCTATCTATCTATCTATCTATCTATCTATATATATATATATATATATATATATATATATATATATATATTATAAATTAATTGTTTTAAGATATGTTTTTTTCCGCTACACAGTTCTAACTATGTTTCAAAAGTAGAAGCTAAAAGCCCCGAATTTAATTTTGCAATTAAATTAAAAGCATTAGTTCCATTTCATCCTCAAGCGAATTTTGGAGTAACTTTTAAAAATTACTGGGTTTTAAAGACACAGCTAAAATCACGTTTCCATGGTTACAGAATTTTCTACTTGAATTGGACAAGGGATGTCTAATGGAAAGAAGACGGAAATATGGTGAATTATCTATTGCCACCGACAAAATTTCATTTATAAATCAGTCACCTTTTTTTGCATGTCTGAACGTTTGAACGAAATTTACAGTTGTTACAGCGTCAAACGCTTTTTCCAGAGTGTGCCAAAAATGATCGATGATGAATAAATTGGACAGAGAGAGAGGCAGTTGAAAGTGATGGGTGGATCGTACATGAATCATGGTACAGATTTTTTTTTTTTTAGGATACGTAAAATTGATGGGACAAGCCAGACATTGACGAAAAAAGAATCGTAAACAATAGAATAATACAATAATATAATTTTACTGATGAAGGACAAAATTAAATTTCTTTCTATAATTTCCATGCAGACAGGTTTTACCTCTATTAAAAGTCTTTTGTTTCAAGTTCTTCATTTTGAAAATCGTTCTTTTATTTATTTTGCTTAATAAAGAGGGTTCTTTTAATTACCGACTGATGCTACTTACTAATGACCTTAAAAATTACAGTCTGAAAAGTTGCGATAAAAAAGTTAAAATTAAAGAAATACTAGTCAATTTAACAATAATTAACAATGTTTCATTTTTTAATCGATTCTGTATACTTTTACGACCCAGATTGACATCAACCCTTAAAAATGGCAACGTACGGGAAAAATAAAGAATGAAATCTAGATGCTGCTGTTTAATTAGCCTGATTGATAAGGCAGCTGTCGTGCCAAGACAAGATTTCGCAAGGAAAAAAAGGATTTGAAGTCTGATCTCACGATAGGCTTTTTTGTTTCCAGACCACGTTGCTTAGAATGGCAAGAAACTGAAATTAAGATAAAAAAGATACATGTCGAAAATTAAGGATAGTTTTTCTCAAGTGTCTTGACGTGTCTATTGTCTGTTGTAATTACCAGTTCAAAGCAAATCTGAGATAATTCATGATCTACAAATATTGTATGAGTAAAAATTGATATTAGAGAGCGCATATTATGTAAACCATCTGAAAGGTCATCATAACCAGAAGCAAGTCAACTTGCTTCATCGTCCTGCCAACAATACCTTTGTTGTTTGCAGAAAAGTTTTCAGCACATCATCTGGGATGAAGAGGCACATAGTGGCACACAAGAGAATTGTAGGGCATGCAGATCCAATCAAGGATACAGAGTTTATCTGTCATATTTGCTTAATATCTATTAAATTGAATGTGGGTCTAAAAAAGAGTCATCTTAGGGACGCAGAAATGAGACGGAAGCCATCATAAATTATACGAGGGGTTTAGGGCATCTTTAATCTGAGTAAGATATGGCGATCATTATATATATATATATATATATATATATATATATATATATATATATATATAGGATTAATACACTTATTAAATTTGTCAGCTGATTCACCAACACATTCATATAAGCAATTCGAGGCTAGGCGCAGATATATATCCATGCGTTCGGGCGTAAATACATACCCAGTTGTAATTCTATTTTGGTGAAGGGACTTTGGCTTTTTATGTGTAACGAGGTTCGTTTCAACAGGGAGCGAGTAGGGGTGTTGTTGAGGCTTTTCAGATCTACTGCATGTGCCATCAGAAGAACTTACACTTCCTGACACACACACATACACACATGTGTAGACGCGCACTTACACTGCTATTGGTCTGTGCCTTTTCACCCCCACTTTGGTTAAGCTGGATTCTGTTTGTGGTTACGGTGATGATGATGTTTTGTATTTTCAACGCTAACTGCTTGTGTGTGGTTGACAGTTGTGATTATGCTGGTAGTGATAATAGCTGTGATATTAATTATTATTTATAATGATAATAATGGATATTGATATGTTAACGGTAAATTTAGCCTTAATGACGGAATTATTAAAAAGGGGCAATGATGACAATCGTAGCTACGATAATAATTGTGTTAACCATGATAATGATGATGATAATAATACTGATAATATGACAATAATGACGATAATAAAAACAATGGCGGTGTTAAAAAGCAGTACTGATGGTAGGAGAGATGGTTATGTGAAAAATAAGTGAAAGATAGGAGTGATAGTAGTGTAGGTAACGGTACTGATAGTTTTATCAATCTGTGTTGATTGTTATGATTTACGAGCTTATTTTTGGTGTGATGTTTCTGTCTTTTATTTGTCATATGTTTGCGAGTAGTGTGGTGCTGTTGGAGAATGAGAGGTTGTGGGCGTATTTTCGTTGTTTTAATGTTCCTTCTGTGACACCAATGCAGTACATTGTAGTGTTGTTTGCGTTTACTTTTGCTTTGTATATTATATTCGCTTGTAGGCAATTTCCTTGTAGTGGGCATGTAGTTTTGTCTCTGTTCTTGGATTGGGGGGGGGGTCTTTGATTGCACTATTGCAATTTATTTTTTGTTGTGGGTATTTATTATTTGTGCTATGTTTTTGGTGCAGCTGTAGCTAATTTTTACGGTATTTTTGTTAAATATTTTTGCTAAAGGGTTTGTTACGGGAAAGTGTTTTTATTAGATTTAGACATGTCCTGTCGATGTTTGTTCTGACAGTTTTGTTGTATGGTGGGTTAAACCAAATTATATTTCTTTTTCTGTTTATATATATATATATATATATATATATATATATATAAATTACCTCAAAGACAATCGGCAATACAATTAGAAAGAAAAATAAACCCAACACCACTTCAGATGCAGGGATTTATCATATAAAGTGTAAAAACACTTACATTGAAGAGATATCTCGAAATCTAAAAGCATGCATCTACGAGTATAAAAGGGACCTACGTTGGAGGATAACCATTTAAACTCGCTCGTAATACACAGGAACAAAACTGGCTCTAACTTTGATTTTACAGATGCCACCCTAATAAAAAAAGAATCATTTTTACGCCGAAAATAGTTCTAGACAATCTTGATAATTTACCAACTATAAGCACACATCAAAAACACTATATGGCATCACCATCCTTTATCAAATATATTATTAAAGAATCTAACATATGTTTATCTTCCACAACTGGTGTTTATGTAAAAACGTCCCCAAATCAATATGAGGACAACCACCAAACATAAATAATGTCTACTACACACACACTTATGAATATACATTATTATCCGAATCCCATAGACAACCGAGAATTATGATACACTTACATACATAAAGCAATATTTTCATTCTAACCCGAGAAAGCCAAAGAGAGTGAACGCTTTGGCGAAACGCATTGCTAATAAATTTGCCACGACCCTACCCGTAAGCCACCAACCTGCCGGCGTGTTCGTCTCGGCAATATTACCACTGGCGAACCGATGGAGGCTCATAGGTGGCTGCCACCAGAGGACCGTTGTCATTGCCCTCAACAGTTCGCCAGCGTTCCACTAATGGCTTGCGTGTAGGAGATATACACACACACATACATACTTCGCAAGTAATAATCTCCTTGTATCGCTACTCATATAATCTACAATTTATTAAGCTCGATCTGTTCTATTCAAAATTGAATGTTATACAATTTTGTTCCTTTGTCTATGTTGTGATCATCTCCTTGTGTGTGTGTGCAGGTGTGTGTTTGTGTGCAGGTGTGTGTGTGTGTGTGTGTGTGTGTGTGTGTGTGTGTAATTAAGTGAGGTAATCTGCTCTACTTTGATGTATTCATGATATTTTATTATTTTATGAACTTCAATAGATATACTAGAGGCAGTTTATATCAAAAGAAATTAGTTATGTGTTTATAACATTTGCTGAGCTTTTTACAATCTCTTAACGGCTCGATCAGGTTAAAGGCGCAGCTCAGTGACATTTAGAAGTTGCTCTTTGTTACGTTCATTATCAAATAGTTCTACGAAATAAAACAATACCATTTTGTTTAAAAGTCATCTCTTTTCCTTCATGAATGGCAGTACAAATATATCCTTGTAAGAACTTAAAATAGACGAGTCCTAAAAAACAGTTTTTCGAGATGAATGTGTACGCCATAGCGCTTGGTCGGGACACTGTTTTGCAGCCAAGAGTCGCCATTTTCATCAGTCGTTTACAGTTTAATAATTGCCAATTAGGAGATCCAGTATTGTGCTTTATGGTTGCAATTATTTTGTTTCTTTTCTCGATAGCGATTATTGCGCATTAATCCGATCCAAGAAGAATGGCTTTTTATTTTGGTATGCATTTTTCGTGCGCTGTATTCAACCCTGTGCATGGAGTTCGTTTTTTGTTTTGTTTTTTTTTTAAAATTACGTTTATACTAAAGCCACAATTTGTCAATCCATCTGGACATAAATCTGTTGAAGCTTACTGATCGCTAAGCTCCAGAAGGAGCTCTAATCATGAATCTGTTTGGTCTTGTCTTTTATAAGGTATAATTCACTTAATGAATGCTGAAATTCAACATTCTTAAAACTGGAAGCTTTTAATTTGAACTAATAGACTTTTCAGAAGCGAGACCTTGATTTCTCTTTGAAAGAAGACGCCCCACCTATATCAAATCATTACTTTCTAATATTCTGATTGTTATCTCAAATTCTAAGAAAGATTCATACAATGAGTTGCAAATTTTACCTAATCCTTCTAATTTTAACCGTGACTCTCAGTACTTGTGTTTCTTTCATTTTAAGTAAAAAAACAAAACAAAAACCCTAGGATTTCACTAAAATATATATGCTATGTAAAACAGGATAAAAGTATTTTGCAAGACAGTTATAAGGGATAAAATATTGATTATAAATAAGAACAATGCTAATGCTTTGGGTCTATGCACACCATTTTCCACTTCTTTTAATAATAGCTGAAATAATGTTTTGCTATTCGTATTCTCAGCGTAATGTGTAAACAAAATTTCGATTTAAAAATGTTACTTTACTTAAAAGTAAGACGAAAATGTATAAATGTACTTTAATCTGTAGATCATCTACGGTAAATTTGTGTCCAAGTTCTTATATTTCACATTTTTGATAGGTCTTCTATTATCACGATGTGGGATACTTAACAAAAGCATTAAAAATATAAGCAAAAAGAAATTGGAATTTTCTGTATTATATAACCAAACACATAAAAGAATTAAATTTAAAGGTTTAAAATTTTAACATCTAATCTATTTTGTGCGCATGTGCAGTTACATCAGCGTAAACATCACTTTATTCCGATGAAGTTCCAAAGGACGAAACGCGTCACACGAAAAATTTGTTCCATTTGGTCATTAATTTTTCTAACATTATGAACTTTAAAAGTTTTTACGCTAAAAAAGGAAAGTGGAGAAAAAATGAGAGACATTTTCATCATTTGAGGTTCTTATTTCCGGAATTGAAAAATTGTACAAAGAGCAAAATATGTGCGCCATTTATGGAGAGGGTGCCATAGCTGACAGTACTGTTTGTAAGTGGTTCGCTAGGTTGAGAAGTATAAATTTTGATCTGGAAGTCCTAGAACATTCCAGTAGGTGTGCAGTCGTTGATGAAAAAATTCTAAACCTGATTAAACATAATTCAGATCACACAACACAAAGTCTTGCAAAATACTCCAGATTTCTCATTGTAAGGCATTTAAAAACTCTTGGATACATAAATTGTTACGATGTTTTGATGTCTCTCGATTTAATAGAAAAAATCTTATGGATCGCATTTCCATATGCGATTCTCTGCTCAAATACAACAAATTGTTTTTAAAAGATTGATCACAGGTGATAAAAAAATACATTGTTTTTATGGAGCGAAAAGAAATCTGTGGAAAATGAAATGAGTCACCACTCCGAAATCAGGTTTGCACCAAAAGAAAGTGATACTATGTCTGGTGGTATCGAAAGGAGATTTTGAATTACTCAACTCCTTCTGCAAAATCATGTTGAATTTAGAGAAGTACTGTTCCCAACTGGACCAATTTAAAAGCGGCAAAGAAAAGTTCTCAGAATTAACCAATCGGAAAAGTGTTATGTTCCATAAGGACAACGCCAGACGCCTCACATATCTTTGCAAACACGGTAGAAATTGTTACAGCTTTGCTCGGATGTCTTACTACACCATTCCGTTCTTATCTGAGTTTGCACTTCGGATTGCCATTTATTTTAATCCAAGATTATCTTAATGGGAAGAACAATTCTCTGGAAGCCTATAAAGACCATATAAACAAGTTTATCATGCAGAAAAAAATGCCAATTTCTGGGGCGGAGGGGGGGGGCGGATCAGGAAGCTGCTTCAAAAATGGAGAAAAGTAGCGGAAGGAAATAGTACATATGTGATTAAATAAATTCTCCTGACAGATGATTAAAATGAACGATAAAAAAAAACTAGTAAATTTAAATTAATTTTGAAATACAGCAAATTTTGGTTATTGGAAATATTAAGTTTAATCTATTGCCTTGAAATTAAAAGTAAAATCAAACATTCAAGAATGATTTTTCATTTTTTTAAAAATTCATTTTAAACCTTAGGTATCACATTTCTCTGGAGTTACCTAATTTAAACTTAATGGAAATAGTGATATTAAAATATGTTGGATGTTAATTTTTAAAATGAAATAGTAATAAAGTAAAATATGTTAAGTGAAAATTAATTCGAAAAACAATTTTAAGTAATCAATATTTCAATAACAGTTAAAAAGTATATTGATTATGTGAATAAAAATCAATATATTAAAATAATTTACAATATCCTGATTATCTAATAGAAATTCTTTGCAATTAAGTTTTTTTGGAATTACGTCCCTTGTCTATAGGCTTATCAACTATACTACGTTATAAAAAACACGTTGAAAATTATCATGAAGCCATTTGCAATATTAAATTGAATGTGAATTATGCAATATTGCAAAATAGTTTCAAGAATGTGCTAAAAATAAAAATATATACAATGACACAAACAACTACAAAGCAAAGGAAATATCATTCGAAAAAGAGTTTTAATACCAAATACATAAACAACTAAAAATCAAATAAGTAGCTAAACATCAAAAGAAACGGATAAATGAAAGTAAATGATAATATTATTTACTGTTAGTGTTATTTCAAAAGATCTAATTGATGCAGTGTAAACACAATTTCAGTCGAGGGATCTATATACGCCATAGAAAACATAGGAAAGAGAAATTGATCAACAAAGATTATTCTTGGTGAATTTGTAACAAATCTTGCAATAAATAAAGTCATTATATCTATCTATCTATCTATCTATCTATCTATCTATCTATCTATCTATCAACAAATTTAAGTTTCAAGTCCATGCCTGAAACCACAAAAAATCCCCATATTCATATGTACAATAATACTAGACAACGTTTCCGATAGAAGATAGTTAACTCCGTCACTGGGAATCAAACCCTGAACCAGAGTTGCCAGATTGGATCACTTTTGAAAAACGCAATTAAATTTTGAATTTTGTTATTTATGAAATTTTTTGACGATTTTTCAAAAAAAGCTAGGCTAAAATAGGTTACTAATGAAAAAAAGTAAATTCTGGTTTTTCAAATATGACCCAATTCAATGCTTGGTAACTCTGCTGCGAAATCTCAACCTTCATTAAAGTCAGTAAACGCTCTCATAAAAAATGAGAGTTTCCAAAGCTGCTCGTTTACAGTTTCTAAAAATCGATCAAAGTCTTTGAAGCAAGTTTGTACATATTAAACAAGTAAACTAAGAAATCTCTTGATAGCAGTCTGTAGCCATGGAGTGTACGGAACCACCAGGGCAGTAGCCTTGGGCGTAAATTTCGTAGGAGCGCAAAAATTGAAAGAAAGAAAGAAAGAAAGAAAGAAAGAAAGCGCATACCCCGTCGCAATAGTACTGTAGTAAATAAATGGTTATACAATTAATCCACTCTCGGGTGATTCATTACATATGAAAGTTACAAGTTGGAAAATAGAGGGTGAGATCAAAGGGCACGGCATGGTTAGGACAGGTCGGCGATATATGTAGACGGAATTATTTTAAAGTCACCGGCCGAAGATTTTGTAGGCTCTTAATGAAACCCTAGCATTTTCATGTTGAGACATGTTGACTTTAAACGTACCGGAAAGGTTTCATATTTATGAAATATGCTGTGGTGTGGCCTCCGTTAGAAGGGGGACGTGGCGACAATCCGATCGCTAAATTTAAAATCTATCGAAATACCGTCACGAAGTAATCCTCCCGCCTGTTCAGTCTGCCAACACAAAGTTAAAAGGCGTCATTGCCATGTTTATGTGTGCCGATAGGAACTTGGTGAAGTGTTTCGACAAGGCTAATTTTCTTTCTTTTTTGCTGTGGTCGTTTCATTGCCGCCGTATTTATTTCTTGTTTTTCGTTCTTCTGTTTCAATTATATAATAGCATAATGCTACACATAAAAAAAAAAGAATCACGAATCATTCTGTTGCACTCGTCTGGAAAGACGAGTGCAACAGAACAACTATCTGGAAGAGTATGAGTCTTACGAGCCTGATCCAATGTCCATGTCTTTATGAGGAGAAAGAAAGAGAGATCTTTACCACAAATATTCTGCCTGAGAGTTCTGACAAAGTCTTTCACTGATATTGACTATGTCGCGGATTTGAATCAACCCACAACAACGTAAAAGGCGAGAAAGATTTTTAAATATAAAATATTTTTATTTTCGTGTTTATATAACTAATTTTTTTCTTAGCGTGTATATTTGTTATTCTAAGATGTGAAGAAATGTGATTTCTTCGCGTGTATGTACGAGAAAAAAGAGATAAGGGAGAAAATGTGGAAAAAAGTGTAAATGTAATGTAGCTTGGTGAATGAGTAAGGGAATTTCTTTTTTGAATTGTTGCCGGTCCTTCTCCTTACTGGCTGTCTGGTCTAGAAACTTTGCTTATATACACTTCAAAGGGATCACGAAGCATGTTTTTTATTGTCGGCGGGAACATGACCCGTTTGTTGAAAAATGTTAAATATTTTCAAAGCATTAATTTATTAACCGGATGGATGAGCGAATGCACCGACTTAGAAAATATTTTTGTTATTTGGTGCTTATTTCCGTTTTCGCTTCACAAGTATTCGCCTGAAACTCTGAATGAGAACTGAACACTGTCAGTGGAAATGGAGAATACAAATGCATTATTATCAAAAACCTAAAAAGATAATTTCCAAAAGGGTGGTTATGGACATTAGTGAAACTATGTTAATGTGATGGTTGGTGTTTTCTCCTGTAAACTGATTCAAATTGCTTTCAGAAGGCCAAAGAGAACAAAAACGTAAAAATATTTTAAATCCAGCTACAAAAACAAGAGTTAGATGATGATCCACAGTTTCCACAACAGAGGCCATTTGAGAACAATGACTTAGTCTCTTTCAGGACACGTTTACAATTATTATGAGCGAACACAAAGAGGCGTCTATTGTGATTGGAACTATCACATTTGTACAGTCGGAAAAAGTGTGGGCTGTGGGCTATAGCGGTTGACCAGGCAGGTATGAAGAAGATTCATGAGAGCAGGTAAGGTACAAATCAAGTAAATAAGCAGACTGATCAGAATTATTATGGGAAACATTTTGACTGAGAGACTTGTGCAGCGGAAAAATTGAAAAACTGAAAGTTTGAATACTAGCAACATCAGAATTATTAAGCCATTTAAAATTGAAATCATCAACTAGATGGAAAGAGAGTGTGTTTGTTTGTGCGTGTGTGTGTGTGTGTGTGAGCGAGAGAGAGAGAGAGAGAGAGAGAGAGAGAGAGATTTCTATAGTGCCAGTTACAGTCCTGGGACGAAGGGGGATAGATAAATGAAAAAGAGATAGGTAACAACGTGCAATAAAGAAATTCGTAAGCACACGAAAGAATCATCTGGGAACTCAAGAGACGATTTTCTTGACATTAGAAGATTTTTCCGGAAGTAATTACTGAGGCCATGCATGCGTATACTAGAATCTTTTGGGAAAAAGAAGATCGCTTGGAACAGAGAATTCATTGGTAGCGATAGAAGAGTTTAAATTAGTTTTGCAATGTGTTAAGATATCTGGAAAACATTTCAAGAGAAAAAATTTGACTCTACAGAAATTAGTACAAACATCACGAATATTGGAGAAAGAATGGCTGAGAGGTAGGAGTGGGGTAAGTTTTTTTTTTTTTATTTACGGGTTATTATTCGTTTGTAACTGTCATTAGAAGATCATTTGAAGGAGGGAAAAGGTCAAAATAATTATCACAGGCCATCTTCTATGGCAATACAAACCGGCCAGAAGGTGGCGTAATCCATGAGCGACATGGCACTACAAATAGCCCGATATTATGCGACTGTTGACCAGGGCAGCCTCTCTAAGAGTTACGGGCTCCTTACTACCAGTCGAGATGCAACAACCAGAAAACTGCCAACACAGTACCCCACCCCCAAATGAAAATTCCGCAGCCACTGATCGGTCGGGTTACCAAAAAAGTTAAGACTTAATAAGGCTATGGAAGGAAGGACCCTACAATTAATTTTTTAATACATTTCACTGTACTAGCGTTAAATGAATTTTATTTTAATCCCATCAGTATTTTCATTAAGTACAGTACATGTGTTTTTGTGGGCATCTGTATTGGCCTGGGAGAAGGGACTGCTAATAGGTTTGAGGGTAAAATAATTACTTTGGTTTGCCCCGGGTGCTGACAAACCCCGCTACGCCACTGTCTTTTTTTTTTTTAAATGAAAACTAATTTTAATTTATTACAATAAGAAAAAGATCTTTCAAAATTTGCCCTTTACCAGCATCCTATTTATTGTATTGATATCGATATGTTGACAGAGAATCTTTTTAACCACACCTTTTATGATGTTTGTCGAATACAAAATTAGGATGGGAATCAATAATTTGTCCACACAACATAATAGTTTTGATAATTTTAAACTGAGATGTCATCGCATAATTATATGGTTCAATTTAGTCAAAAGTCAGTAGGGAATTGTAGAAACCCGAAATTTAAATTCTATCTTAAATTAGTTCGATACAGTGTCGCTTTGAAAGATGATCAAATTTCAGATCTAAATTATATTTGAACAAGATAAACATTAGAAAATATTTAAATACATTCCGGCATCTTGTTAACCTGAGGCTACAGATGTTCATTTCAATTTCAATCAAATTGGATTCTATGTACGGTTACATACGTTTGCGTCTACAAACTAACATGTTTATAATCTATTTCACTTGCTTTTTCTAGTTTGTAAAAATGTTTACGTAATTTTATACACTTGCAATTTCGAAAACAAAAACCATTGATTCGAAGTGAAAATGATGGTTTGAAGTCATTTCTCACTTGTTATAAAGTTTGCAATGGTGTACAACAATTTATCTTAAGAAAACACGGTGGAAACGATTCAAAGCGAAAATGATAGTCGGAATGCATTTTCAATGACAAAGTTAAAGTTTATTTTTTTCTTTTAAAGCAAAATAATTCCTACCTATTACCGAAAAATTTCAGAAAAATTCAATGAAAACTTGTGATTTGGGGGTGGGGGGTTGAAAAAATTATTTTTCACCTGAAAATTAGTCGTACTATTTCCCCCTCTCATTCCATTTGTGTGAGTATTAAATGATACAAGTATATGTAAGTCCCTTACACAGACATTCATATTCTTTCTTTATATACGCGCATGTAGACTAGTCGCTTTTAAAACATAAACGGAAAGAGAATCAGCTCTTCTTTTATAATAAAGATTTTTGCTTATTAAAATCCATAGAGCAAAATATTTATTCTGAATGAAATGCCAATGTCGTTACACTAGCTTGTCTGGCATGTAAAACATTCCTATGCCAAAGTTTTGAGGGTAACATTTATTGAAAGTAGGATCAAAATCTCAGGAGTAAATAGATGTTTCCAAAGAAATGCGATACATTTATTGATAAGTTTATAAAAATGAATTCTTAAAAATGAAAAATCTTTCTTGAAGCTTTTAATCTCAAGATTGAATATTTCCAATAAGCAAAATACTTTGCTATATTTCAAAACTAATTTACATTGACTGAAAGGATTTTTAATCGCTAAAAATCGCTGATTTTTTTACTATCTGTCACAGCACAATGTGCAATAATTCTCTTTATTAAAAAAATATTTCAAAAACAAAATATACTTTTCTGAAACTTTAAGGAATATTAGCTGATTTAAAATTTAATTAATCTGATTTAATGCAAATATTACTTTTAATTTAAAATATCGGAGAAATATATATTTTAACACAGAGGTACGTGTTTTTATTATGTTAACAGATCTACAGATTGACAGCAGGTAATTTCATTTTTCCTACGAGTGACATACTTGACCAGTATAACGTGAGCATCTTTTTTAAATAATTTTTAACTACCCAGTAATCTTAGGAAAATATTTTACGTAATCTAATGTTTTATTGATTTTAAACGTACTTTGGCTTAAATTTACTATATAGTTACTGTTCTTATTTTCTGATAATGTCATGTATGGACGTCCGTATTTACAAAAATTGGCATGTTTATAATACACATAAAAATGCAAAATTCTTTTAAAAATATTTGGGTCGCTGAATTGTAGTAAGCTTTTCATTTAAGATTAGTAAATATAGTTTTTATTTAATAACAATATTAACTAACCTGAACAAATTAATAAAGAATTTTAAAGTATTTAAAATTTTATAAATTATTTTAATTAAAATTTAAGAAAAATGAAAAATGTCTTGTAAAAATTCATTATTCCAAGAAAAATCATTTTTCTTGGCAATAGTGTCCATAATATATCTTATTCATAAAATAAAAGCAATTAAAAGCTTTTCTAATTAAATAATGTCTTAGTTTGGTTGCATTTTTATTTTACGATTCAGAGCAAATTTTCAGTAACCTGGGGTACTGTTTTACAAAAAAATAAAATAAAATAAATAAATAAAAATAAATAAATACATAAAATAAAAAAAATAAAATGATGATTTAAATTCTCTAAGGAGTTTTGCGTATAAATAATATAAACATTAAGTGGTACAAAAATTAATTTCTCGAAACTTCATAAAATTAAGTAGGAGGTAATAGATGTAAAAAAAAATTACCAAGGTTTTCTAAAAGAAAAAAAGAGTCATTTCTAAAATAATTTCGTTCATAATGTCATTCATTTGAGAATAAGTTCTGAAAATTTCATTAAAATCGACAATTATTTGATTTTTGGAAGAATTTCCAAATCAATTGGCTTTTCAATGCAAACAGACGCTAACATTTCCTATACTAATTTATGCCCCCCACCCTCCTGACGCAATAAAAAAAAAAATTAACCAAAATTTCGAAGGATAAAAAAGCAATTTAATAATAAAAAATCCTTTGGTCTTTCTTCTTAATAATAACAAAGATTTGACGATAAAACTTTGTTTTTTTACTAAGTTAGGTGCATGTTTTCATCATACACGCTCATTTCTTAGTGAATCTTTGGAGGTACCTAGTAGTAAATAAAACATAAATAAAAAAAAATCACTAGATCTCTTAAAGGTATACATCCTTATCGTTAATTTCGTTAAAACCAAATTTATACCTGACTGCACAAATTGGCTGACTCACCAAGCCAGCTAATTTGCGCAACGGGCTATAAATGTTGGTACAACGAAGCACAACATATTTAAAGTCCCACTACTCAACTGTGTCTGAAAATCTTTGCAGTAATCAAAGAGAACTCTTATTGGTCACAGGTAGAGCAATTCCAGTTGATAAGTTGTTTGGGTGAAGATCAAGGGAATGCATTAATCTGTCAAACAAGATCAAAGAGATACAAGTTTTCAAAGTGTTCAAATGAAACCAATTATATGGCAGGTGTTGCCAAACAGGTTTTCTTAAAAACCGAGATTATGTATCTTGATAGCAGCAAACAAAGATAGACATAACAAATTATGCTTTTTAAACCAACTTACATAAAATTTTTTATCCACAGATTAATAACAATTTATTTTTCACTAAGCCTCGAGAAATTTTTTCATACGACAACTTTTATAAGTATAATGATTGTTATTATAAGTATTTTTATTCATTGCAATCAGAATAAGTCATACAGTAATTATATTTTAACTGGGATGCAAAATTACAAATAAAACAAACTATATTTGAATTATTTCACCTGTTATATTTTATATGCTTTGCTAATCGGATCAGCCTGCTTATATTAATTATTATATACTCAAAGTTTCAGCCGTTGTACTCAATGGCCTTCTTCGGGTGTTTGTGATTGTACTTGGTAAACTTTATGGAATTCTGAACCAAATCCACGAAGTAGATTGTTGTTGTCCCGCTTTCCATGTTCAAGGGATATTTCATATCAATAAGCAGTCACTTAATATTCACATTTGTGTTACTTGTCCGTTTCTTCCACTGAGTCTTTTTAACACTCCCAGTCCCAGGAGTTGAACACACAACTTCCACGCAAACAGATACGTTTTAACCACTTTGACAATCACTTCAGTGTTGTCATTTTGAGGCCTTGAACCTAATCTCTGTACTGAGATAATTGAATAGTACAAAAAAAAAAAAAATCAGTATACATGTTAGGCACTGGCAACCTACTCAGTAGAGATGAATACCATCTGCGAGTCTGATTAAGAAAGAAATAACACTAAAAAAAAATCCATCACCCGATTCAGGACACTCGTTTAAGGTTCCAAAATGACAGCACAAGATTGTCCAAGAAACATAGTGAATTAAGGTATTGATTAAAAAAAACATATCTAGTTCCTAGTTATAAGCTCAATCTCCGAGTTTGGTAGTACTGAAAGGTCACATACTGTGATTTAGACTAATCTTTTACACAAAAGACTAATAGGTATTAACTGGTATTAAATATTTCGAAAAGGTTACCTAGTACAAAGACAGACATATGAAGACGATCGGAGGGCACAAGAGTCGAAACGTTGTGAGTATAATTACCTAAAATGAGCATGCTACATGTTGGTTAGAATTATTAAAGCATACAATAATGATAATACCTAGTCTCAGAAATGTCCACAAACTGTATTTTAAAATAATATTAATGAATCGATTCTAGTATTTCCTTTTTTGAAGATTTACTTCATATCTTGTCTTTGAGAATTCCTTAACTTAAAACTAAAAGGGTAGAATCATGCGTGTGTGTATCACATATTTGAATTAATTTTCAAGTCAAGTCAGACCAAATATTGAAAACGATGACGCCATAATAGCGATGATCAAAAGAAGAAATAATGATAATGACATTTAATGTTACTTATTTTGATATATCTTCTACGTCCCTAAATTACACATTTGAAGCTTTATGTACAAACATGTATTATATTCAGACGATATTTCTGAATAATTTTTTTTTAAATTATGAAAAATCAAATAGATTGTAATATAGTTCGAATAAGTATCTGCTAAATATTTTCTTCCTAATTTTGGGTCTTTTTCGTAATGTGTTATGGGTTTTTTAAACACTTCACAACATGCATTTTGTAATGCAAATATTGAGTTGGTCTACGCATATGATACGAAATAAAGAAGTAACAAATAATTAACATTAAATTTAAAAATAATCAATATAAGTTGTGATAAAGAAACGTCAATGAATTTATATTTAATTATTTTTTTATTAGTTTATCTTCATTTTGTTGCGTTTATCGCGTGTTCAGGTTCTGCATTCTACGACTGTTAAGGAAACATCATGGAGTGGAAATAAAGTTGACTTTTTGAGATTACCAAATGGGCTGGTGATTTGACTCGGGTTAAGAAGAGAATCATAAAATAAAAAAGAACAATATTTATCATTCGATTTTTCAAAGACATGCCATCCAGTAGTTGGGGATCATTGATGTAAATAAATTAAACATTCTTTTAAAAATCCGATATTTATCATAGAGATATGTTTTGGAGTAAATTAGTAAATTTAAAGATTAACTGGATTCTGTAAAAGTAATGCTTACTTTTTGCTTAAAAGCATAATGAAAATAACGGTACTTTGTGAGCTGTCATCAAGGTCATAGGTCAACAAATGTAGTTTTTACTGTAATTTCTGACTCTTAAAGAAATAAAAGATTACAAAAATATGGAACACCAACCGTGAAATTGGTTTTTAGGTTAAAAATAGTTTAAGAATAATATTTTTTATTCGATGCGCTTTTTTATGAAACTTAGAAGGAATAATTTTATTTTTATACTAAATTAGAAGTATAAAAAGGAATTAAAAACTAATGACCTATGACCTTGATGACAGCCCGCAAAGCACCGTTATTTTCATTATACTTTTAAGCAAAAAGTAAGCATTATGGGCGCGTGGCCTTTCTGAGATCCTGGCTTGAATCTCATCATGGTCGATTTGGCAGTTGACACTTCTTGATAGTTGATATATAAACCACAGGTGGGCTCTGTGGGTGTTGAACAAACACATATGTGCCTGAGCAGGCGTCTGCAATGGGGATTAGCTAGTAGAATGTCATCCTCGGACTCGAGTGTCTGCGCCATTTACATTTTTGCACAAAAAACAATGGTTTGTAAACGTTTTTGAATTTTCAATATATACCCTCTCTTTCTCTCTCTCAGGCATCCCATAATTGTTTTTATTTAAATTGCGTGCATGCATGCGAATATGCATTGGAACGTATATTTATAACTTATTAATGATAACAGTCTTTTTTTTATTATTTATATTCTCATACGTTCAAATGTAAGAAATTTAAAAATCTACGTTCGCGATATTAAACATAGTTCTACTTTTAAAATCAAAGCACATTTTTTAATGTTACCTCAGCATTTAGTCGACCGTTAACAATTCACTAAAAATTCTCCAGAGAAATAAGTTCATTATTTGTTATTTACTCAGGCACAGGGCCACGAGTATGGAGCACCGGTCTCAGTCTCACTACTCCGAATAATTAAGCAAACTAGCGCTCAAAGCAGTCCCCCGTACAGAAGTGTCCCAATTAGTCCATTATTTATGAAAGAAATTTGTAAGAAAAATGAAAGAAAAGGCAATCAAATATTTTCTCTAATAACATAAAATATCCTGAGTTTGTATACAATTTTTGATGAGCAACAACCCATTTCATTCTTAAATTTTTGTGGCCATATAATAAAGATAAATGGTGGGAAAGAATGTGTGTTTAAGCATCGCTTAGTTTTAAAATCATTTGGAATAAGTAAAACATTCTACTCACCGACCCGATATGACTGTGTTGCAAAACATGAATTATTCAAATATTCTCTTATCAACTTTGATCGATAAGAAAAGCAGGAAGTTGGTTGCCATTTTGAAGTGGGAACTTCGAAACCGATGGAATTATTAAGCCATAAAGATTCTAATTGAGTCAAATAACAATAAATTGTTCAAATACATTAATCGAATTTTGTATCTTAATGTTCATTTGTCGAGCATTGATACAGTAAAGTTTAGCTTCTTGAGATTAAAATACAAAATTAATTTCACTGTAAAATGTAACAGCCAAAGTGTTGTTATCGTGCAATGATTTCGAATTCTACGGAAGGTTATTTGTGTATGACTAGTACCACAATTTTTTTATTTTAAGCTTCAAAATTGACATCGCATCCCTTTTGGAAACAAGGTTTCACTCTTGATGAATAATTATTTATTCTTCTTATCATTAGGCAGTGAAAAATGAAATTAGACAGCAGTCGCTAGGTGCACCAACACACACACACACACACACACACACACACAAAACGAAGATACGCACAGTATATTGTCAGCGTGTGGCAGTGTTCATTTACAAGGATAAAAGCTGTCCTTCAGGCGCTTTGTCCGAGAACTTAAACGTTGCCCTGATGGCAACAGTTCAAACAAGTGGTATCCGTAATGCGTGCCGTCTTTCATTATGTGTTCTGTTCTGTCGCGACAACGAGAATTAGAAGTATTCTTAAAGGAGGGCAATGAGCAGCAGATTATTTTGGAGGCAACGTTTATAATCCTTTGTTCATTTGTCGAGCATTGATACAGTAAAGTTTAGCTTCTTGAGATTAAAATACAAAATTAATAATAGACGGCACGCATTACGGATACCACTTGTTTGAACTGTTGCCATCAGGGCAACGTTTAAGTTCTCGGACAAAGCGCCTGAAGGACAGCTTTTATCCTTGTAAATGAACACTGCCACACGCTGACAATATACTGTGCGTATCTTCGTTTTGTCCGCTACCGAGCATATCAAACAGTGATGTTGTAGTACATCAGCACACACAATAGAGCAGCGATCGAAGGTCATCAACAGCTCTCTTTGAATATTATATTTTTATGACAATAAAGAGAATCGCTGCTGTGTGTCCTTGACTATCGTGATGATATTTCTAGTCCAGAAGAGCTCCTCAGCAATGCATGTGCGCCCAGAAACTTAATTTTATCCACACTCTTCACACAAACACTGCCAATAGCCAAAAGGACGAATGCTGTGGTATTTACCTGAACGCCCGCTACCAGCTCCATAATTATTTTTATCAAGTCACTTTTTCATATAAAAATCTATTTGTTGTATAATAAAAATGTAAACAAAACCAAAAATAAGGTTGTTTATTTTCTACTGAATTGGTAAAAATTAAACCTCAAATAACACAAATTCTGTTGATTTTATGATCATAGTTCTTATATGAATATTAATCAGCATTCAAAGAGCTTTCTAAAGATATACAACTTGACTATATTGGGATATATGGAAATGTTAGCATATAGTGGTAGATGCACACATCCGCCATTTTTAATTTGGCCCAACTTTGTAAAACCCCTGTAACACCGGCCACAGTCAAAAGTCCACCACAAAATTTTGTACATATCTTGCCATACAGTAGACAAATTTGTTGTAAAATTTTAAAAACAATTAAAGATACATTTTCTGAGAAATTAAAGGTCAAAGTTTAAGGTCAACGTCAAATTCTTATTTGACCGTTGAACAAAAACAAATAGATCATTTTTCCAAGTACTTTAAAATGGTATATAATTTAGCTTTGTATGTGAAAATACTGAGATATTGATATTTAAACTTTGGCTATTTTCCAAAATCCATCTTTTTGGGAAGGGTCAAAAGGTCATATCTCGGGAACCTTATGATCCTGAGATCTAAAATAGGTACCATTCAATTCGTGTCACGAAGCTCCATAAGTGTACCAAATTTGAAAAAATCTGTGTCGGACCATTGTTGATTTGACACGGAATGACTCATATGCACATTTCGTTTACAACATGGCAGAGATCGTTGGCCATAAAATAACTCAACATGGCTCATCTCGAATAAAAACTTAAAAAGTAATTATTGTAAGACTTGCTACCGAAGACAAATGCGGAGAAGATTACTTATATAAATACTGGTCTGATTACTGTTTACTAACCTGGAGGTAGACAACGATTTGAATAAAACAGTTGACTCAATAGAATAAACCTAAAATAGTGATACTATGTGAGTTATGTTTGTGGACGCATACGGGAGAGAATAAAGGAAAGAATATAATTATATATGCATGTGCAGAGGAAAAGGTGCGGGAAAAGTGAAGAAAAGAAATAATCTTCAAACACACCCAACACAAAATTAAATCAGTATAGAAATGTTTTTTATTTTCTTTTACGTTGAAAGAAACAAGTTACAAGTTGATCGAAAAGTTCAACAAAAAATGTTTTTCTTTTTGCAATACAAAAATGATTTGCGTTCCTATAGAGTGAATGGTATATGTGAGTCCATGATGCGAAAGTTCACGGTATTATTTTATGTATGCGCGTGAATGACTTGCAATTCCAGCAGTCGGTCGAATAAATACTGTATTACTACTGCTACAATTACGCTTTGTTTATATATCTCGCTCGTATATTTGGTTAAACTATGGCTTTGTTTGCCTGGCGATTTCTATTATCCGTCTATTTTTGAGATGGTGAAATTTTGATCTTGTTATTTATTTCTCTATTACAATCTCAACACAATATTTTCACAAGTACACCACAGGTCTCATTGGACAATCGGATCACCATAATTGAACCCTTCTACCTTATCTACTGTTAGTTGTAATTAGGTTGAATATAATTGCTGATAGAAGGCAAATCTAACGGTGAATCTAATTGGTGAGGTTATCTTATTTAAATTGTTAGTTGTTATTCTTAGGCTTTATTTGAATTAAATCTTTGGTACAGGAATTATCAACATTAATTATGCACATATTCTTAGATTCTATTTTGTCAACAGTTTTATTCAAATCACTGTCTTCCTCCAGGTCCATGTGCACGGTAAACGGAAGTGAAGCCGATTTTCTTATAAGGAACAACATAATTTAAAGTAAATGTTTTAGGCACACAGTATGAAGTGTGTCTAAAATACTATAACTTAAAATTGTGATTCTAGATTAAAATTTTTCTGTTTATTTTTAATATATAATATGTAAGAGATTTTAGCGAGCAAATGTTTCGGCAATTTATAATATTAACAAATCAAACGTAAGACGTTTCAAAAAATTATATATATTAGAATTTATATTTCCTGCTATCTTCTTTATCATTTGAAACAACAAAGTTCTTTTCGGTAATTAGGAATATAAATTCAGAATAAAGGAACGATCAATACTTATCCATTCAGTCTTTGTGATCTGAATATTTGCATTTTACTCTTTAGTACATAATAATTTTCTATATTTAAGTCAAGAAACTTTCTAGGTCAATATTGAAATGTACGCTGCTCTTTTAGTCTAAAGAATTTATGGTCGATTTTAAAAAAAATGTACATAATTTTACATATTTTGAGATATGCCTTTATACATTGATATTCTTTTCGGCAAAATTTAACAAACATACCAGTAAAAAAAAAAAAAAAAAAAAAACTGTATCAAAAGGACTGCTTTTCTCTTGACACCACTATTACCGTATAGCGATCATCATCATCACACACACATACATACCTATACAAATTCAAATTTCAATAACAATCATTCATTGGATAGAAATCAACGCTACTGTCTTATGCGACAATTTTGAAATCGCTATATTTTCGTATAGTAGATTGTGTGCACTTTTGGGAGAATCGGCTCCCAGAAATCTCTCCAGAGCTCATTCACTGATTGGTCAGTGCCAACCAAACGGATTGTCTGCATGTGAAGAGTGATTTTTCCCGCGCAGCACTTCTGATCCAATGATCACCTATAAAAGCAAGAAAAAAGAGTAGACACACCAGTGATACTTCAGCTGCCACAGAAATCCACGACAGTTGAAGCTATGCGCCAATCTTTTCACTCAACACTCACAAACTGCATATTCCTTACACTTACATAATTTTTCCTCTTGCACAGCAAAACTGTTAAAAAACATTTATTACAAACTATTAACTTTTTCTTTTCAGAGAACTTTGATAGACAATGTTAGTCAAAGAGAGATAACACTCGTCTTACTCATTGCATGCTTTTTTTACACATTCTTTATTGTATACATTGTTGAATACAATTTTTTATATATAATGATACCATTGCCTTGTCCTTTCTTCACATCAGTTTGGTTTCCTAATCAAAATTAAATAAATGTGTTGGAAGTCTGCCACAACCGTATATTCCCTCGGTAATTTTTATTTTTAAATAAAACTAGATTTATAATTTTTTTTTTTTATCGAGAATTGAGAATAAAAATATCTAACACTATTTATTAGATTATTTAGAATAATGTTATATTTGCATTACAAAAATATGTAAACCTACTACAATATTTATTATTTACCGTATCATAAAATTTTTATGAAAAAAAAATTATTTATAAAAATGTCTGAATTTTAAATAAGAAAATTTCAATAAACACATAATGCATTCCTTGACATTTCTTTCATTTGATCTCATCATATAAATTCACTAAAATATTTTGAAAACATCTGAATTTAATTTTTTTTCCTCGAGAATTAACAAAAATGTTTAATCATTTGTTACATTTTTCATTTACAAAAATAATTTGACAAAAGTTAAAAAAAAGAAAATATATAGTAACAATGATACGAAGAGAAAAACTCTTTTTGCACATCGTTTTTTTTTTGTTTTTTTTTCGGGTACGTTTGTTAAACTTTGCCTTTTCGATTTTACATTAAGATTGCATCAAATGATTACAATTTTTCCATTTTCTCGAATTGCTTCTCATACTGTATCTGCCATTGAGTGTTTTACTTTTTCCAGTTTTCGCAATATATTTTGGGCTAAACCGTGAATAAGGGGTCTTCTTGTTTCATATTTGGAAACAGTTCAGTTCGTCTCCCTTCTGAGAAAATAATCTTTTTCCAGTCCGAGACTATTTGGAGGCACAATTACTTGCATATCATACTCCGCTCGTCAATTTTGTATTTTAAGATGAAATTCGGTCAAATAAACAAATTCATCAAAGACAACGTTTGACTACACACATATCTGTGAAGTTCAAGTCAAGGCACAAGAACGAAAGAAATTCCATTAATCTTTGCGATTCACAAGTTAGAAAGATGAATAGGCTTTGTTTTGCTCACAACTGCAATTAGTTAAAACTGGAAGTAAATAAATGCAACAAAAGTTTTCAACATACAGATATTGATCTCATTTAGATACTTCTATCAAAGGTTTGTAATGTTCAGTGTCGTAACAAGAGTTGTTTTCGATTTTCGATATAAATTTGTGTAGCTATGCACTCTAACTAAAAAAAGAAAGAAAAAAAAGCATTGATTTTTAACATTAAGTGGTGAAACTGAACATTTTTCAGTCAGAGTCTCAAATTCTAACCAAACGTCAAAATTTTGGTGGAAATCCTTTCAGCACTCCTCCCTCATGGCTAGCCATATCTGAATATGCTCATTTTCTAGGGTTAGCCCTGTTGTAGACACCTGCTTAGGCACAATTTTTTCTTCAACATACACAGAGCCAACCTGAAACTATGCTGTGTGGACCTTAGTTACAGTTTCTAAGAGAGAAAATGTACGAAAATACATTTTTATGGTATTTACACCTATTTTGCTTACATGATTTTAAAATGTGAATTTTTAATTACACGAAGGGTATTTAGTAAACAGAAAACTTAGTTATATCTTCACAATTTGTTTGGTTTTAATATTCATATCCCAAAAGAATTGTGGATTTTATAAGCAGCGTATCCCGTGTTTGTTTTGTTTCGATTGATAACAAACCTTATGCAAGTAAAACATTTTCAAATAAATAAACATTTTGTCCATATTGAAAGTGAAGCCAATAAATAAATCTGACAATGAAACTTGAACCCACATCCAAAGTATTGCCTCCAAATGTAAACTGATTAAAAAGTGAATATTTTACAATTTTTCCCTTTTTCATAATTTGATTAAAAACTCCAGCAAATAAATTCAGAGTAAATCACATACATCCACAAGCTTTACAGAAGTCAGTAAACCCGGATATCTAAACAACAAAACACTTTTAAGGTTTTAAAATCAACAACGATTCATCATTTTTAAGCTTAATATCAATCGTTTTTGCAGGAAAATGCCTTGTATAATCGAGCTATGCATTCTCTCACGGGGATGCAATGTGATATATGGCATTTTTTATTTGGGAAGGATGGTATGTACTGATTCTTTTGAATATATCTTGTAAAGTATCATTTTCACTGTCGCGTCTTTTTTTTTAATTGCAGCATATCCGTAGTGAAATGATGTCAAGAGGAATGGCGAATAGAAATGAGGATTTATACATTTTCTAGAAGCATTAGAAATTTAGAGAGTCGGTAATTAGAATCTGTTTCTTAGGTTCCATTTTCAGAGGTCTTATTTTTCATGTTAATAAATATCAACCCTCAAAATAATTGTTAAACTTGTATGGCATAAGGTCATAAATATCACCTCAGAACAAAGTTCGACATTTAACACCCAAACATACACTCAAAGAAGGCCAGAGAGCAAAGCAGCTGAAATGTTTAGAGATTTTTTTTCCAACGAAGCAAAATGTAATGATGAAAGAAATTCCATCGCGATGATGAATTGAAAAGTAAAATTTGAAAAAATAATAATAATAACCACAGATTTCGTCAAAATAAGATGGACAAAATTATTTCCTTTTCACTGGCTGAAAAAAATTATTTACTATATTTTCACAAAATACAACCGGGAGAAATCTATGACTTGATTTAAAGCAAGTCATATAGAAAACTACAAAAAGAACTTGTGTATATTTACAAAGACAGAATTCAAAAATTCTATTGAAAAGCAAGAGAATTTATCAACAAAATAAAGGTTTTTCTCAAAGCAAATAAGCTTTTTTTCGAAATAATTAAGCGCGTATTGTTTCGTATTGTCGTCAAAATGATGAACGAAAAAGAGAGATATGATGGTTTCTCTGTGTATAATGTTTGAATGTTGATAAAATTACCAATTTTTGCATGTCGAATTTCTTGACAAGCACGCTTATGATATCGTAAAATTGATACTAAGTAATTTTGATTGTTCACAACCAGTAATTACTTTCATGCAATTGAACAGTAAATCTATCTACCATTTGCCTGCAGTTTTGTTGGTTGCAAGATTATCTTGCTGGACAGGTGTTTGTTACTGTGTCAGGGGTGATGTTCGATGATCAGTGTTGGTATAATAGATTAGAGAGATGTTGCATTTCCCAGTCTTTATTAGACAAAACACGAGAATGTCTCTATGATAAAAGATTTGATTGTACAATATTAAAATATATATAAACGTTTTACATTGAGCAAGAAAGAAAACTAATGAATGTAGGTTTAGTGATAGCATGCATCTCCAATTTCAACATGAGAATCGAACCAAAGCCTTATTTTCTAACATTATGAGATTGACATTACACCAGTCATTATCATCATCCCCTTGACTTTTGTAATCGTAGCGAGTAGGATCCAAATGCAGAAACCACACTGAACCTCCTTCGCAACACCAACAGGGACTGGTATAGGGACGAAGCCTAGTTGTTTGATTATAAAGATGTCACTGTCGGATTTGTTAAAGTAGAACTATTTATTAGGATTTAGCAGATATAAGTTCGTTGTTTTCCATTCATCATAAAAGTGCAATTTTTATTTTGAAAAAAAAAAAAAATATCAACTTAAACAAAACTTGGAAAACATCCAGGACCCCAATAGTGGACTAGGAATCGAGTTTTCGTTCAATCTGATTAACAAATTATTCAGCAATTAGTGCTTCAGTGATGTTAAAAGCCAGTTGTTTGATCATACATTTCAAGGCAGACAATTTGTCTATGTGTAATTGACGCTACATAATCCTTTCGGTCAGTTAGCATCCAATATGTACTTTATTTCTATGCTATATAAAAGTTATCTATGTAGCTAAGTTAATGGAAATGTGAAAGTTTATAAATCATGTCCGATTGTATTTGATACGGCTATAATTTAATATCAATGAAGGGTAATATTTTTTTATTCTCAGGGCTAACAAGATTCAAATCTTTTGTCTCTGTATTCAGGTACATTTATAGTTTTCTACTGATTGTATCAATTTCTGTTCGTCCATCACAGTTTTATCACATTTTGAACCCTGTTGATATTTTATCTGATCACTGGTTTATGTAAATTAACACTTCTGAAAAATATCAATAGAATCGTAACTACCATCAGATCTACTCACAAAACTTTTACCACAATGCTGCACGCATGTTAAGGTACTTTAAAATTAGTTGGTTAATTTTTGGATAGATGTAAGAAAGAAAAAGTAAAGAAAGAAAGAGGAAGGAAAGAAAGAAAGAGGAAGAAAGAAAAAGGAAAGAAAGAAAAGGAAGACAAAGAAAATGGAAGAAAGAAAGAAGACAAAGTAAGGAAGTAAAGAAAGAAAGAGGAAGGAATGAAATAAGAAAGAAGAATGAATGAAAGAAAGAAAGAGGAAGGAAAAAAGAGAAAAAAGAAAGAGGAAAGAAGGAAGGAAAGAAAGAAAGAAAGAAAGAAAGAAAGAAAAGGAAAAGAAAGAAAGAAAGAAAGAAAGAAAAAGAATTAAATGTTTTAAGGAAGAAAATTGGAAAGAAACGCCCGACTGTTACGTTCATCGCAACTAAGGCAACTAATATTAAAAGACCAGGAAACGCCTTACCGGGGAATTCAAATAATATGAAAAAAAAAAATCTCTTCTAGACATGTTAAAACTGATAGAGAAATTACATTGTAGTATTTACATTAAAAGCAGTCCCAATTTAACCACAAAACGCAGTACTTATTGGGTGGCCTCTGTCTGGTGGTCCTGATTGTATATTAAAAAATTGTGGTTTTCTGTATTTTTTTCTTTCTTCTCTTTCCGCTTTTATCTCTAAGGGTAGCCCGAGCGAGTGTTGCTGTTATTTTATTATTTGTAGTTAGACGCAGGTTTGAAAAATATACAGAAAGTAAGCTTGCAGCAAATTACAAAAAATGGAGTGAAAAGTAATCATTCGTGGATAGGGAATGAAAGCCGTGAATGTCATAATAAAATTGTTCTGCCATTAATATCTGGAGGGGAAAGTAATGAAGTTGTGGGGAAGGGTAAAGGAAGAGGGCGGGTTGATAGATGATAAACGCGTGATGGTTGGAATGGAGTATCTTGCAGTTTGTAAATGTTTGTAGAAAAATGCTGGTTACAAAAAACTCAGATTTAGTTTTTCATTTCACTCTTTCGATATACGCATTTATATGTTGTCAATGTTTGCATTAAGGTACGTTTCGTGAGCAGATATGATCTTTCGGGAAAGTTCATTGAAGATTTGTTGTTTATAAACAGTAATTTGGACTTTGCTAACCAGACGCTTTCTTTGCAGCTGAGTAGTATAGCACGTCAAATCAATTGACGGTTCCGTGTAGGACACTGGTTCGATTTCTGTCGGAGAACGCATATTTTCTACGAAATTTCTCGAACATTCAGGCCGGTAAATGTAATTAATACTGTTTAAAAACAGATTGTATCTAATATAATAACGTATAAACAGAAAATATATTAAATAATTGTCAGACTTAATCCATTTCATAAAATATAAGAGAAAGTGAGGGAAAAAGAAAGAGACAATAGAAACCAAGAGGACAACAGTGAGAACGAGCGAGTTTAGGTAATACTAGGAATTTTCTTCCAATATTTTGCATTGTCACTGAGGCGTCACTTTTCTTCGGTTCTTCCTTGGGATGAAACAGCTTCTTTTGCAGCCACTATATATATATATATATATATATATATATATATATATATATATATATATATAATAACGAGACTGCACGATACATAGAATTCCTTTCTAAAAACTTTGTGAAAACAAAACTTGAAGCATTATTTCTTTTATGGACATAAGAGTGCTCAATTTTAAATACTTTTAATGTAACATATAAAAAACATTTTTAATAAGTTACCCGTTTATAGTCTGTTTTAAAAAAATAGTATTTTTAAAAATAAAACAAGAGATTTATTAATCTGATATTACAACTTCTTGCTATGAATTTTATATATTTAGTGGCTACACATGTCTGAGTAGACATCCCTGGTGTTAGGATACAGAAGGCGCTTATCTCCCTTTGGCAGAGATAAGTCACGTGGGTCACTTGACATTAATGCTTAATGACATCACTCCATACAATGACAAAAGCACTGGTCATTTTTTAGATCGTTTTTAGCAGCCAAATGAGAAGGTTGCTTTTTTAGCCCCCATCCCCCAACACCAATGGCCTGGGTTGAGGCGGAATCTGCATGTGGTGCTGTTTCCCTTTAGCAATATATCTTTCCCAAATATACAGGGTACCCCACAAAAAACAGGAAATTTTAGATTTACTATATGAAGAAAACAAATTAACTAGCATATGAAAAAATTATTTTTTTTTAGTTTGAACATCACATCTAACATTTGTGTTTTTGTTCTGTTTTCAGCTACTAAATTTATATCCTTTGCTTTTGTTTCAAATAAATGTAACAAAAATTACAACAATTAAACCAAATTGTACCAAATTTCCTGTTTTTTTTTTTTTTTGTGGGGTAAAATTTGTGAAAAAACCCAAGACCTGCTGTTTCCCATTTGTGGAATATATCCTTACATAGGACATAGATGAATCTGGCACATTTGAATCTGGAGTCCTAAAAATGGCTTCTCCAGATACAGGAGTATCTCCATATCATATGTAACACCCTCTTCTTTTGTTTCTCCTTACACTCTGCTTTGTTGTGTAGATATATGTGATATATTATTTTCTGCATGGTACTTATATATATATATATATATGTGTGTGTTTGTGTGTGTGTGTTTGTGTGTGTGTGTGTGTGGTTTTGTGAATGTCTTAGTATTATAAAAGTCTTTCTAAAAACAAAGCATGTTTGTCATTCTTTTTCATTTCAGCTATATATAATAATTCCCATAATGGGAGAAATGCAAATGGAAGAATAAATCTTTCTTCTAAGTGCTCCTGTTACACTGGTATTGTAAGTGAAATTAATGCCACCCAAACAAGAGATTGAGAAGTCTTACTAAAGAAAATGTACCTCCTAAATCAAGTTTGTATTCCCTTTTCCCATCAGGGAATCACTTTTAAGTCAAGTATGTCTTACCAATAAAGTCACAGGAAACCATCATGATAAAGCAGGATGCAATTACCCACTTAAGAAATGCACATCTCTTGTTGGGTCCTTTTGAAGTCTATACCAGATAACTTTATTTTTGTATTCAAATCATAAACAAAGTAACTTTTTTAAGCAATTGATGGATGCAGCAAGAATTAATTTTATTAAATAAGTTTTATTAAGTATTAGACAGACCTTTTCAGTCTGTCTAATATTTTTTAGAGTATTTCCCCAATTTTCAAATAAGTTGTTGCACATCAGGATCAAAATTGTAGATAAACTGTCCCCACCCCTCCAATTTTTTAAGCAGTATTTTTGTTTTGAGTATTTTGATTGTCTTGGTCATTATCAGGAAGTAAATGTTGTCAGTGTCATAGAAAAGAGTTTTGTTATCTACATACATTTCAAATTTAAATAGACATGTATTGTATAAGTGATGTCATGTGTTATTCCAAATGATCAAAACTTTTCTTTGTGAAAAATATTTTTCTTATTTTGCCATTTTCTTCGTATTTCCAAACTTCGCAATATCCTGACTTTGGGTTAACAGAATCATTAAACATTGCAACAAGCAGTGTATTCAAACTTTCGAAAGTCTGCTATTTAGTAATTGTTAAACTGGAATGAAATAACTTTTACATCTCAATTGTTCAAAGATCCTTGTGTACACTTGAACTATGTACAAGCATATAATAATAATAATAATAATAACAATAATTTGTGCACAAATTCACTAAGTACAAAATCAAAATATAATAATAAAACAAATTGGAAATCCGAAAAAGAATTGTGAATCTATCCAGATGGCAACAAGATTACTGAGGTGTTGCTGGAATATTGAGTTAATTGTCACTTGATATTCATTGAAAGCCAAACAGATATATTATTTTCTTCTTTTAAATATGCTATGTCCTTTCAGGATGTAGGCAATCATAACTCTCTGTAACTTCTTGTCTCTTGTTCTCTCAACACATCTTTACTATCCCTATTTATTCTTGTGCTCATTGTTGTTCATTTAAAAAGAGCCACATTGAAATAGATTTCTTGCTGTCTTACTTTCCATTACTTTCAAGTTTCAACATACTATGTGAGTGTTAAATTTTCCATGCCTTCTTTCCTCATTATGTGTCTCCAAAATTTCATCTACCTCTTTCTGATTGTTAGCAACAGTTTCTTTTGTAGTTCCTATTTTCCTTAAAATTTCCGTTCTTCATATATCCACTGTCCAGGGTATTCATCATTCTGTTGCTCCGTGAGGAAATTGTCCAACATCAACATATGCCACTAGTGAGAAAGCTGAACAAAATTTATCAATTTTAATGGCACCAACTAATGCAGACTTGACCCAGCTGATGTCTCGCTGACTTTTTCAATCTATTGGTCCCTATTATTACAAAATTAAATTTTGTTTTGTCCTTACCAAAAGCTGACATACGAAAGAAGAATGAAGTGATTTTTTTTTTACTTGGAGAATGGGCATAAGGCAAAGAGGGCAAAAGCAAAGAAATGAATGTCACTAATGTTATTATTTCTATAGGATAGTGTGGATCTTTTCTGTTAATTTACCCCAAATAATGTAAAGTTACGTATCGCAAATATTAATTCATCCCAAGAAATTATAAATTTTAAATCAAATTTTTTAAAAAATTAAAAATTTTTTTAAACTTATAAATAAATTTTTTTTTTTTAAATTTTAAAATTTCTGAAATTATAAATTTTAAATCAAAAACTCCAACCTTCAGAGTGAAAATTACCAAAAATCAGGGAGTTCTTCACATTTCGTAAGTGTGGATGATATTCGAGGTACTTACAAGGAATCTTTGACAATTTAAAAATAAAAATCTGTTTTTGGCTTGTTTACAGAGACCCCCACACTTAGAAATAACACATCTGAGTCACCTACATTTGGGGCAACTGCAAAGGTAAACCTAAGCAGGGTGCAATGGAAGGGGCTCGCTTTGGGAGAATTTGATATGAATTTTAGTAAATATAAATTTTTATTTTGCTTTGAATTTAAAAAAAAACATGAAAGATCTGATAGCTGAATGAATGAATAAATGAATGAATGCAAATAAAAAGAGAAGAAAAAGCAAAGAAATTAAACCACGTATAGTTCACAGTTTACTCTACTGATAGTCGAATGTCACAAAAATAAAGAATAACAAACGAGAGAGAGAGAGAGAGAGAGAGAGAGAGAGAGAGAGCGCAAAAGAGAGAAAGAGAGAGAGAGACTGAGACTGTAGATGGATGGTGTAGAAAGTTTAAACCCAAACAATGAGATTGCTGCCTTTTAATGTTGTAGCTGGCACTGCCCTATTTTCTAAACCACTTAATAGCAAACTGATGTAATGAATATGTATACACCTGGGTTTTCCCTCACAGTAATATGATTGGCTGTTGACAGCCATAAATACAGACTGATGTGGAGGTACAGGCAGTATGCCTATTGCCTATCCCTATTGCCTACCACTACGACGAGGACCAGTCCATTATGGTTACCTGCTAGATTGTCCTACTTGGTTACAGTAGTCGAAAACCACTTTGCTACTTTGAACAAATATATCCCTTTCCGGGACATATCACAAACACAAATTTTTACTACAATCGATTTTAGTTGAAAATTCGATACTCCATTTCTCAACTTTCAAGATTTTACAGGATTTTAAAGAAATGATATTTTTTTTATTTGACATTCATCAAAGGAATAATAAATATTTTAAAATTTTTAAAGGGTTTTACTTTATTTTACTTTAACAATGACACAACCTATTTTTATTTTTTTTTTTTTAAATTGGTATCACCCCAAGCAAGGCAGTACAACCACTAACACACAAGAAGGGGTTACTGGGTGTGAAGGAATTAGGAATGGAAACATGAGTCATGAGTAGAAAGAGAAAAGAGAAATCAAGAGGGCAGTAGATAGAGATTGGTATTGCATTTAAATTTTTGCAGATTAAAGTTGGCTAGAAAGCATGAAACCAGAAAGGAGTTACCCAAACAATAAGTGTGAGAAAACAAACTGTCAGCATCGAAGTTACGGCTACATTTAGCTAGATGACATGTATTCATTTGTTGAAACCATTCTTCTGGCCTAAAAACAAAACAAAATATATTTTCTGCTCACATACAAACTTGGAAACTAAGTGAAGAATATTTTTTAGCATTTGTTAAGAGGTATCTCTTATGATAAAGGTAATAATGGCACTGGTAAAAATGATTTGGTCCAACATAGGATTCTAGTTATGAAATTTTGTTTTTAAAGGTTGATATAAAATGGCATGTGCATGTCTAAACTTATTAGATTTTAATATATTTGTTTTTCATAAATTTTAAAAATTATTAACAGATGGAAGCAAAAATTCTACATTTCTTTGTTAATATTAAAAAATAAATAAATAAAAGGTTATATATATTTTTTAAAAAATTAGATTTAATTCAAAACCAAACTTTTTTTTTGTCAATAGTGTATATATTCAAATAAAATTATTTTTTTCTATTTTTTCGCTTGGACCATTTTTACCTAAATTCATCCCTTACTTATAGTTTCAATCTGCAACATATTCAGTATAGTCTTAATATTTCACTAATTAACCATTTATTGATTTCTGCAGAACACAGCGAAAATGATCATCTTCTTTTTATTTGTGTCAGAAAGTAAATTAATGTTTCCAAATTTTCATTATTTTTTCTGTTAGTTCACTCAATATAAGGCCCAAGGGACACTCAAGGTAGAGGGTTACTGAGTAAGATTGATATAAGGAAGGGGGAAGCATGAGACGTAGGTTAGATATCTGTTAACCTTGGATTTAAAGAGACCAAAATTTGTCAGTTTGACAAGTAACAGTTCCACAAAGTAAAATAAAGAGAATGGGGATGGTTTGCCACCATGAACATTGGTATGTTAGGTTCTAGCTGTGATCTGGTGGAGCTAAGGAATGTAACTCATCCTAGCATTTACAAAAGTAATAGTGATATAGTAGTGAAAGGTTGGCAACATTTCATCTGTGGGTTAAGGGTTGCAGGGTTGCAGGGTGGAGAATAATTCATCACCCACACCCACAAGGCCGCGTAAGTGCTTCTGAACTCTGTTGAAGCTGGACAGTGAGGATTAGGCAGGCCCAATCCAGACATGGCAGCAATACTCCTTTCATGGTTGCATCTGGCTCTAGTACAGATAGAACATGGCAGATGTAGTTTACATGAGCGTCACAATCAACCAACCATCTTTTCAGTATCTTTTGCAATTTAAATCAATTAAATAGACATAAAACATTAATTAACTGCCAATCCAATTTGTTACATGCTAGGAGTCTCATAAACCATTATGGTTTTGGGGGCAATAGATGTACTGCAACCATTGCAGTAGTGGTGTGTCTAAGGAAAGATAGCTCAACTGAACCCAACTCTCTTCAGACTCAGCTGAACCCAACTCTCTTTTTTAATTGAGATTTCATTCTCCAACACAGCTCAGTTTTGAATGTTATCTTAAAACGAAAATACAGAACTCATTTCTTTGTTTTATTGTAGTCAGCTTAGGTTTGGTTTACTTTTCCAAGAGATCCTTTTTGAAGAATTACCTATTTGTTTGAATGCTAAGCCTTATATAAAACTAATAAAAGAAACCATACTTATATCTAAAGGCTGTCCTTTCAATACTTATATTCAAAGGCTGTCCTTTCAACATAAATCTTTTGATGTGAAGATCCTTACATACTGAATATACATATGGAGGAATTATTTGTGCCAATTCCTATAAAATCTCCATGATTATTGTTTGTATTTCATTAATCATGTTTTCATAATTTGCCAAGTTAAAAGATGATCCATGTCACTTGAATGAATAAAACAAAATTTCAATTACTTTGGTAAATGAAGTTTATGGAGATTGTGTTTTTTTGTGTGTGTTTTCATTGTAATTAACTATAAAAGAAAAAGTACAATGTTTTTGAGGAGTGGATAAATAAGGTACTTTAGCTGTTTAAATTAGCTGCCCTATCCAGGCTAGGAATGATGAATTAGTTGCTGTAGGAATTAAAATATGTCAATTAGTGAATGTAGCTGAGGACTCTGTTAAAAGCTGCAGAAATTGTTGTATATAGATCAGGTTCATAATAAGTGTAGTTAGGAGAGCAGTTGTAAAGAACTTTATAAAGAGATGGAAGTAATTTAGCAATCTGGGAAAGAATGAAGATGGTATAAATCATGTAAATGTTGAGATTGAGAATGTTGAAGAAAATGCTGAAGATTCAAGAAAATTTATAATGCTTGAACTCCAGCAATGATGAGAAGATGTGTATGAGCATTATGCTCATGCAAGTACTAGAACTATTACTTAAAAAATGCAGTTTGCTGGAGAATGGATAACTGATGTTTCTAAAAAGAAAAAAAAGAGTAAACAAATCTTGGAAATAATGTGATTATGATGAATTAAAATTTACAAGAGATTCTTTGTGATAATGATGACAATAACTAGTTATAAGCAAGGACAATTTTCAGCCTAAATTTGAAATATTCTTGATCGAATTCCATCGTTCAATAAGTTTTTTTATCAAAACAAAATTATCAGCTTTTTAAATGTGGTCACAAAGAGCTGATGATACTTAGATACACTTTTTTAAATCATTTCACACCAAGCAAGGCAATAAAGCCACTAAGATGCAAGTGATTACTGAGTGCAAAAGAATGGAAAAAAAGAAACACATTAAAAAATATTAAGCAGAGAGAATAATAAAAGAAAAAGGAATTAAGAGAAAATATAATGATTAACATTACATTTACACTTTTGAGGATCAAAGTAAACTGGAAAGGAAGAAACTGGAAAGGAAGAAACTGGAAAGGAAGAAGCTGGAAGAATTGCTCCACAAGAAAGAAGCAAGAGAGAAGAAATGTTAGCATAAAACTTACATTTATATCTCGTCATTTTAACAGTAAAATGATGAGATCTAGTTATAAGAAGAAAATTTAAAACTAAACATTATAATTTGTTTTAAAATAATAAAATGAATTTAAGATCAGTTCCAAGAAGAACCAAACCCAGAATTAACTGGACAGGATTCAGTAAAATTGAGCAAAACCATAGTGCCCAACCCAATCCACTTCCTGCTGATAAGAAGACATAATTTAGTGTTGTCCAAATTTTGGCAGAGGAGTTGGCTATATAAATGACAGCCTCCAGGCCAACACACAGTGGAAGACCAGACCTAACAAGGAGTTCTCTTGCAAATTCTCAGGATATGCTTACAGGATAACCACATCACATGAATTTTAGTCTATAATATTTGGCTTTATTCAAAACTAGCAGAAATACTCGTAGTTGACTGGGTTTGGAAGAAGCTGCCAAAATTGTACTATGTTTTTGAAAGATATTGATTAGAGAGTATTGAACATATAATAATAAATGGCTGTTAACATTCATGTAGGTGATACAGCTATATCCATGCATAATTTATTTTATCTTATGTTTTTATTTTTATTTTAAAATATATTTTCATTCTTTAATATAAAATTATTTTAAATATATTCTTACTTAAATTTATTATAATATATCTAAATATGACTTATTTTTAATCTTTTAAATATATCTTATTATATTAGTATAATTTATATATCATATTATATTAATATAATTTATCTTTGGAAGAGTATTTTTAAGTACAAACCCTGTCATATATATGTAAATTTTTTTTATAAAACATACTTTTCAGGCCTCTTTTAGTTTCAGATTCTTCATATAACCCTAATTTAATATCATAAGGTTAATATCTGGGTTTAATTTTATAAAACCTCTTCCCTTTAAGGCTAATACCTTCCACTCTCCTCTAACTACCATCAGTCGTGGGCATTTTGTCTGACTGAAACATTGAAATGGATAAATTCTGTATCAATTTTTTGACGGCTGTCAAAGTTAAATTTCTAATTCTGACACAAACTCAGTCTGTACACTGGGGTAGAAGAAGACTGACAAAGTTTTCGTTGCTTGAAATAGATCTCCCCGCCATATGAGGTAATTTTGAATTTTTGTTATGTAACACTATTCATTGGCTCTGTTGTAATCAGTTGTGGATCAGTTTTAATATTTGATATTATTAGGATCCACTTGGATTATATACCAACTAATTTATTACCTTTATTATAAATATATATATATATATATATACCCAAGTATAGGATTGGTGTATACGGAATAAATTCCAATAACCAACAATTACTATTCTTAAAAGAGTGCTCAATACAGAGTAGAGCAGATATAATTATTTATCTAAAATTATAACATAAATATAAAGATAAAATCACTACAAAAATAGCCATTTTGTTTCTTATCATGATAAGACACCAGAGGTGTTGAAACAAAATGGCTATTTTTGTAGTGATTTTATAACATATTTATGTTATAATTTTTAAATAAATAATTATATATATATATATATATATATATATATATATATATATATAAAAGGCAGGATGTGTGTGTGTGTGTGTGTGTAACGAATGCACGGACTCAATTTTCAACGGATTTGCACCAAAATTTACATGCACATGCTCCAAGTTAATGGGAAGGCCAAGACTGACTTTGCATTCCCAACTCCCATCCATAGTGGAAATAATCGATTTTTTCATGCTTCTATGGCAGTTTTCATGTAGTTTGTGGCCATTTTCTACTGGCCAGAGTGAGAGCCTATAGCTGGCTGCCACGAATAAGCAGGAAGATTCTATTGGCCAGCGTGAGAGCCAACAGCTGACTGACACGAATGTTAACTAGCATGCTAGCATGCAAAAAAATCGATAGCTGCATTCGTCACAAGTGGGAAAAATTTAAATCTGCATGGCTCTTTACTCCAATTGGCTCATTTGCTTGCTTAAACTCAATGATGATTCTGATTCTGCCGAACTGGGTTGGGTGTGAAAAAGTATTTGTTGTTAACATTCTTTTTTCATTCAGTTTTTCCAGTTACGAGTCCTTTTTTAAAGCTGATCGTTTTGTGTTCATTTTGTTTAGTTCATTTTTTGTAACAGATTTAATGTATAGAGCTTAGAAAAAATTTGCAGTGTGAAATAGGCAAGAAGTAAGGCATGTAGCAACATCAGCACGGCAAAGGGCACTCCTTTAAAGGCAAGGAAGGGTAAAAATATTTTAAGTCAAGTGATAGCGATTGCTGTATGAGTTGTACGATTTTTTGAATCAAGCACAGGCAATGCCAGGCCATGCTGCTAGTATATATATAATAAAGGTAATAAATCAGTTGGTGTGTATATATATATATATATATATATATATATATATATATATATATATAATTGCTGAAACTGCATATTATATATATATATATATATATATATATATATATATGCAGTTTCAGCAATTGACTCATATATATACAATGTTTTCATTTTTTTATTTGTAACTTTTTCCCAGGACAACAGTTTCTCTTATTTCATTTGGAAGACACACAAGATAGTGTGTGTACATACGCTAGATACTAGAAGGGAAAACAGAGTGAGAGAAAGGGTGAATAAAACCTATTCTTAAAAATATTTGAGAATATTTTTGATCACAAGTTTTGCTTTCCTCAAAGATCAAATTATAAGAAAATCTTCATTGTGCTTCTCTTTCTTGAATATTCTTTGATCTTGTCAAGAGTGTAAACATCCTACACTTAGCAAAAGTACATGTAAGAAGCTGCCATTGAATTTTATTCTTTGATTTCAAAGTTCTTGATTTTATCACAGAGTGTTTATTGCCAGTATTTTATTCATTTTTATTTTTTCACTTTGTAAAGACAATTTAAAAAGAATAATGATTCTAGTACTCTAATGTAGGGAAGCTGCATGACTATCACATATTTTACAAGCATAAAATTGTCCATGCCCCCTAATTTAAAATAAGGGCTTTCTGTTTCTTTTTCATTTATGCCATTTAAATTTGTAAAATGATTGACAAGAGAATTTTGATTTACTTGTTAAACTTGTTAATAAACTTGTTATTATCATTGAATAACACAAAAATTTGTATAACATTCAGGAATATTTTTAAGGATATTGTCAGAGCTTTGAATTATATAACTGAGGCTGGTTCAAATACAATATTTTAATTCTCTCTTGTGCTGTGTTCCTTCAGGATGTGGATGATAATATTTTTCTACAGCTTCCTATATTTTGCTGTTTTTATCAATATTTGCTCATTTATTGGTCTTTCTCTTTCTCTTTATTATAATTGTTCCTTTATTTTCTCAAATTTTTCAAATTGGTTACTTGCTATTTTCCTCTGTTTTCCTTGATTTTGATGTATCTTATGAGTTAAATTCACCAAACCTTCCTCCCTCATTATGCATCTCCAAAATTTCAACTGTTTTTTTTTTAAAAAAAGTTACCAATAGTCTGTTTATTGTTCTTATTTTCCTTAAAACTTTCATTTGTCACATGTTCTCACAGCATTCACTGGTAGAATCACATCGTCATATTTTGTACTAGCTTAAAAGTTGCCAGATTGGGTGGCATTTAAGCTAGCTCCTGCAGAGGGCTCTTAATTGGACCTTCATCACAATAGGTAGGGAGAAGTAGATGTGATAGGCAACAATAAACTACAGAAGAACTCAAAACTGATTGCTGCATTTAAGTATTGCATTAATATTTAAGCTTACCATTCAAATGTTCAATGATAATTCTTATGCTGCCACTTAATTTAAAGACATTTTGATGTATGTAGGTCCTTACTTTGTGTACAAACAATTATTTTTTATTCATAGGTTTTATTCATAGAATGTTTTTAATTTGCTCACTGAGTCAGCCTGATTCCAAAATGGTATGATACACACAGTATTGATATCTTTTGAAAAGAACAGAATAAGTAGATTCAGACAGATTAAACCATAAATTTACAAATATATTAAAATATGTTCAATAACCATAATGGAGAAAGAAAAGGTATTACAGACATTGAACAAAGAAATCAAAGAGATCTTCCATAACAAGAAAAGTGAGAACCATACAACATATAAAAACATGGAAGGATCCATAATATTAAAATTGGAAGTAATGTCAGCACTGACCATAAGGAAGAGGAACAAAGCAGCAGGACCAGATAAGATTGTAATAAACATGGTAAGAGCCTTAATGATTACAAGATCGATAAGATTACTAAAGTGGTCAAGGAAATATATAACAGTATACCAGAAGACAACAATAGGTTAATCTTCATAGGGCTGCCAAAGAAACTAGATTCAAATGAAAGCAAACTCTATTGAAATAGCAACTTAATGAGCCATATAGCTAAACTAATCTAATAGAGTTCATAGAAGATTTAGAGTGAAAATAGGGCGAGAACAGTATACTTTGTTCAAGATACTGAAGCAAGAAATATGATTTTATGATCAATACAATCAAAGCGACCAATAAGAATGCAAAATGATCTACAGTTACATTTCATAGATTAGAAAAAGTGTATAATAAAAACTGCATATTAGAAAAGTTTGATTTAAAGTTGTGGACAGCCATGATTGCTCACATTTTCAAAGGATGTGGCATCTAAAAGAAGAACTGCTTGACTTTCCTCTCTCAGTAAGGATGATGTGTTGTACTGTGACTATACTTAAAATAGCATTAATTGTTTTCACTATTTTGTCTGCATTTTCTTGAAAATTCAGCATTTAAGATTTTGAAAAAATACCTTCATTCAAAATATCAAAAATATTTACTTGCCCTTTATGAAAAATATTTTTTGCTGTTAATTCCACTGTGAATGTTTTTCTGTTGCAATTTTTTGTTTATGTGTTTATTTAAATTGTTTACATAAAACTGTCTTTAAAGAAACTGTAATTTTGAGATAAGCTATCTGACACACTGCGATGATGGCTAGGGTTGGATTTTCTTAGCTTCAATTTTTTTAATTACTTTAAACATAAACAAAATATCAAAATAATATTATCTTTCTTAAAGTGGCTTATACACTGTTTTACATTTAAATTCATATATTTGGTCTTTTGCCAAATTTCTTTGATAAAAGAGAAAGTGAAAAATGAATGTGCATGTGTACAATTCCATCTGTGTCTCTAATTACTCAAAGTAGTAGAAGATAACTTTTCTATGAGTTGTTATTCTAAAATTTCAGCTGACATGTGCAGATATTGGGAAGGGCTTCTGTTTGCTATATATCACCAAACTGTTTCGTCTACAGCTCTCAAATTTAGTATGTATACTTATTAGACCCAAGGTATGGTTTTAACATTAAAACATGTTTCCTCATGGGGAAAGTGTGGGTCTGTGCTGTCTTTGTGTTAGAAATATCTTTTAGTTGCATTTACAGTTTATAACCTTTCAGTAGAAGGCTATACTTACTCTTATTTTTAGTAACCCCTAAATATATTTTCTACTCTTACCTTTCATGACCTGGGTGGTACTGAAACCAAATGTCACATCAACAATAACAATGTTTTAAACTGAACTGATAACAAAGATAGTAAAATAGAAATTTCTTATTTGTAAATTTCATTTACTTCATCATGGAAGATGAATTTTTATTATGCATTAGTTGTTCTAACAATAAGCAATTCCTTAAGCTAAATAATCTGTATGTACAAACAATAAGCAGTCATCTGTTTCTTTGGCTTTTTTTTTTTTTTTTTTTTTACATTTAGCTGCTGGGAAACTTAATTTCATGAAAATGCATTTAAAAATCCTTCAAACTTTATTCCCACCCTCTTCCTCTTCCTTTTTCCAATTTACTTGTCACATGGAAATAAACAAGCAGGCAGTTGATGGCAATATACAGACAAACCGCTCATCTATGGACCTGCCATTAATGGACTTTGGATGCAACAGACAAAGTCTGCAGGCAAATAAAAAAAAATCTGCAGAAAAAAAACTCCCAAATTGTCAGCGATGTATTTCAAAATTTGCGGGATTAGCGGTATGAGTTGTATTAGTTCTCAAAGTGACTGCTTGGCAGCGGTGACAGGCCTTTCAATTGTAAACAGGAAAGTACAATACATTAGCACAGGTGTGAGAAATCTATTATTTATTTTGTTTAATATATCTATATTAAGTATATATTTATTTATGCCATATATACATGTTTATAGTATTTACATTATGATCATAACTACTGGTAGTTACTATAGTGGTTTTATAACTCCTCCTCCTATTAGTCCATTTATGAGATGTTTGTCTGTATTGTGTATGTGTACAAGATATGACACATGTAATGATATTGCCTACGACTTCATTCCAGATTCCCGGAACATCAATCTGCTTTTTATATGTACAAACACACATGCACATTATCAATAAATATACGCCATGACAGTCCCTTATTTGTAACTACTACATGTGTTTGGGTTATCATTATCTATCAATACACATCCATGCACAACACAGCATGACATGGTGGCAGCGAGACTGGATAATGCAATAAACAACACTATGAAATCACAGTACCAAAATAAAACAGTGAGTATAAACAGCAGTACATTATTTTTTTAACCATCCATGCTACACAAATTCTTGCTCGCTCACGCCACGCTGGGCTCATAACATAACTGCTACTAACAGACAGATATCATGGCTACAGTGTCAATACAAGTACCTAGTCTTGACTGGGGCTCGCCAAACATCGCCGAGGCATTCAAATTATTTTGGCAATGTATGGAGCTTTGCTTCACCATCAAGGCAACAAAACACAAGGTGCTGCTAATTCTCCTTGCAGCCGTCGAAGAAGGCCTATGCTGATACAACAGTTGGTTGATGACAGACGACGACTGCAAGGACCCACAAAAAATGTTCTCTGCTTTCATGGAGCAGCTCGAACCAGCAACCAACCACCACATCTGTAGACTTGAACTCAGCAAATACCAGCAAAAGCCAACAGAAACAACGGACATCTTCGTTAACAGATGTCGACTGCTAGTAAAGAAATGCGACTTCCCTGCCAATGAAGTAAATGAACGCCTTGTTGATTTACTAATTGCTAGCATGCCCATACCCGAACTACAAAAGGAACTGTTGAACAAACCAAAGGGTTATAAAATCAAAGAGGCTGTTAAATTAGCCCATTCACCACCGTTTTGGCAAATAACACTGCTCTGCCAAGAATGACACATGCAACACATGTGGCAAAGTAGGCCACTGGGCTACAGTCTGCATCTCAGGGAAACACAAGACCAAGAGACGACAAAAGAAATCCTGGTCTAACGGTCATAACCAGTCACGACAACCACAACAGGAGTTTGGCAGGAAAGTCGACAGCGTCACCAAACATAATGACCAAGTCATGGCCAACATAGACACAGTGATGGAAAACTTCACCTTTAGCTCCATTGAAACCAACAGTGGAAAATCACCAAATATGAAAGGCCCTCGAAATGAGGCATTTGTTGTTTTAAACATTTGTTTAAAAGTTGATGGCCCACCCAGGCACTCATACTTTTAACCTGAAGGTAGATACAGGGGCACAAGCAAACACACTGCCTATCTACATATTCCACAAGATGTTCCCCACCAGTATAGACAAAGCTAGAAATCCAATACCTGGATCACTCACCTCAACACAATGCCTACTAACAGCCTACAACAACACAAAGATAAACTGTTATGGCACCACAAATATTAGGTGCAAATACAAGAACACTCCATGGCTGGATGCCCAATTCTACATGGTTGATGTTCCAGGAGCAGCCATATTCTACTGGTCCATAAAGCTTGATTGTGAAAGCCAGCCACTAACAACTTTCCAAATGCCATTTAGGAGGTACTTTTTTGAACGACTTCCATTTGGTCTGAGTGTAAGTTAGGATATTTGCCAACTTGAGATGGACAGGATACTCGAGAAGTGCACTGGAGCCTGTGGTATAGCTGATGATATCACCATATATGGGTCAACAGAACATGAACACGATGAAAACCTAAAACATTTTATGGAGGTTGCTACTCAAGAGGGCCTTACCCTGAACTCGGAGAAATGCAAGATTAAACGCTGAGAAATCTCCTTCTTTGGAAACCTGTATACACATACGGGGCTGAAACCTGACCCAACAAAAGTATGTGACCTACAAGAGATGTCAGAATCACGTAACAAAACAGAATTGCAACAGTTCTTGGGTGTGATGACATACCTATCTCATTTCATCAAGGACTTCAGCTCTAAAACTGCCATGTTGTATAACCTGTTACACAAGGACTCTGATTTTCAATGGGAACCACATCACCAGAAATTTTTCAAAGAACTAAAAAGTGAAATATGTGAAACGTCCATGCTTCACTATTTTGACCCCAAACTTCTAATTTACATGCACTGTGATGCGAGTATACATGGAAGAGGTGCAGCTCTTCTACAATCAGATTCAGCTGGCAATCTATCACCTGTTGCGTATGCTATAAAGAGCTTAACACAAACGGAACAAAAATGTATCAAGTGTGAGCTACTGGCACACAGAGATTCTACACATACCTTTATGGCCACAATTTCCAAGTCGTCACTGACCAAAAACCCCTTACAATGATTATCGACAAACCACTCACCTCAGCCCCGGCACGCGTGCAACGGATGCTCATACAACTCCAGGGATACAACTTCACGCTAACCTATAACAAGGGATCTGACAACATCTTGGCTGATTGGCTATGATGCCTACCATCACCTGGTAATTTGGACCCTATTGAGCTTGATGTCCGGGTTGATACTGTCCATTTCTCCACTGATTGCATTGAACAACTGAGAAACTGTACAGCAGCGGATCCTTTGCTTAACCAGCTGGGAGATACCATCATCATGAGATGGCCAGAGACAATCAAGCAGCCACTTACTGACATCAGAGTGTTCTGGGGTCTAAGAGACCAGATCTCCATTGATGATGGTCTTATCCTCAAATGACAACAAATCGTCATTCCCCAGACACTTCAAGGAGACATCCTAAAACAGCTTCATACCACTCACTTAGGACAAGAGAAAACAAAAATCCTTGCCAAGGACACAGTCTACTGGGTAAACATAAACAGAGACATTGAACAGTTTACAAAGTCATGCAGCATCTGCCAACAGCATCAGCCATCCCAAACGCAACATCCCCTTATTCAACACAATATCCCAACAAAGCCATGGGATGTAGTTGATCTCCATGGAAGTCAATGTTTGATCATAGCCGACTATTACTCCAAGTACCCTGTAGTCAAACACCTACCTGCTCATTCACCAAGCAGTGTTATAGTGAACATCACATGCCAAGTCTTTGCAGAGTTTGGCATCCCATCAAAGGTAGTCAGTGATAATGGACAACATTTTTCAAGTCACCTCTACTGGGAATTCGCCAAAGAATGGGGTTTCCACCATGAGACCACTTCACCACGGAGACAACAGGGAAATGGCTTCATAGAGCGTCAGATAAGAACTGTCAAGACCATCCTCAAGAAAGCCAAGCAGTTGGGAACAATGCCTGAAATTGAAATACTCTAATTTCAAGTGTCATACCAAGTCCTGCACAACTACTCATGGGTAGACGAATCCAATCTCTACTGATAACCAAAGTCAGAAATGATCACCATGATCAGGATTAGATATATAGCACAATCCAACAACGTCAACAAAACCAAAAGAGGTACTTTGACCGACATGTACTCAAGGAGGAACTACCACCACTTTACTGTGGCCAAAGGGTAAGGATGCAAAACCCTATGTCTGGAAGCTGGACCCAGTGACTGTAGCATGCCAAGCAGATGGAGAACGTCAGTGGGTATGTGCTGTGAAGAAACCGGCAACACATAAGGAGTATCCAAGTGACGCCTGTTCCAAAATGTCGCAAGACATCTCGAAAACAGCTTCACAGAAATATGTGACTTTTGTGGATCCACCTGTGTGTGCAATCCGAAACATGCCAAAGGACCCTCAAAAGTGTACCCATAGTGATAGGATGGTGTCACCGCCATCAAAGATGAACTTATGATGAACACATTCTCATAAGCTCAGCGCAAGCACCTCTCATGGGGCAGAATAAACCCCCCGTCTTCACTGTAGCTCTTCAGGCAGTCTACCCTGAACTAACCTTTCTGTTTATTTGTTATGTTTGTTTTGTTTTTACAGACCTAGTATTATGATCTTTGTTTCAGAGAAAGGGGGGGATGTAATGATATTGCCACCTACTTCAGAACAGATTCCAAGAACGTCAATCTGCTTTTTATATGTACAAACACGCATGCATGTTATCAACAAATATACGCCATGACTGTACCTTATTCATAACTACCACACTTGTTCAGGAAATTATTATATATCAATACACATCCATGCACAATACGACATGACATTGGTACACTGATTCTCAGCAGAAATACCAACCTATATGTAAATAACATTATTTTTGATGGGTGCAATGCTATAATAGTGGAATATAAAAGTAGTAATTGCAACCATCATTATTGGAGAGCTGAAAAGACTTACAGAGAAATTGGAAACGAGAAAAATGAACCATTAAGAAGTCATTAAAAGTAAAAAAAAAATAAGAGTCAGAATATGTCTCTCTTGTAACTATTGGCAAGATATTTTTGAATGAAAACTCAAGGAATATAAAATATTAAAAAAATACAAGTGGAATGAAAACTTTAGGAATATAAAATATTAAGTGATGCTATTGGAATGGAAACTCAAGGAATATATAATATTAAGAGATACTATTTGAATGAAAATTCAAGGAATATAAAATATTAACAGATCTAATTGGAATGAAAACAAGGAATATAAAATATTAACAGATACGATTGGAATGAAAATTCAAGGAATATAAAATATTAAGTGATGCTATTGGAATGGAAACTCAAGGAATATATAATATTAAGAGATACTCTTTGAATGAATATTCAAGGAATATAAAATATTAAGATATCTAATTGGTATGAAAACTCAAGGAATATAAAATATTAACAGATACTATGTCAATGAAAACTCAAGGAATATAAAATATTAACAGATACAATTGGAATGAAAATTCAAGGAATATAATATATTAACAGATCTAATTGGAATTAAAATTCACGGAATATAAAATGTTAACAGATACGATTGGAATGAAAACTCGAGGAATATAAAATATTAACAGATACTATGTGAATAAAAACTCAAGAAATATAAAATATTAACGGATACTGTTTGAATGAAAATTCAAGGAATATAAAATATTAATGGATACAATTGGAATGAAAACTCAAGAAATATAAAATATTAACAGATCTAATTGGAATGAAAACTCAAGAATATAAAATATCAACAGTTGTAATTGGAATGAAAACTCAAGTATATAAAATGTTAACGGATACTATTTGAATGAAAACTCAAGGAATATAAAATATTAAAAAATACTATTGGAATGAAAACTGAAGGAATATAAAATATTAACAGATACAATTGGAATGAAAACTCAAAGAATATAAAATATTAAGAGATGCTATTGGAATGAAAACTCAAGAAATATAAAATATTAACAGATTTTAATATGTACAATTGGAATGAAACCTCAAGAAATATAAAATATTAACAGATTTTAATATGAACAATTGGAATGAAAACTCAACGAATATAAAATTAAAATTCAATAATAATAAAGTTCCCGCTGCTACACCAGGCATGGCTTCCAATTATTATTGATTGGTGCTTTTAATATTTATATGGGAAAAAAAACCCCACAAAATTGCTTGTTATTTCCCTGTCCTTAACAAGTTGAGGCTGATGCAATTTCTATCTCAGTTCATAAGTGGGTGGACCATGGCTGGGTGTCAAGTGGATTGCTTTTTAAGTTTGATGGGTGAGGCAGCCAAGGCAATTTGGGAGTCACATCTAGATGCTTGGGATTGCCCTCAATCAGGGAGAGACTACCTGAATGGACTGTGTTACACTATTTGAAGTGTATTTCTAAGTTGGCCTCATCTACAATGTTATATGTTGCTTTTGTCAAAATCTGTCACCATATCATGCACATTTGGCTGTGATGCATGTGTTTGGTATACCCTTATCAGACTGGGTGTCATGATGTGTATATTGGGTTTTGTATATTTGTGCCCCAGTGTCACTTTGCAGCACTCTCAATAACAACAACAACAACAACAATAATAATAATAATAATCAATCCCTATCAACATGAATTTATATATATATTTCTTGTGTATTTATTGATATATTTCCTGTCCCATCCATAATGGGAAGGGAGGTAAATCAATTTTAGTAAATTTATGACTGATTACTTCCCTTGGTCATTTTAATAAACTACAAAACAATATTTATCTGCATTTAGACAAAATTACTTCCTGAGGAAACTGAACAGTTTAATTAATAAGTTACTTTACTCTTACATTTCTTAGACTGCAGTCTTATTTGTTCAATCCTTTCATATGAGGCACTCAGATACCTTTGTTTATTAAGTTACATCTTGCTTTGAGTTGATTTTGAAATAGACGTGGTCTTCACAGTTGTTGTCGTTCTGTTGCTAATCATTTTCTTTGGAGAAACATTTCCATTTCACTATTATATTAAACAGTAAAATGTTTAACATGAAAAGATTTTGAGCAAGAAGCAATTTAAATATCAGGAGTAATCAGTGAATCATAGATACCATTGAGCATCTAAAAAATACAAAGGGAATGGATTAAATGGTTGTTTGGTTTCTATTTTAGCTGTGAATTCTTTATCTTCATTGAGTAATTTGCTATGTTGTAAACCAGGGGTTGGCAATCTTTTGGAGATTATGGGCCAGAAAGCTTCTTGGTGGACATCCATGATAGCAAATATACTATAATAAATTGTCTTGACCTCAGACCATTCCATCCAGGAGGCTGCTTCACTCTGGAGGTTTAAAGAAAAAAACAACAAAGTTAATGTTATATTATTTAAACAAAGTTTCCTTATTTTATTGCAGGAATAACAGGATAACAATTAACACAATCAACAAAAAAATGCAAATTCCTTACTACAAACGAAATAGTTAGAAATGGTGAATTATTTATTTTTATGAAACACTTGTTTCTGCTTATCATTTAATAACTTTGCAACATCAGGTGAAATATTTGTCAATGACAGGAGCAAAACATCATCCAGGTGGTCATCGCTCAACCTTGTTCTTAAACAACTTTTAGTAGATTTCATTTTTGAAAAATAGTTGTTCACAAGTATATGTACTTCCAGATAATGATACCACATTATTCAATAATAGGTTTTATATTTTCCGCTTGTCAAAACATATTTCTTGTAGAAGTCAGCAGTAGATTTGTAATGAAATTTTGATTTCAAAGATTTGTTGCATTGCAAGTTGATTAACTCCAACTGATATTTTTCTGCCACTTTCTCCACAAATTAATTAGATAATTCGTGTCCAGGTGTTAAGTTTGTGGGCCAGACAAAAAATCCTTTGTGAACCAGATGTGGCCAGCAGGCTGGGGGTTGCCAAATCCTGTTCTGAACCATGAAATACTGTTTTGAACATTTGTTACAGAATAGAACAGAAAGTCAACCTCAATGAAGATAATACAGTCCATAACTCCATGCTGCATTTGTGAATGTCAAAATCCTTTTCTTGGTTGTACATGCATTGTCAGGGCAGAGATTGTCAGGTCAACCAGAAGTTTCCATCTCAAGAGTCAGGAGTCGAATGACCAAAATCAGTTATTTACGCATAGGCTCTCAGTGGCACTTCTGGGAGCATTGAAAACATTCAAAATATAATAGAAATTGTTAATTGATCACTGACAGCATTTCCCTCACATTTTCAAGGGACTTTTTTGTGATCCAGCATCTGCTTAAGGGAAGCTATAAATACAGACCATAAAGCAAACAAGGGCATTTGGCAAATAGATTACGTGTTGTTAACTCAACTGATTTACTAATCCACTGAAACATTTCCTGCTTCTCTGATGTAGATTCAACAATGAATCCAAGGTATGAACTTTCCCCCTTTCTAGGGGTTTTATTAAACACTCCTCAATGTCTTGTCTTGGAAATTTTCCATTTCATGGATTTAATTAAACACACCTCAACATGTGTCTTTGTACTTTTCTATTTTCATGGTTTTATTAAATTTGTACTTCTAACCATTGCACCACCTGCACATCCACAATATGTGCTCATGCAGACATTAACATCAGAAATGCAATGGCTTTCAACATAGAAAGGGTTAGTGCTGTCAAGTGATCAGAATTTACTCTAAGAAAGTGATGCTCATCTATTTACTGGTTTCAAATTAGGTATATTTTAAAGTAAAATAAATCAGTATTTATAGACAGAGATCTGGAAGATGGAGAATACAAAAGTGAAAGCAGTTTCAGTCATTATAAGAGTACTGGGTATGATTAATTACTCTTAGAAATTTCTTTATGCATTAAGCCTCTTGTTAAAATGTTCTTGTTTTGTAAAACCAACACAAAAGTGGCAAAAGAATGAAATATTAAATTGATAAGAATCAATCTAAATGCATCAATAAGTCTGTAGGTTGACCTACTTCCCCAAATTTGACCAAAAGTTTCTTTTACTGCATGCCTCCATTTTGGCTGAAGTTTGAACTGAAATTTTCATTGTATAATATGCAATGTATATGATTACTATTTAGCACTAAATTAAGTGCATTGAGAAAGTAAAAAAATTTGTTGAAAGAGAAATGGTTTTTTTCATCCTTAGCTACAGATTTTATGCATATCTATAAATCTGAAACCATGTGTCCTTAAACCATACTTGACTCCCAACAATAATTTGATGAAAGCTTTGCTGGCTCTTTTTGCAGCAACATTTATAATAAAATTATATCAGTTACAGACTTTGAGGAAACTTTGAATGACATTAGGTAAGACTATTAATAGTAGGAAAAGACCATAATATAAACTGATAAGCATTGGTAGCATGATTCACAATGTGCATTCTCAAGAGACTGCAACAACACACACCATTACCACATCACAAACAAATGGAATATGCTCCTATGTTGTCCTGAAAATGTTGAAGTGAGAGAAGAGAATGACATCATCATATCAGAAATTAGTGCAGAGCCATCTTTCTAAAATTGGTTATAGCTGTTATCAACCCTGGTGGAAATCAATTTGAAAGAACAGTGTTGATAAAATACTCACAGTATAAAGGATATTTTCATTTTCCTGTCAGCAGGTTTAAAAAAATAAAAAATGTCAGTTGTTTTAGATTAGATAATACTAAATCATTATCTCAACTTCCCATCTGAGTATCATGCTCATCAATCTGTCTCTTGATGCCATCTGCCAATTCATTCAAATCTCATAGAATTAACATTTCATGTCTGGGTTCTTGAACATTGACTGAAAAGTTGTGAATATAAAATATGAGGAGGCTGGATTTTCATTAGGCCTTCATTTGCTGTGATGGAAAACCAACAAAGAATAGTGACATTGTAAAGCATGGCTGGGATGATCTGAGTTAGGGGAAATGATGTTCATGATTTGGTCATTAACACCATAAATCATGCCTGACTCTAGAGTCATTATCTGATGAAAGCTTTGTTAGCAGAATAAGTGTTGTTTTTATAGCAACATGTGTCTGAAAATATATACAAAGATGTGCTTGATCCACTTCGTAAAATTTGATCAAATGACCAAATATTAGAATTTGCTTGAGAATCCTTTCTTGGTTGAACTGGGAACTTTTCAACATCCATGATTTCATATATATTTTTTAAAATTTGCTATATTTATGAAAGAAAAGGGCTCAGAATTAGAGAAGAATTTATAATTATTGATAGTGGAAACACAGCAACAGACACTACATGGTGACGATTAGTTTCATATTTCAAGCCATGACTATCTCTCTCTCTCCCCCTCTCTCTCTCTCAAACACAAACACACACATATATATTAATAAATACGCATATACCTATGAAAAATTTCTCAGAGTTAACCTGTAGAAAATGACAATATTTATAAATGTAAAAGACAATAGGAAAACTGTAATGGTAGATGACGCGTTTCTTCCAATGTGGACGTTTTCAAGGCAAAAACGAAATGAATTTATTAAACAAAGTAACTAATAATAACAAAACAAAATGTCCTTAGCAACTGGAAGAATTTAGAGAACGCTATTTTCATACTGTTAACTGAAAATTATGTCAAGTACTGTCACATGTGGAGCTATTGTTTTTATTGTTGCATTGACAGATTATTCATATTACATAGAAATAATAGCAAACTCAATTTTGACGTTTACAGAAAGGCTACAAACAAAAATGATCTGATCAGTTTCTACTCAAACCATTCTTCTAAAATTAAATCTGGAATTATTATAGGTTTCTATCTGAGAGCATTAGGAATCTGCAGTCCCCAATATTTACTTAAAGAAGAAACATACATAGAAAACACATTCAAAAACCTACAATACCCATATCATTTCATCCAAAATGCAAGAAGAAAGGCATACAAAATATACAATATATATATATATATATATATATATATGAAGAAATATAGTTATAGCACACTTTAAAACTATATTTTAACAACTTTAATGTAAAAATAATAAAATAATTTAAGAAATAACAAATAATTGTTTTAAAAATTCATTTTTCATCAAAAAATTTTTTGCTTTCATACAATATTATCCATATTAATAAAAACAACTAAAAGCAAGTAAAAGCATTTGAAATTAAATAATACCTTTGTTTTATTGAGTTTTGTATGTTACAATTCAGAGCTGATTTTCATGTAGGGGGTCTAATTAAAAAAAAAATCATGATTTGCATTCCTCAAAGCCTTGTGCTTTTAACTAATATAATCACTAAACTGAACAATATTCAATTTCTAGAGTTTTCATAAAATTATTAATAAATATAAAAAAATATTTTTGCAATGGCTTAAAAATTTTTTTTAATAATTTCCATCATTTGTGAATAGTCTCTGAAAGTTTCACTAACATCTGATAATTATTTTTATTTTTGCAAGCTTTTCCAAATTAATGTCTCTCATACAAAAAACGTGCTAAAAATTTGTTATTTAGTAGTTCTGCTGATACAAAGAGAAACAAGGTTTTTTTTAATCAATTTTAATTAAAGGTCTATTTGTTGTTCCCAGCTCTTTTCCTTGATTTGTTGTGCTGTAAAAATCATATCTTCGGTCCCTCTGTGTTGGTGGAAACCATATTGTGATTCAGTATATTGTGATTCAGTATATTGTCAACTATTCTCTGGTTTAATCTTAATAGGAGAACATAGGCTAAGCTCTTATCTGCCACAGAAAGGAGAGCAATTCCTCTATGATTACCACATAATTCTCGGGCACCTTTACTCTTATATATAAGTATCATTGTTGCATCCCTCGAATCTTTTGTCACTTTTCCATCTCTCCGAACCTTTACAATAAGATCATGCATAAGTTGACAACTGTGTTCCACCGTAATGGAATATTCTACCACTTCGTCCCCAGCCCCTCAACCTTCGGCGTCTTCCTCTTTGGGTTGAGGTGTCCACTCAGTCCGAACCGAACTTAGGGGTAACTGGCCGTAAGCTCCCTGAGTACCTGTAGATTATTTCGACTGGTCAACTGGTCAAGCCCTGCTCACTGTCCACGCTATGTTAGTTTTTAGTAAGCGGGGTGTTGTGCATACGTTCACGGTTGACTGGGGATGTGGACATTGTTTACTAGTGACCCAGATTTAAAACATCACCTCCTGCTCTGAGATCATGTTTCTCATCGGTAAACACACATCTTAACCCAAATTGTACTTTGATATATAAACACTGTTTCCATTTCCAGTCAATAAAAGTTATATTTGCGTGTGTGCGTTCATGTGGGTGTATAGTGTATACCTATCTCTGTTACAGTATTTCAGCAGGAAGGCCATCAACCCCAACAGCCCTGTCTATGTTACGTCCCTCCATGCCACACAGAACCTCGCCCAGCAATGGTTGGTTGTCAAGTTCTACCACTATGTGTCTTTGGGGTATTTTTTTGAGGACCTCAAGGTCCACAGTTGAAGGCTTGTTCAGTAGCCCATCAAAGTGTTTCTTCCATCTTTTGGCCATGTCATCCATGTCTGCAAGGAGATTATTGCTGTCCTCTGTCCTAAGAGGAGTGATCTTGGTGGATCTGGGGCCAAATACTTGTTTCATCAAGTAGTACATCTGCTTGGTATTATTTGAATTTGCTGCATTTTGTATTTCATCTGCTAGTTCTGACCACCATTTTTCTGCATAGTTCAAAGAGCACGTTGAGTTTCCGCTTTTGCAGCTTTAAACTCCTTGCACAGTTTACTGTGTTGTTTTCTGGGCAGGCCTTTTTGCAATGTCAAACTGAATCTGATTCTTTCTTGCAATGATCTCCTTGATAGCATCATCATTTTCATCAAACCAATCTCGATGTTTTGCTGGCATTTACTCAGCCACTTAATATATATTCTGCTTCAAGGTGTCCCATGTAGATGTATCATTGATTTCCATAAGTCATTGTTTTAGTGATTCCTGTGTTTTTAGGGAGTGCAGTTTTGCAACATTTAGACATGAATTAGACTTTCAATTGTTTTGTCTAGTTGCTGGTTTAAGAACAAAATTCATCTTGGCTCTTACTAGGGCATGATCATTCCAACAATCTACACCAGACATAGATCTAACAATATGGACATCCTGCATATCTCTCTTGTGGATGATGATGTAATCAATGAGATGCCACTGATGTGAATGGGGATGCATCCACATAGTAACATGGTCATCCCTGTGCTTGAATTGAGTGCTGGAGATAAAAAGATTAAATTTGGTGCAAAGTTCAAGAAGCATTGAACCATTCTTGATGCTGTATTTCCTCAAACTACTCTAGGTCTCCCACTCTGCACCAACTCAGGCACTGAAGTCATCACTGAAGTCTACTCTACAGGATTACAAAAGATGACAAGAGTCATCTTTTGTAAACATGTAGAGTATACTTCTCAAGGACTCATAGGACTGAGAGCCTTTAAAATGTTGGTACTGTCTATTGTTGGAGCATAGGCACTAATTCAGCAAGCCTTGGCACAAGTGTGCTACCCACACCAGCTACTCTATCCTCCTCAGTGCACTTTCCCTTCCAGAAGAAAGTGTAGCCACCTGCAACTTTTGAAGTTGACCATCATCAGCTAAATGAGTTTCCAAGAGAGCAGCTACATCTATAGAATATCTCTAGCTCCCTAGACACCAGAGCTATTCTTTGTTGAGGAGCAGGTTTCAAGAGAATTCTTAGTTTCCATCAAGATACTTTCAGTTTCATCCTTAGTTTCTTTTTTACTTTTGTTCAAGCGCCAAATAGACATCCGCCAGCTGCACTGTACAGCAAGATAAATGAGACAGGCAATTTTTGGGTCACCTTTTCTAGACTCTTCCAGCAATCTTCTGATGAGCAGTGCTCTCCTTAAAAAGACTGTTCAGACACCCCTGGAATAACCAAAAGCCACCCCTGATGTAGATGTAAAGTTGCTAGCTCAACTTCATTAAGTTGAGCTAGCAACTTTACATCTACCCAGATGCTGTCAAATGTGTAGGTCAGCAGTTATGCATCTCCAGCTCATCAGACCTGTATGTGTTACTGTGTTGCGAGTTGTAGCTGAGTGAAAATGTATCAGAAGGTAATTTATGTAAGGCAAAGATTATGTGTGCTTATTATACATTATCCCACAACATGTAGATCAAATAAAGAATATAAGGACAATTTGCATTGCAAGAAATTACTAAAACACAATGGTTAGAGATCCAACAATAAAGAGTTTTTTATATATACAATAGATATACATGCAAGAATAACAGAATGTTTGTTGATTGTGGCAATTGAGGCAAGGTTATGAAGAATGTTTATACAGAAATTTAGTCAATAAAAGTTAATGGTTTTGATTTGTTAGTGAAATTAAAATAATTTGGTTTCTGCAAGGAAATATCTCAATTGTGTTTGTTCAAATATTAGTGTGTATGCATGTGTTACTTGTTAGAATTTATGTTGTGAAGAGTTGTTTGCCTTTAATTGTTTGTCTAAATTAATGAATTGTACAATTACTGTTTGTATAGCAAAAACATTCACTTTTTAGGTCAATTGTAATTTGATCACCACACGGACAATGGTCGATTGAGTGCTGTGTTGAGTTTGTTGAGAATTTTGAAGTGATGTTGAGTCAGTGAATTGACACACATGGAATTTGGTAGCATCTCATGAAACTTGATGACTGAGTGACTTGAATTGAGTCATGTGGCTGTTTATATAGACTTTGGGGTCTAAAAATCGGCTCCAGGGAGCTTCGGTGGGCAAAAGGATCTGTTTCAACTTTGCTACAGTTTAGTGTTTCTTAACCAATAGAAGATTGAATTTACTGAAACGAAGTGGTGATTGGTTAAGGGTTTTTTTTTAAGAGAAGAATATTACATCTTTCTGAAAGGGGTGGAAGGCTAATGTGGAAGATTCCACAACTGCATTGCCATTGCCATCAGACTTGAATTGGAAAAAAATATAAGCTAGCAAGTTGTCAGTAATGCCTGTGTGTGTTTTAAGGTCAGCACTGCATTGACCCTCACCACAAAACCACATTGGCCAGAGACAAACAGTTGCAAGATATCTAGTGTGGCCATGAGGCAGGTTTTCTATCAGAGTTCCCTTCTCCTAAGAGACTGCCAGAAGGCTTGGGAGATCCACACTCTGTGGGCTAAACTGTGTGTCAGGATACCAGCCAAAATATTTCTATGGCCTCATGCAGAGATAGATAGATGACCATTGATCTCTCAAAGAGGTACATCCACCCTTTGACAGGCCATGTTTTTGTCCTGCAAGAATTCAAGCCAACCTCCTCACCAGTTCGACCTGTTGGGGAAACTGGTTTAGTAACATGATACCAGTAGCATCCTATCAGAATGACCTGACTCAATATATATGAGGAGGCATGGTGGAGTAATGGATAGTGGCTTGGATTGAGGAATTGGAGAGCTGAGTTTGAATTCCAGTCAAATCCATTACATTCACTTACATGCTAATACTTTTGGGAAAGGTATGAATCCTCTTCTTCTTGCCCCAGCTATGGGTAAAGAGAAAGACAGACAGGGTTCTATAGCCTTGAATATCAACTGGTCTACCGCAGAAAGGAATGGCAACCTACTGCGGGAAAAAATCTGCCACGTCAGTCATGTATTGAAAGATACATGATCACCTAAGCATGCATCATGCACCCCTGAAGATGATCTTGAAAGAAGATTGAAAGTACTTGGGAAACAAAAATAAAAGAAATTTAAACAGCTATGGTACATTTCTCTCATCATTTAACTTCAATACACGGAAGAACAGATTTTGTTAAAAATTAGCAGACATAATGTCTGTAATTTATTCAATATATATATATATATATATATATATATATATATGTGTGTGTGTGTGTGTGTGTGTTTATATGTGTATACATATATATGCACACACATATATATGCACGCACACATATACACACATGTATATATATGCACACACACACTTATATAGGCACATATATATACACACACACATATATACATATGTACATTTATATATACACGTATATATATATATGCACACACACATGTATATATATGCACATATACACATATATACATACATATATGCACACATACACATATACACACATATATATACACACATATATACACACATATAAATACACGCACACACACATGTATATACACATGCATTTATATATATATATATATATATATATATATACACACACATACACACATATGGGTGTGTGTGTGTATATGTGTGTGTGTGTGTGTGTGTGTGTGTGTGTGTCTTGAACAATAAAAATTGTTAAAAATTAAAATTCAGTTACTGGGTTGTATATTAATATTTTAGTTTTAGTTTTTAATTAAGTTCATGGAGCATAGGCATCATCATCAGGAAAATAAATTCCTGCTTGTTAGTAGCAGTGAATCTACAGGAGTGAATAACAGTCTTTGAGGAAGTTGAACTTAGCTTGTAGTTTTCATTTTTTTTTTTTATAGTTTATTTTTGGTCATTTCTGGGACTGGTCAAAGAACTTGTTTAAGTTGTTTTTTTAAGGAGCGGTCTGGAGGCCCATGAGTATTAGATTTACCTATTTGGTCATTTTGACAGCTTTATTGGTTATGAGAAGGGGATGTGTGTTATGTGTACATCGTCTTTTAATTTTGGGGGAGTGTGTGTAACTATGTATGAGTGTTTATTTATGTCTGTATAGGAGACCTCATCACCCCTGTCAGCCTGTCTAGAGTGGTAGAGAGTGGGAGGGGTTAGGGGAGTCAGCTTAGGCCTTTCATGGGTGGTGTCATCTTCTATGTAGTGTAATGTATGAGAGAGAAATATGGGGTGGGGGTGATCTTTGGGGATATATATTAATTCTGTGCTGTTTAGCTTGTTCTTAAATCCATCTGGACAAAGATGTCATGTTCTTGTCATGTTCTAGTATTTTCCTAACTTTATCTTTTGTGTCTATTTCTATTCCTTCAATAATAGTGAATTTTTCATGGTTATTAAAATCATGTTTTTCTAGGCAGAAATGTTCTACAGGTAATAAGCTTTCGTGGGGAGCTGACTTAATTTGATTCTGATAATTATTATTTCTGCAGTGAAAGGTTAATTCAGATTTTCCCACACATTGTTTCTGGTATAGTGTGCGTTCTAATAAGTAAATTATGTTATGACTTCTACAGTTAGAGTTGTGGTAGATTTAGATTGTAGTGTTAGTGATTGAGCTAGTGAATGAATTGGTGTGTCTAATGTGGTTACAGCATAATCTCCATTTCTTGTTACATGATTGGGAAAATCCTATTGCTGTTATTCTTGCTCTATTTTGTGTTACTTTGTCATCTGAATTTTGGTTCGTTAACATCTATGATTTCTTTTAGGTTCCTTGGTCTACGATATGCTAAAAGGCTGGGTTCCTCAAACAAAACTTTTAGGTTCGGTTTGAGATGTAGTATTTCCCAGTGACTTTTGATTATTTGAGATAGTGGAGGTAGAGTAGTATTGAAAGTAGTTATTAGAGGGATGTGTTTGGATTTATTTTTAATTTTATACTTTAGGGTGTCTTCTCTCAATGTGGAAATTGCTTTATTTATTTGTTCCCTGATTAAGTGTTGTTTATAGCCATGTGTTGTGAATTGATGCTTGAGAATCATAACTAATGTTTTTTTCATTTTATTCAATTATCACTGGAATTTAATTTCACTCTCTACTTTCACTCAGTTATTACAAGATTATATTTGTGTTATGTAACAGAGAATTGGGTCAGCCTGATAAAAGACTCAGAGTTGGTTGCATGTGGTGAAGTAAGCATCAGGAGTTATGTCCTCTTCCACAATTGGCTGTTGAGAAAGGACATTCTACTTACAGTAGGTGGCACTGACAACATTTGTATATGAACAATACTGGGCAGGTATTAGCCAAAAGTCAGTGTGGATCTGGGAGAGCTGTATAACACTAGTTTTTTCTCAGTCAAGAAGAGTGATCTCAATGTGCAGATGTGCGGAAAACCAGACAAAATGAACACATGTTGGTAGAAGACAATTTATGTGGGTCAGAATTAAGTGAAAAGTTTAAGTGAAAATTTCTGAAAATAAATCAAATTTTTCTTTAAAGTTTTTCTTTATATCCTTAAACAACAAGCACTGTGTGTTGTCATCATTGTTTTACAGAAGAAATCATGGTTTTTACATTCTTAACAAATGAAAACTTTTATTGTAAATAAAATAAGTTAGCTATTTAAATTATATCTAAGGAAAACTTGCAGTTGTGCAATGGCCTACTTAGCACAGACTTCTTTACAAATAAACTGGGGAATTTTCCCCATTTAAAGAAAGATTAAATGCACTATTCAAGAAACAATCAGGTAAAATGTTTACTGATACTCACATGACAAATAGCTTTTATCATAAATGATCAATTCAGTTAGTCACTTTATTCCATTTCCGATGATACAAATTTTTATGTAGTCAAAAATAAACTGTATTTTTAAGTGTGACATTGATATAGAAGTGATCTGAAATGTGTCCACACCCCACCCTTTACTATCAAATCTGCTGAAATAAATAAGAAATGATGTCAAGATGATTTTTTTTAACACTACTACTGCTATTACTAGCTGATGTTCATCATATATATGTCAATATATTTTTTATGTTTCATTTTCTGCTGAGAGATAGAAACAAAGACTAATTGGCCATTTTTTGCAAAATTCTATAGTTAGACTTATGAAGGAATTTTAAAGAGACGATTTGAAAAAAAACTGGCTTTACATTTTTAAGATTTTAAAATAAGGATTGAAAATGGCATTGCCTTAAAGAGTTTGCCTCTGTGAATCAAAGTGACATTTATTTATCATTCATTAATTCTTCCACTCTATATATTTTCAGTCATTAGCATTACATTATTTATTACCACCAAAAATTGAGTTTATTTCTATTTTTATCGTTTAAGATCACTATCATTGGTTCCATAAAATTTTTCCATTTTCAGTTCTAATTAACCATATTAATCTATTTTGTTTATTAGGAAACACAAATTAGAAATGGTTAATGACTTTGAAAATAGAACTGATATACCAATTTTAACTGATAGCTTTGTCCAATCTCATTTTGAAATGAATGAATTTAAAATGCAGGAATTCAATTCTTCTATCTTCTGTGTTTATTTTGAGCATAATATTCTCCTTGGCCTATGAAGATAGACAAAAAAAAAAGAAGAAAGTGAGTAACTATATAAGTTCTCTCCTGTATTCATGATTATTGCCTGAAGCAATTATCATGAAATGATTATTGTATCTAGTGTCAATTATAACAGAAAGCCAATGTGATGAATATCATATTTTGTACTGCAAAGATGATTGGCACTGCCATTATCACAAGTAGGTTAGTTCATCATTATCATCTTTGAAAATATTTTATTTTGCACCAAACCTCATTTCCAAATTTTCCTCTTCTGATGCTTATCAGTTCTTTTCACCTGAAAGCTTTCCTGATTAATTTTAAAAAGTATGGACAAAACAAAGCAAACTTTTCAATACAAACACCTGTGTCACTTTGAATGAAACTACTTATGGTTTCCTCTTGCAAAGATGAAAAAGAGAAAAATGCTGAGGAATGTGTCTTCCATTATGATATAAACAAAATTTTTTTCTTTAATATTTTTGGCTAACTACAACAACAGTAAAGCAGCAACATCTTCAAAGGTTTAAACTAACAAGAAAAAAGCCAGTGTGTGTGTGTGTGTGTGTGTGTGTGTGTGTGTGCATATATATATATATAATTAGGAGATCAGCCAATTCCACTATGTTGGTTTCAACCTTTTGGTATCTTCAGGGGATTTCAGTCAATTAATTTCCTAATGCTTTAATTAAAAAAAAAATTATGAATGCTATAGTTTAAAAAAAAATAAAAAATAAATGAATAAGTGCTCAAAGTGAGGTGTGGTAGAAGGTAAGGAGGTGGAGGAAGAGAAAAGCAAGTCCATTGGAAATGTATCAGTGTGGGATTAAATGAAATATACATACTTTCTTTTCATTCCATTTCATATGAACTCAAAAGGAACTTTTTAGTATGTATACTACAGAACATAATTTCTGATCTCTCATTCAAAAGGTTTTTTGGTCTGGAAATGTTATTATAGCTAATTTCTCTTGTTGACAAAGGTTGCAGATGTCAAGAAGATTGTTGTATGGTTTTGCTTTTTTTTCAGTTTACAATCAGATTTTGTTTATTTTTTTCCTTTAATTTCCACACATGGTTGGCTAGCACTTTTTAATACTAATGTTTCCTGGTCTAAGTCAACTCTGACCATTAACTTCATTATTATTATTATTATTATTATTTGTGTGTGATAAAAATATAGTTTTAAGATATGCTATATTTATAAGTAAAATGTAGTTTTAAGATATGCTATATTTATAAGTAAAATGTAATTAACACTTAATTAGCAACATAGTGGGCTAATATTACAATATTTATCTCTGTTCAATTATATCTTAGCAAATTCTTTCATACGTTTCATTATTGTCTTTTTCATTATGACAAGAGGACTAGATTATTTGTAATTTCTTTAATTACATCCCGTTTTAGAAAAATGAATGTAAAATCATATCATTACTAGTGTACCTGTGTCATCAATTGTTAGAGAATTTTAATAGTGAGATGCAATGAAATAAAAGTCTTGAAAATGGTCAGGTTCAATAAAGTGGGGGATAAAGAATTCACAACCAAAATAGAAGCCAATGAACTGTTTGATTAATCTGTTCCTTTTGTATTTTTTAGACATGCAATGGTATCTATGGTTCATTGGTTACTCTTGGTATATAGATCAATTTTGTTCAATATCTTTTTTGTCTTAAAAAATTTGTGTTTAATATAACAGTGAAATGAAAATATTTCTTGGAAGATTAGCAACAGAATGACAGACTGCAACAACAAAGACTATTTCAAGACCAAGTTGAAGCAAGGCAATCACTTAATAGACATAGGTATCAGTGTGACTCAAATGAAAGGCTTGAACAAATAAGATTGCAGTCTAAGAAATGTAGGGGTAAAAGTACTGATTAATCAAACAGTTTATTTTGCTTGTGAAATAATTTTGCCCAAATTTTTTATTTGTATAAATTAAAACAACTAAGGGAAGTAGTAATTCATAAATTTACTAACTTGATTTACCTCCCTTCCCACTACAGATGGAAAAAGAAATATATAAATAAATACACATCGATAATTATTATATGGTTTGATTTGATTAAGATGATGCATCAATTTATTGAAACTGTTCTCATTTGCTTGTTATAGTCACAGACTTTTGCCCATTGTACTCTTGAATTGATGTTCATTTAATGAAAAAAGGATTCTTAAAGTTGATAGATTGGATATTGATATATCCTGGAAAGGGATATATTTGTTCGAAGCAGCAAAGTGGTTGTTGACTACTGTAAACGGGTAGAACAATCTAGCAGGTAACCATAAAGGACTGGTCCTCGTCGTAGTGGTAGGCAATAGGCGTAGGCAATAGGCGAAGACAATAGGCATAGTCAATAGGCATTGTCCTGTACCTCCACATCAGTCTGTATTTATGGCTGACACCAGCCAATCATATTACTGTGAGGGGGAATCCAGGTGTATGCATATTCCTTACATCAGATATTATTCTGGGAAATTGTCTATTTTATGTTTTTTTTTCAGAATTGCTTGCAGGAATTTAATTTTGATTAAAAATCTTTAATGCCATTCCTGGTATAAATGACTGCCTATAATACAAAAATGTCTCTTTGAATTGAATCTTGGAAGAAATGCCAAAATGAAATAATTATTGTTATATGCAAATCTCAGAAGATTTTTAGACACTGGATGATCTGAGGAGGTACAGCTATAAAAGAGGAAAATTATACAGTAAATTCTTTGGTTGGTTAAGTTTTTAAAGTTCATGCCTTTCAAAGAGAATCAGTAGAACACATTAACAGCAATTTGGTTTGCCCAACATATTTCAATTACAATTGTGTGTGTGTTGGGGGTTGAGTATGTCCATACATGATAAATGAGAGCAGCAATAATGAACTAAAATTAACACATTAGTCTATTATTCTTTTGTCCTGAGATGACAATTTGCCAAACATTACCAGCCATTCATTGTTGGGACTCTAAAAGTGAGGGACAGGAGCAAAGAAACAGTTTGTTTGCTTTGGGAAAATGCCATCATTCAGATTTGGGATTAGAGTATACATAGTTGGGAAAATTGACGTAGCGATAATTGTTGTTATTGTGGGGATTTTGGGGTGAGAAGCATATGATGAAGGACAGAAATTATTTTCAGTTGTAAAATTGGGATCTATGTGATTAGGGCTGCAGAAAAGTTTGGCAATTGAAATAGCTGTGGCTTTGATTGTACAAGGCTTTTTTCATCTATTTTTATTCCATGGTTTTTTTTATTATCTTGGATTGTGACCACAAAGAATCAGGGAAACAACTAATGACATACATACTGCATTAATGATCTAAAGGTTGATTCATTACAATGAAAAGACCAATGGTAATAATGTTAATGGTTTTAGTGGGAAATACTTTTATGACTATATTGCTAAAATAGATTTAGTTAATATTACTTTAAGGCAATGAACTTAAAATCCAATGCCTACACAGAATTTTTTTTTTTTTTTAAGCATTTCCCCCCAAGCTAGGCAGGAAGCCACTAGGACGCAAGGGGTTACAGAAGATTTGGAGCAAGATCAGATAGGAGTGATAGAGGAAAGGATGAAGAGAAGGATAGTGGATAGATCAAGGCAACTGGAGATGTTGATTGACATTACATTTGAATAGCTGGAGATTATAGCTCTCAGGGAAACAGGAATAGGGAAGGGAGTTCCACAGGCAAGAGGTGCGAGATATGAAGCTATTGGAGTAGAAGAGACAGCTACATTTAATAGTTTCAACAGTGAAAGGGTGAGAGTGGGATGCCAGCCTCATAGGGTGCTTGAATTCATGAAGTCTGGGAACCAGCAAATGCAGCTCCTCGGAGCAATTACCATGAAAGTATTTGTAAAAAAGACAGAGAGAGGCGATGGCGTGTCTGTGAGAGAGTGACTGTAGACAAGATGGGAGAAACATTTCCTGGCGCAGCACAGGGAGCCAACTTTACTTGTGGTGGACAAAGCAATTGACTCAATGTATTTGTTCTATCTCAGGTCAGCAGTCAACGTGAGACCGAGCAGCTGGAGTGTTGCTTGCAAAGTGTTAGTTAGATGACTCATTAGTATAACAGTTATCAGTATGAAAAGTGAAATTGATATGATAATTTTATTTTTGAGTGTTTTGTTCACTTCACACTAATGCCCTTGGAAAAGGTACAACTCCACCTTCCTCCAGCTATGTGTTAATTAGCAGCCTGGTGTTTTGGAAGAGCAACCAGTCTATGTAAAGGACAACTTCAAATTGAAAATCAGCCTGAGGAGAGAGGGGCTCCATCAGGCGATGTTGTCCTGACACACAACAGCTGCTTTGATGTTCTAATAACTAATGAGTTATAAAACACTTGAGTTATTGAAGCAAACAAAACTTGTGATTTTATTCTTGAAGCATCAACAACAAAAATGAGTAAAAATGAGAAATTCAGGTGCTATGAATATTGTCGAAAAGACACTAATATACAAAGTATGTTGACAATTTTAATCTATTAAATCAATTCTTGTGATTCTGAAAAGTTGCAGTAGCAATAAAATATAAATAAAACCAAAAGAAAAAGAAAATTAAATATAAATGAAAGAAATTATTAAGCTTGCTTATGTATCCATTGGTGAATTATGGATTTCTGCTGAAGATTCATTTCTCCCTGCCTTGCTCAAACCTAATGATAATCTATTTAATATTATTGAAAAATAATCATATTAAAATTAACACATCAACTCAATAAGTAGAAGTTGAGGTATTATTTGTATTGTATTTTTTATACAACAGCTAATAATCAAACTTAATTGTGAAAATGACAGTTTACTTATATTGCTTGAGCCAGGATAATGTGGGATTATTCTTGACTGACATTCAAAAAAATATAATATAATTAAAATATAATATAATTGTTGCACATGTTTTTTTTCAAAGTATAACTCTAATCAGTAAAGTTATTTGAAATTACTAAGTATAAATTAAATTTATAAGAAAATATTTTTTCATTTAAAATTATTATATATAAAAGTTTTGGATAGAGTTTTTTTGTTAAGAAAAAAAAAATGGAATGAATTTGGTAAAACCAAAAAGAGATGGGGAGAGAGAGAGAGAGAGAAAAAAAAAGAAAGCATTGAACATATTTACTAGAGGTTAGACTAGAAAAAAAGATATTTTTAAAAAGTATCAAAAGCTCCATTTTATTGTGTAAGTGATTTTATAAAAAAAGAATTAAGTAATCTTGTTGAGAAATCAAGAGAAAAAAATTTAAGGAAAATAATCTTGAGTTTTTTTTAATCAAATGACTAAAAATGCCTTACCCCTACATACAAGCCACTAGTGGCCCACTGGTGGGTTGCTGATGGCAATGCCAATGGTCCTCTGGTGGCAGCTACCCATGGACCAACAGCAGGTTACTGGTGGGCCTCTAGTGGTCCGCCAGTGGCAGCATTGCCGAGATGAACACACCGACAGTCTGACAGCAGGCAACCAGTGTTTACCGCTGGTGGCATGCCACCACCCAGTGGTAGATTGGTGGCTTTTGTGTAGGGACATTATGTGATAATATGTTGTTTTAGAAATTCTTAACCTCTGTTCTTGAACAGTGTAGAAAATCATTTTTTTTTAGTCCTTTGTTACTCTACACAATATTGCAAAACATATGATTATTCCTTTTTTAACATAGAAAGAGTTTTGATAAAAATGGTATGATTTATGCCAAGAGAAATTCATATTGCCAAAAGAGAGAAAAAGATGAAGAGGGAGAAATTATCAATCCTATTTAGTTTTAGATTTTGTTTCAGGAATTACAATGTTGGACACAAGTATTGAGATACTTGCAGTTTTGAGACATTATTTTATATTGCTCACACCATAGTGGTGGAAACTATTAAAAGTCAGGAAGTGGAAGGAAATGAAATAATATCTGACATATCCCACCACCTCCACCTTATGGGCTTCAGTATTTTAATGGTGGGTATTTGAAATAAAGCCAAGGGCTATCACTTGTCAATAATGATGCTTTAAAATGCAAAGTAGACCAACATTTTAAAATTTTCAGAAAGGTTAAGATCATCAAAATATACCATATATATATAGAACAAAAGTGTATTTGGAGTGAATGTATTTTAATACCCCTCCCCAATAATTTTTCATGGATTTATTAAAAAATTCAGAGATCAAGTATTGCAAGATACTCTATATTAAAATATAAGTATGAAAAAGTATCAAGTTGTACTTGATAGCCTTTCATAATAAAGCATTTTTTCAAAAACAAAACATCAATATGTGAATTTGATTAATGTCAAGCCAATTTCATGTTAATAAGAATTGATTAAAAATTATTGGCAAATTGAATAAAACTTGTAGACATGATAAAGGCAAATAATTATTTCAGTTAAATTAAATATTTGTTCAGATGATTAAAAATATGAAATAATTACTTATATTTGAGTAAGAAATTCAGATATTGTTATATATCAACATGAATCTTATTTTCATTCCTGTGTTATCTTTTTGGTTATCTGAGTCAAAATCAGTTATCTGAAGTTGTTCTTTCAAATAGTCATTTGTCTGTCACACATGGTGGAATATGTAATTTTTACCTCACTAAAAACACCCCCCCCCAAAAAAAACAAAAACAACACACTATATGTTGCCAGACATTGCTTGGTGAGTTGTGAGAGAAAATGTTTAAAGAAAAAGAGGAATTATTATTATCACTCATTTTAAATTAGTTCCAAGATGTAATTGTCACCTTTTGCTGATATGGAGAGACAATCAATTTGTAACTGTGAACTAATTTGCTGCAAAGCACTGAGTTATGATAACAATTATAAAGACAATGAGAAATAAAAAGCTGATCAATTTTTTTCTATTTGGATTTTCTGAAAAAAAAAAAAAAAAAAAAAAAAAAGGTAGTAGAAAATTAATGGGGGTGAAGAAAAGAAAAACCAAAGAATGAATGAATGAAATCTAAAAAAAAAAATCACTTTTCCAATATGAATCAAGAAGTCAAAAAAAAAGAAGTGAGGACATGATTAAAGGATAAAATATTTAAAAGAACAAACAAAAATTTAACAGTCTTTCGTCAAATGATGAAAAAAAAAAAAAATCAATAAATATTTTCTTTTTTTTTCTTGCTTTTTTCAGTATAGGTAATTCAGTGGTGGATATTAATCCCATAGAGTGAACATTTCAGGCCAAATTTCAGTTAATAATTGTGTGAGACTACAGATTTATTTAGGCACCTCCACAGATTTGTGATACCTAAGGTATAAAATGAATTTTTAAAACTGAAAAATCTTTCTTGAAGCTTTTATTTTAGTTTTAATTTTAAGTTAATAGATTACATATAATATTTCAAATAAGTAAAACACTTTGCTCTATTTCAAAACTAATTGAAATTGACTGAAATGAGTTTTTTTGGCTAAAAACCTGATTTCAACATTTTAGCACTTATTTATTGCAAATATCTTTATTAAAAAAAATCTTCCAAAAATAAAATATACTTTTCTAAAACTTTATTTGAAGAGTATTAACTAATTTAAAGTATAAAAATCTGATTTGAAACATTATTTACTTTAAATTTAAAATATTTCAGAAATGTATTTTTTTAACACAGTGGTAGCTGTTTATTTAAGATGCTGACAGCTTGATATTTAATGTTTTTCTATGGTAGCTATATCTGAAAAAAGTAATTGAAGTATATAATGTGAGCACCTTTTTTATATAATTTTAAGTACTCAGTAATCTTAATTTAGGAAAATATTCTAAGTAACTTAATGTTTTATTGAATTTTAGATACTTTAGCTTTAAATTTACTATAGTTATTTTCTAATAATGTCATGTATGAACTGTATCTAAAAAAATTGGCATGTCCATACATATACAAAAAAAGATAAAAAATTCTTTTAAAAATATTGGTGTTTAATTTGTACTAAACTTTTTCATTTATGATTAGTAAATATAGTTTTTACTAAAACAATATCACTTAACAAGTTCAGAAAATGCAGAAATTTAAAAGATCAAAACTTCTTCAATTTTAATTAAAGTAAAAAAAATTAAAATAATTGTAAAAATTTATTCATAAAAACAAATGCTTTTCTTAAGACAATAATATATTTTATTCATAAAAGCAATTAAAAGCTTTTCTAATTAAATAATGCCTTAGTTTTTTCTATTTTTTATTTTACAATTCAGAGCAGATTTTTGGTAAATGGTATTTCTTTTTGACAAAAATAAATTGATGATTTAAATTCTCCAAGGAGTTCTGAGTATAACTAATATAAATATTAAGGGGTAAAAATTTAATTTCTCAAAATTTCCTAAAATTAAATAAGAGGAGGGTAACAAGATACCAAAAAAAAAAAAAGAGAGACATTTCTAAAATAATTTAATTAATTTGTGAATAAGTCCTGAAATCTGACAATTATTTGATTTTTGCAAGAATTTCCAAATCAATGCTTTTTTCATTCACTGCAAAAATTTCCTATACTAATCTTAGATCAAAGGTTAGTAAATGAAATTTTAATGTCTTTTTATCCTTTTGGTTCAAAATTTTGGTTCAAAATCTTGTTATTCTTGCATCAGAAAAACAATTTTTAACCAAAATTTTTAACATTCTGAAAAGGATTAAAAAATATAATTTAATAAATCCAAAAACTAATTTGGTCTTTCCTCTTAATAAAGATTTTGATGATAAAACTGTTTTTATCAAGTTTCAAGCATTTTTTCATCATGGTATCTTCTTTTTTTAGTGATTTAATGGAAGTATCTAGAGTTATTGATTTATTTTTGTAGTGATTTTTAAAAATTTGTAATTTCTAAAATGTCTTAAAACATTGATAGGATTTTTTTTCAAGTTGTAGAAAATGAATAACAAATGTTTCATTGTATTTTCTTGTTATTGTTTTGTTCTCTACAAACATTCACAAAACAATTGACGAAAATCTAAGGAAAAAGTTGTTACTATAGTAACCCTGTTACTTAAAACTGCTGTGGTTAATTTGAAAAATTTTAACAGTTAATATAATTCAGAAATCTCCATGAACATCTGAACTTTTCTTTATTCTGTTTTTTTCTTCTCTTTTTATCAATGCTTTAATCCACTAATCCACAGGATTAAAGGATTGGTTTACTAATTTGGTAACATAGCAATTGTAAGTTTAATCCCTTGGCTGGACAGTGGGTACTTGCACTCAGTTGAAACAAGGCAAGCAATAACTTATAAATTAAATAAATTAACTAAAAATAAGAATGGAATGACATATCCCTAGACATAGGCAGTGGAACAAGATTTGTACATAGGGAAATATAAGAAAATAAACTGTGGATTTTGTAATTATAAAGATAAATTATTAAATAAGATTTTCATTTTATATAATATATTATTTTCACTTTCTCCTCTTTTTATTTATTTATATATATATATATATATATATATATATATATATATATATATATATGTGTGTGCACATGTGTATGTATATGTATATGTTTTGTATTATATATTCAATTATTTTATTTTAATTATTTTCAATCAGTTATTTTATTTTCAATTATTTTCTCTTCTCCTATATATATATATGTGTGTGTGTGTGTGTGTGTGTGTGGATTTTATTCTAATGTATTTCTCTAGCTGTTACTCATATTCTCCCAACTGCCACACATGAACATTGGTTGACAGTTCTATCACTTCAATAATATAGATCTCCAAAAGATAGATTTTCTAGGTTAAACGTCTATATTTTTTAAAAAAAATATTGTTTGGTTAAATTTAAACCATTCTGTAAATTTAAACCATTTGTAATTTCAGTGTCATGAGACAGGTATTAAAAACTTACCTGCCAAAATAAATCGTAATTTATAACAGTTTCAATGATGTATTAATTTTTTCCTTTGATATATAGCATATTACTCTGTATACTATATGTTGAGATGTTGTGAGTTTCCCGCGTGTCGGTGTATGAATCAAGACAAACACAGTTGTAGAGGAAAATACTGGTATATTCATAAAAGCAATTAACAATAGAGTGATTAGTAGAGCGAAGGTTGGTTAATGTTTAACAATATCCAAAGTCTATAGTCCAACGGTATGTACCGGGTAAGCTTATCTGGACTGCTAAGATATTCAGCCCCCCCCACGAGGGTGTCATGTGGCACAAGGCCTTTTTAACGTGGGCATTCCCGAGCCATTAGGCTCGGGCCAAAAAATAGTTTATTTGAACCCGTAAAAAACGGGTTCAGGGCTGGTTTTACCTCCCCAAGGAGACTTAAAATTTCAGCGTAGCCTCCTTCGGGTTCCTCCGTCCGGAGACAGAGAGTTGAACCGATCAGTCGCTCAGAAAATATCTGGACTGCTAACCCTGACTCTCCCCCAGAGCTGACTTATATAAGAGGGACCAGTCCATTACTAGTTAGAAGGTGGGTGCGCCCCAACACTATATATTGAGCTCTCTTTATGGATCTATCTTTTTAATATTTTATATTAAAAAGACCTACTTGGATTATCCTTTCCACTTACAGATTTGATATTATTATCTATATATATATATGGCCTGCAGCATGAAAATGATTGTTGCCACTGAATATTGACCTCAATGTCAACTTTTATATTTATATATGCTCTATCTTTGATATTGAGCACTTTAATCCATAAATATAGCATACCTCAAAAATATAATTTTATTATATATATATATATATATGTGTGTGTGTGTGTGTGTGTGTGTGTGTGTGAATATGTATGTGTCCAAATGTAGTAGCTGCCACTTGACCATGTTAGTAAAGTGTTTGTTTTCAATGTACTAAGGAATTATTTTTAACTATGTATGGTCGCCAGCTAGTCACACAAATATTCTTTTGTCTTTGGGTATGTTATGATGACTGCAGCATTGGAGAATAGAAAAAAATTAATTTATCAACTCCTCTGGTTTTGGTTGATTTTCCATCTTTTTATATATACATTGATAGATCCACTTTGAAAGACTGCTCACTTCTCATTGGCTCATGAACTTATATCCTGGTTGTAAAAGCTTTTTGATTGGTTGGTCATTTTTAGAAATGGGGAAATTTTGGTCTCTTTGTTATTTGTTTATTTCTTTTCTTACATCCTGATTGTGAGAGTTTTCTGATTGGTTGGTCGAACCATGGCTTTGTTTGTCTGGTATATTTATTATCAGACTATTCTTAGGGATGGTGAAGTTTTGGTTTCTTATTGTTATTTATTTGTTTCTCTATTACTACAGTTTTCACAATATGTATTTTATCACATTTACTGCACTTTTTAAGTTTTATAGAGAAACAAATGCAAATAAAACAATTTTAAATTTTCTATGCTTTTATGACATTTACCTGACTAAGATATTTTTCTTTTATAACATACCTTACTTGAAAAAGTCATTTGCTGCTTCTTAACAGCATTATGTCTCTTCAGAGACAAAATGGCACCTTTTGTTTTTGGTTCTTTATTATTTTTTTGTATATATCTTTTTTTATTTTTGAATAAAGGTTTCTCTGTAGACAATAAGTGTGTTGCTTATACCTGGGATTAAGGTGATATTCAGATAGAAAAGACTGTACATAATGAAGATGTAATACTTTGTAAAAGATGCTGACATGATCATTGTTTCTTTATTTTTAAGTAAAAAATAAGAAAAAAGAAAGAAAAAGCATTAATCACTGGGAAATCTTTTTTTGACATAAGATATGCAAAGATCTAGCATTTTCAAAGAAAGTATCCTCCAATCTTTCAATGAAAGCAATGAACAATATAGCATTTTTAGCTTAATCTAGATTGAAGAGTTGTGAGTGTGTGTGAGAATATCTCCAGACATGGACAACAGAAGGAGAATAATCTATACCATAGATTAAATAAAGGGTTCAGTTTGAAATTCTCTGATGAAGGCCAGAGGGCACAACAGCCAAAATATTGTGATGAGAATAATAGACTGTAAATAATATAGAATAGATTCATTTCAGTCTATAAGAAATGTATGTAGTCTCAATTTTCATGTCTTGAATGATTCACTTAGATAATTTTTAGTGATGGGATGATTAATTGGAATTGGAATCAAGAATTGGAAATATCGGAACTGTTTGGGGTATCAGAATCAGCATTGGAGAATTTTTAACCTAATTTCTGATTCCAAAAACGATTCTTTGGATATTTTTCTTGTTTAAAACTTAAATTTTCCATTCCTGGTACTAATGATAAAAATAAACTATCAGTAAAACTAAAATCTATAGGTCATAATAACCCCTAAGTTAAGTATGATGTAAATTTATTTTACTTGTGTATTAAATGTTGTAGGGTTCAGCGTACCTGGATTAAAAGGAGAATTTAATACGGGATACCCTGCCCACAAAATACAACGCAAATTTCAAGAAGAAACATGATAAGGAACGTTTGTAGAAAATAGAACATTGTATATTTATTATCTTGTGAAGAGGGTAAAAAAAAGATTAATGCTTTAATTCATTTAAGCAAAATGTGATTTTGACAAAAATGTCTGTGTTCGCTGTCTTTCAACAGAATAGCAGTGTAATGTCTGTTTCTTTTGTTTTTGTATAGGTGTAAAGGAAAAAGGGGCGATCAATTTAAGTTGAAAAAGAGAGTGTGGATGAGAAATAAAAGATAAGAGGAAAATGTACTTATCGGGTTGAATTGTTTTGGAGTCAGTTGTAAATTTGTTGTTGTTGTTGTTGTTGTTGTTCTTTCCTACTCCACTTTCGGCTCTTAGTGTCAGGTTGAGTTAGTGATGGAATTTACTGTCAGTCTTCTGTCCTCTGCACCCTTCTGACTGGTGACTGACTTGAAACTCTCTATTTATTGTTGACTTTTTTTTACACTGGCTTGTTATCTTTTTTTTGGTTTAGCAAAATCGCCTCCTTTCATTGGTTAGAAAATTAATTTCACACCTTATTGTGAAATCTGTTTTTAGTCGTTTTGATCCGATTTTGCAGGTGTGCAAATCTACTTTGTGTTTTTTAGTTGTTTGTTGGAATGATATGGGATTTGTATCCTATAATGTGCAAGTTTCTATTCAGTACTCGAATTTTCCATAAAGTTTGCTAGTTTAAAGTCTGTTTCAGTTCAAAATAAAATTTTTATTTTTAATTTCTTTTTAAACATTTTTAATTCACCTATTTAATATTATAAATTTTAATTTAATAATTCTAATGAAAATTATGTAATATAGACACAAAATGAATTCACATTGTTGTTCTGCCAGGCTCCCTTTTAAGACAATTTTTGTCAATTTATAAAAAAAAAAAAAATAAATATATGGAATTCCTGCCAATGTCACATTTGATTTCTTCACATAAATTTGACTTTGTGTCACAAATTGTCCTTTTGGTGAGGCAGTTAAATTACAACAATTTGTTTTTATAATAATTTTAATCCATAAAATCATTTTTTAGTCTCGGTTATTGAAAAATTTTTTTGTTTACGTAGCATACTATGTAAAAAAAAATAAATCTTTTCACTAACCAAGACTTAAAAAAGTAAACATTCTTTTTATGAAACTTAAATTTGTTTCTACAAAATTCATGTCTTTCTTAAAATTTTATAGCTTCCAAATCAGATTTTCATTTTTATTTGCTTAAAAAACATAAACATATTTGAAGTTTCCTGAAAAAAAGCTTTTTCACACTAAAGTTTGTATTAAAAAACCTAAAATTTAATTTCCGTCAAAAATTGTATTTCATTTTATTTTACTAATATTTTTCTTTGATATAATTGAACTTTACTGTGTTAAATTATTATGGCATTTAAAATATTTTGGACTTTTTCTCATTTATTCCTCCTCAAAACCAAACATGATGCAAGTTTTATAAGTAGAAGTGTATAAAAAGTTAAAAACAGGTATTTTATCCCATTTTATCTGAAGTGATTAAACTATAGTTTTTTTCCACTTTTAACATATTTAGTTTTAATATTTTAAAAAAAACTATTAAAATTTCATCTTCTAATAATTAACTGAAAAAAATCAATCCCATTTACAATTATTCTTAGTTGCTATGATGATTGATATTTAATTCTTATTAAATATCTGTAAGAAAATTGAAAATTTGCATTTATTTTTTATTCACTGTCCTGCAGGATTAGTTATGCCTTGCACTTTATCAAAATATATGCAAGCATTAAACCACAATACATAAGATGATTAGAATATTATTGTTGCAATATTATAAATATATTAGGTTGTCTCTTATTTTTGAAGTGTATGCTGAAATTGAATAGTTATGCCTAAATTTGTTCATTGAAAAATGCCACATATAAAATTTTAAGGAGATTGTATAATATTTAGAGGGTGCCTTTGCTTGTTAAAATTTAAAAAGGTGGGAAAAAAAATAAACACTTTTTTTTTTTACAATTCATAGCAAAGCATTATTTGTTGAATCTTTACAAGTTATATACATCAGAAAACTAGAAACATTTTTTTTATCTAACAGGGAAAAATTTAAATTATAACCAGTGTTTATTATTTTCAAGCCCCAATTATGGCAAGTGTATCCAATGCCAAGCAGAAAAGTGTTGCTTGGAAGTTTTTAAGATTTTTGAAGATAACCAAAGTAAAGCAATATGTCAACTGTAGCTATGTACTTACTTAAGTGATTTATATAAAGAAATTGTTCTCTTTATTGTTTAAATTCTTAACCAATTTTTTAAATAAAAATGATATCTAACTTTATTTCATAAGTTTTTGTATTCATTTTTCTACTAAATGTTTTATTAATAAATATACTTTGTTCATTAGATTTCCCAAACCAACTGTAGGGTCTGAAAATAATGAATTTTAATCATTGTAGGTATCGGAATCAGAATCAGGAATCATATTGGAATTAGAAATTTAGAACAGTATTATATATGAAAAGGTTATAGTTTTTTTGTTTAAATATGTTATATCTTTTGTTGTTGGGATGAACATTTCCTGTATTTATTTTATGCTTTGTTGTTGCTGTTTTAATAGTTCCAGTAGAACAGTTTTAAATTCCTCCATAGTGACAGAAAATATTTTTTTAAGTCGAAAGAAAAAAATCCACTGTACCTTTTTATTCTGGTGTGCTTTTTGAGTTCTTTTCATTGTTAACTTGTTTTTAGTCTTTTATAAAAAAAAACTTTGATCATTGTGTCATCAAACTGTTGTAACTGTGTTATCAATAACAGCAGTAGAAAACCGGAAATGGTTTAACAACAAGTTTATTACCTTTTGGTAATAATGTAGAATAGAAAACTAGAGAAGAGAATGTTTAGCTGTGAATGACAAAATATTTTCAGCAAAAGTTACTGCTACTGCTGCTGCCGCTACTCCTCTTAATGTAGGAGTATCTTCATGTCTTTTGTCTGATGGCCAAGTTCAAACTTGTAGGGAAATATTCTCCCTTACAACAGTTAGCATCCCCCTAACAAAATATTTTGTACCATTAATTTTGGATATCATTTTATTTTTCTGTAAGTTTTTTAAATGTGACTTCATCTGCCTTAATACACACTAATAAGAACTGCTTCCACCTAAAGAGTAAGGATCAGCTACAATAATATTTAAAATTTTATTCTCCATAAACAAAAGCAATTAACATTGTCAGTTTCAGTCAGCAATGTATATGTACCCATGTATTTTTATTTCATTTCAATTTATATATACTATAAAGAAAAAATATTGAAATCATACTATAGTATACAGCAAAAAAAAAATCAATGCTTTTGTGTAGCAAAAGTTAGTCTAGCTAGATTAAAACCCAAATTATAAAAATGCTGTATTTTGCACAACCGATTTTACTTTTGTGGAATTAATCTTAAGAATTTGTCTACAATCTTGTTGAGATCATAAGCTTCTTATAGTTTAAGTTGTCATAGTTTGACAGTTTCTTGTGTGCAGGGTGATAGGCAAGAATATATAGATTATATTAAAGTATGGATTCTACATTCATGTAGAAATTAATCTAGCTGATTTAACAGGCTTATCTTCTTGGTGCCCTCAGTCAATACATTCTGTTCTTGTCTTATTCAGTAAATGGTTCAATAGGTAACTTATTAGTTTTATGCTACTAATGTTGAGATTACAATTTCTTCAGACATTTTTTTTCTACAAAACATAATCCATTCTGTTTTAACTAAAAAATTTATGTTAACAAATTTTTATATTTAAATAATATTCTATGCAGATTGCATCAATCACTGGCTGCATGAATTCTGTATACATTGTAAGCATGCGTTATATATATATATATATATATATATATATATATATGTGTTATAAATTAACTGATTTAAAATATGGTTTCTTCACTACACAGTAATAACCATGTTTCAAAAACCGAAGCTAAAAAGCTTCAAATTTAATTATATAATTACATTAGAAGCATTAGTTCTGTTTCATCTTCAAGCGAATTTTGGAATAACTTATTTTTAAATTTACTGAGTTTTAAACACACATATAAATTCATAATTTCCTGTTTCCAAGGATACAGAGAAATCCAATCATTTAAACAGGGGTGGTAGCGTGTTCATTTTTATTAACTATTGTTGTATCAATTATGAATTACGTTTGAAAAAGAGGTTAAGTTTAGAGAGGGTAGGGGTGTATTTTTTGACGAATTCTGACATCCGTTAAATGCATGTCGTCTGGGTTTGTTTTATTATTAATGACAAAAAATGCCAAAAAAAAAAAAAAACAACCTTTTTTTTTTTAACCTGGCTCTTTAGGTTCATATTTAGGTTTGCGCTACTTAGTGTATTGAGAACTTTTCGTAGTTACTTTTGCTTTACTTGTTTTGGAGGTTTTTTTCTTTGGACTCTGAGTTTGGATTCTGGATGATTGTTTTCTCCTCAATTTCATGTTCTTAGTTCTTTCTTTTTTTATCCCTTTATTTTCCCTTGGGCATTGGTTTGTTCAATTACAAGCCAAAATACCTAAGGTTTTTTTCAAAATGAATATAACTATATATATATATATATATATATATATATATATATATATATATATATATATATATATATATATATATATATATATAATGGAATGGACTAAGTCTGACAATTATTTTAATATATTTATTGTTTATATGTTATTTTTATAGATACAAATATTTAAGTGTATACCCTGTTTATAATAAACAATGTTAACAACATGTACTGGCTTGAATGTCCAAGAAATTTCATAGAAAATATGTCTCCTCTGACAGGAATCAAACCTGTACTCTACATGGCTATATGATGGTTCTGTGTAGGATACAGGTTCGATTCCTGTCAGAGGATACATTAACATAAACATAGCTTTTACATAAATATTTGTATCTATAAAAATATAAACATGACATATAAACAATATATATATATATATATATATATATATATAAAATGGATTTTTGATGGTTGACATTGTTGTAATTCTTAGCTGTTTTTCAATATTGGTTTTCTACATACATCTAAAGAAACACAATACCTAAGGTATAAAATAACTTTTTAAAAATGAATCTTTCTTGAAGCTTTTTAGTTTTAATTTTAAGTTAATAGATTAAATTTAATATTTTCCTATATTTCAAAACTAATTTAAACTGATTGAAAGGAGTTTGTTTAGAAAACCCTAAAAACAAATCACTGATTTTAGCCATCTGTAATGTAATTCTGTTTATTAAAAAATCTTTCAAAAATAAAACCCTTTTCTGAAACTCTATTTGAGGAGTATTAGCTGATTTAAAGTTTAATTAATCTGATACACAATAAATATTATTTACTTTTAGTTTAAAATATTGCATAAATGCATTTTTTTAATGCAGATTTAAGTGTTTATTTAAGGTGTTTATTTAAGGTGTTGACTGCTTGAATGACAGTCAGAAGTTTTTCTAATTTCTTTTTTCTACAGTGGATATATCTGTAAAAATTACTTGGGGGAATATATTGTGAGCAACTTTTTATATATAAAATTTAACTGCCAAGTAATCGTAAAAATTTTGGAAAATATTTTCTGTAATCTGTTTTATTTAAATTTAGGTATTTTGACTTTAAATTTATTATAGTTATTGCACTTATTTTCTGATAATGTCATGTACAAATGTTCATATTTACAAACATTAGCATGTTTATACACACACACGAAAAAATTCTTTTTAGAATATTAGGGGTTGATGATAAGCTTTTATGATTAGTAAATATAGTTTTCACTTAATAACAATATCTGGTACAAATTAATACAAAAATTTAAAAGATTTAAAAATCTAAAAAATTATTCTAATTAAAATTTAAAAAATTAAATTCTTGTAAAAATTCATTGTTTATCAAAAACAATTTTTTTCTTATGAGAATAGTCACCATAATATATCTTATTCATAAAAGTAATTGAAAGCTTTTCTAATTGATTAATGTTTTAATTTTATTGCATGTTTTATTTTATGATTCAGAGCAAATATTCCAAAACTGGGCGTCCCGTTTTATAAAAAAAGGGGATTTAAATTCTCCAATGACTTCTGCATATAACTAACATAAACATTAAGCATTAAAAAAACTAATTTTTTGAAATTTCATAAAATTAAATAAGTTGGGGGATAACAGATGTAAAAAAAAACTTTATATATTTTCACCAAATTTTTATTAAAAAATGAAACATAATAATTTAATTTGTTTTTGAATAAGTCTTGAAATTTTCATTAAAATCTCACAATTATTTGATTCTTGCAAAATTTCCAAATATATGTTTTTCACTGGAAAGAAAAAAAAAAAAATTCTTAAAATAATCTCTGGTCCCACCACCATGCAAAAAAAACAAGATTTTTAACTCAAATTTTTAAAAAATATAGTAATCAAAAAATCCTTTTTTAACAAAAAAAAATTAAATTTGGGGCATTTTTTCACCATAGTATGCTCATTTTTTAGTGAATCAATGGAGGTACCTACATATAAGGAAACTTAATATTGTTGACAATGTTAATTTACCCAAAATATAAAAATCAAGTTGAAAGATTTACTTACAAGTAACTATGTGTAGAATGTAAGAAATCAATTTATTATGTAAATTATAAATATAACATTTTTCTCCCAATTAGAACAATCTTACATGTAAAAAAGAAAAAGAAAAGTAAAATCTTCCAAAACTTGAATGGAAAAGGGGCAGAATACGTGAATGTCAACACAATTGTTCTTTAAATTCAGTTTTCATGTCTAATATCACAATCTGTCTATAGGTATTTTCTTCTGACAGTAAAAGAGGCTACGTGAATTAACTCTCCATTTAGTGGCTCACCTTTAATGCTTAACCTTGAGCAATTCTTACTCTTTGGATGTGAGCAAGAAAGAACCAATTGCAGACCAATGAATCATCAATTTATCAGAGTACAAAGTGGCACAAAACAGCTGGGATATGAAAGAATGGTGGGTATGGACAGTAGATTCCCTAATTCTGAAAAATAGTCAGCAGCCTTTCTCAGTATGAAAAAAGAAACAAAGGTTTCTATTTTAGTCACAGAAATTGTTTTTTTTTTTCATCTTTTGTCCATTTCTTAAGTGTCTTGAAATGAGAGAGAAAGGGATGGACAAGGATCAAAAGGAGGACTTGGAAAAGGAATGCACTGGTCCCCTTTTTGTTGTAAGGTTTTATTGTTATTGGATATTGGAGCTATAAGATCCAGCAAAAATAGCTCATTTTTTTTGGTGGCAGGTGGGGGTGGGGGCGGACTAAGTTGCTTCAGAAGAGATAATGAACTTGTTTAGATCATGTGTATACATTTCTGTATGCATATGTTTCTATAGATTTTCTTCTAAGTACATCTAGATGTTCATATTTATATATGTTTATGAAAGTAAATACTATTTGCTGAGTCTCTATATCAGTGATTCTCAACCACCATGACACAGCATACTAGTGTGTTGTACAATTCTCTTAAGTGTGCCATGAAATATTGTCGCAGCATACATATGCATGTATCATGAAAAAACAGGTTTCACACTAAATAAACTGTACAAATAGTTGAATAGAAACATTGAAATAAACTAAGTTCATTGTGTATTTTTTAATTCTATGATTTTATTTCATAACATTTAAATGTATACATTTTAAAAAGTTTTTTTCCAAATGTGTCATATATTTGTGCACACAAATATCATTGCATTTGCTTGTATTTAGTTAATTAATTTTATAATTGTATGAAAGTGTATATTGATAATATAAAACATATTTGTGATTGTATGAGTATTTTAGATATGTCTGTGTGTTTTTTGTATGCATGTAAAGACAAAAAAATGAAAAAATGAGAGGTAAAGAGAGCTGAAGTAAAACTAATTTTAGCAGAACTGACATAGGTTACTTATTCATTTTGGCCAAGTTTATTCCTTAAAAGATTTACACACTAAAAGATATTGTGGTAGTGTCAATTCCATTCACAAACACACACATACACACATTTACATTAACAAAGATACTGGCATATATTCCTAAATTCTGTCTTGATATTTACTTCCAGAAAAAATTATTACATCCTCCCAACTGCATATCTTTTTGTCATGCAATCATGAGTCATGCTTTTGGTGAACATTTTTGAAAGATGTGTACATCAAAGTCAAGTCTTGAGTGAATGACTTCTCTCTTCTGCTAAATTTGTTGATTCTTGAACTAATTAAAATGCTTCAGTGATCAATTTTGGTTTATCTTCAGAAATGGTGATCAAAAATAAAATTTTCAAGCAGCCAATTAGTGCAATTTCTGAAAGTTGGTTTTATGCAAATTAAAAAAATAAAATTACCTTTAGAATCTGACATGTAAAAAAATATGAGTTGGCAAATTAAAAATTTATGAAACATTTTCTACATTTAGTAATTTAAAGAGTGTTATAATTTAGAATCTTCAAATAAAATAGGAATAAGTTTCCGTTTTGGCAGAGAACACTAGATTTATGTGAAAAAATAAGTGTATGTGTGTGTGCGTGTGTGTGCGTGCGTGTGTGCATGTGTACATGTGATGGCTGTGGCTCTGAATTTCAATAAAAATGTTGCATAAAGTTATTATATTTTTAAAATTTCTTGAATGAAGATTTCTAAAAGATTCACAAAAACATTGAAGAAAATGATGTTTACAAAAAATCTGAAAACAAAATTATCATCTAAACATTTATGGTTCAAATTTAGCTGCTATGAGTTATATTCATAAAAAAATTAATACAAATAACTGGTAAAAATAAATAATGTACACTATTTTAAGTCAAGATAATACTTTAATCTTGCTAAAAACCAAAGAAAAACAATTTGAAATAATTTTTACATTTTTCAAATAACTGACCGCTTTCAAGAAATTGCTCTGAACAAATAGACTGGTCAGCTGAGGAAAATGGAAGCAATAGCACTTACCTCAAGTTGCGAGAAATTATTGCCTTTTCTGTGACATAAACTGTCTGATAACTAGGAAGATAACTCAATGAAGTGGGGAGGGGGAAGAAAGAGAGAGAGAAAGAAAGAAAGAGAGAGAGAGAGAGAGAGAGATTTTCTCTTTTATACAACTTATGGTAACACTCTCACATGATCACTGCAACAATAAAAGGTTAATACAGAAGACAACAAAATTTTTTTGTTAATAAGTATTTCTGCAACCCAAAGGTAAGTATACCGTATTATTTCCCACCTGACCAAGTCAGTTTCTCCACACCTCTTATTCCCAAACATGGCTGCAAATTCCTAGAATAAAACATTTTAATGATATTGTAAAAATTAATAAGGACATGAGACTAAATCTCTCATATGTAAAATTATTGTTTGTTTATCTTCAATTAATATCAGTAAGGTACGTGATTTTGGGGGATTTCTTCAAATGTAGAGCTTTTAGCAATGATATGTCTTCACTCTTATACAGATGCTTACCTTCCTGTCATACAGTTGTCCCATATGTGCACATCATAAGTGCAGCTAGATTGACCACCTGTTTACATTTTTGGGGCAACTATTGACTTCCTCTGAGGTGCAAATTTGTACCTGATAGCTATGAGATCACCTTTTAGGTGAACCCTCTAATGCACCTATCTATTTTCTGGTGTTCTGGTGTATTTACTTCAGTATCTATTAGGGTGACTCCAGTACATATTGGGGTTTCCCCAGATCAACTCCTTAGAACAAAAGTTATTGACATTAAATTAAATTCAGACAATTTTCTATTTCTTGGTTTGAATCATATACAACATTTTGAAGCTAATTTCATTTACTTTTATTAAAGATGGAAAATGGAATGAAATTCATATTAAAATTAAATTTCTTTATTTCAAATTTAGTGATTTGGTACTTTAGCAAAATCCTCAATGGGGATTGCTAAGAGGGTATAAAGGAATAAGATCTTAATAGATTGAGGAGTAACAAAACCCACAAAGCAACAATCTGTTACTTTGGCCCAACAATGGCATTTGACTGAAGGAGAAAGAAATTACACCTTACCTCAAAGGTTCAGAGAGATTATGAAGATTGCAACAGATTGCCAGTTGCAACCTATGGTAGGATTTCCTGTCTATGGTTTGGTAAATTTTCTAAGTTATAAAAAGCACCATATAGGTAGAAGTAGTGACTCTAATGGAAAAAGAAAAATCTAAAAACTGCAGCAAAAAGGACTGCTTTTAATAAGATAGCAAAATATGGCATGTGACCCTTGTAAGTCACATGATTCCCCAAATTTGCATGATTAGTAAAATAAAAACGATCACAAGGAAAGCAGGTGTTTTCTTTTCTCATCCTCCTTTCTCTACCAGTAGCCGTGAAGGTAAGTTTGTTACTCTTTTTCCGACAATACAAAATATGATGTTCAATGTCCAAAAGTTTGGTAATTAAGTAGGAAAAGGAAGAAGACAATATTTTATGAATTAAAAGTAATTTCTGGGAAATGAGTGATAAAGGAGGCAGATCAATCATAAGCGTTTGGTTGCAAACAAAAGGAACAAACAATGACTAAATTTTCAACAGTTTGTATTTGTCAAATATACATAATATATGTATAGTTGTTTGGAATTTGACAAAAATTGTTCATGTGTGGTTCTTCAGTTGCTGTTGGTAAGGAAAGAGATTAGGTGTAAGGGTGTTGTTGGTAGGGCTGATTTCTTGGGTTGATTGGCAGAGATCACATTTGGGGTCAAATGATAGGTCTGGAGTAGATTAGTCTTGGTGAGGTTGTTTGCTGGCAAGATTTTGAAGCCAAACTGCCTGGTTAGGTGGATTGGCTGATTGAGGTCACTTTGGTGGGTTGATTCATGGTAAGATGCATTGGTTACCAGAGTTATGGTGGTCGCAACAAGGGATTAAGTGTAGACAGTGAATATAGTGGTGATGAGTGAGGCCAGGAGCAGATAGTTAAGGTTGGTCAAGCGGAATGTTTATGTTGGATTCTGAAACATTTAACTAATAATATTTTGTACAAGTTGAAAACTTGAAATAAATATTACTTTTCACTACATTAAGTAAAATATTACTAAAAGAAAAATTTATGCTATTTTTTATTCATAAAATATACCACAATGACAAAATAAATAGCACGCACTTGATTTTTCAGTGTATTTATATCCAAAGTGAGGTATATATGATCTGTTTTTATCTTTACTATCTAACTAAGAAATAAATGTCATTCATTTCCTCGGGAATTATTATTTTAATTAAAAGAAAATTAATATCTCCTCCAAAACACACTTCATGTTTAAAAAAAACAAACCAAAACAATAAGCGTATTTTACCAGAGATCAGATTATAATTTTTGTTATTTTTTTCTCTAGCACTTCATATTACTGGTTCCCATATTTTATTCATTTCTATGCTTGACTGGCTCAGGAGATTTTTGTGGCCTAGCATATGGGCTAGAAGGCCAGAGCATACAACGGCTGAAATATTCTGAATATAGCAATAAAGATGAGGACAACAGTTCAAACAATGTAAATAATTACAGTATAGATATAAATAAATGTAAATAGATAGAAATTGACATTTGTTTTCAAAACACTTTCAGATCTTGGTCGTTGCTGATAAACTTAATTTAAAAAATAAAGATGTGTTTTAAAGAATCAAAAAAATGTAAAGTTAAGTGAGAAAAATTGTTAAAAATAATTTTATTGTTTTTTATTTTGTGGAATGTAGTTCAAAGGGCAGAAGAGTAAAACTTTGACTCACTACTAGTTTCTTTCAATTTTGTTCTTAGTGGGGAAAGTAATAGTCCTATTGTCTGCATCTGTACACATCTACATCATCATCACTGTGACTTCCTCCTTCACATTCTTCTTTTCACTGACTATGTATCCACATGAATGCTAACCAAATAAATCTTAAGTATTCATTTATGATCAACACCCTTACCCACAATCCCACACTTCCCACCAATTGTTGCCACCACCAGATACTCAGTTCCTCACCCTACACCTCTCTGATTTTCATGGCTCATTTACTTTGTCTCTGGTGTCATTCCTAATAGGATTGAGTGTTTTTTTTTTTGTTTTTTTTTTGTTGGGTGCTACTGAATTATATTTCTGACTTTCTTTTTGTTGAAGTTTTAAATCTTGCTCAGGACAATTTGTTGGAAGAAACTTTTTTTTAACAAAAACACTTACCACGCCAAGATCACGTGTCTTCAGTCAATTTGGTGCCATACACACTTGGGCAATCATCACTTTCCATTTGTAGCTGAAGATTTTCCCACAGTAGTTTGAAATTGCTTTCTGTGGTAGACTGGTTACAAACCAAGGCTATAGGATCCAGTCTGTCCAGCTAACTCACAGTTTGTGGGAAAAGAGATTGAGTCGTACCTTTTCCCAAGGGTATTTATGCATAAGTGAATGTAACAAGCCCAACTGGAATTTGATCTTTTATTCTGAAACCACAGCACACTTTCTTCTCATGTGTCTTAGCTTATCAAAAATAGATAAGAAAGACATTGGCATGGATAAGATTCTCCAAAATACTAATTAAACTTAAGAATAAAAAAATAGTAACCATAATAATAAAATATGTATTTTAATAAATAAAAAATAATAAACATGTAATATAAAATATAATAAAAGATTAAATAGATAAATAATTTTTGATCTTCAAGAATTTAAATGCAGTGTCAATTGTTATGACTTGTCTTTTTAATTCCTGTTCTTTTATTGTGTCTTAATAATGTTTTTTTTCCTTATATTCTCTCACACTCAGTAACCCCTTGTATTTTGGTGGCCTTATTGCCTTTACTTGGAGTGAAATGATTAAAAAAAATCATCACTTTTTTTTAAAAACCCATTGCTTCCTTGGAGCAATGAAAATGACATCCATTCACTATGACTGTCAACATAAATAAAACAAATACATTATATGTTTATGTGAAGATTTGAGCTTTACTTTTATAAATCATTAACTTTTATTTTAATTTTTAAATTTTGTCAGTTTTAGAACAATATTTTTGACACAATAATTTTTTTTTAAGTATATATATTTTTTGTACATAAAAATTTTTGTAAGTATATATATATATATATATATATATATATATATATATATATATACACACACACACAGCACACACACACACATTATGTCAGGTGACTCTACAAGGGCTACTGGTACTGTATAAATCAGTACTAGCTTCTTCATGATTATGTCATTGTTGACTAAAGTGGTTACCCTAACAAGCTTTTTTGGTGAAGAGTGTTTCACACCCAGCAGAATTAAAACACAACCTGTCAAAGGATGGATTAACCTTAGGGTCAGCAGTCATTTAGCACAATGGGGTAAACTGGGCTCCATATATATATATATATATATATATTAGCTATTATTTATTATATTATATTATTTATACTATATTATTTATTAGCTCCTGAATTTGATTTCAGTTGAGCACTCTGGGAGTGAGGGTGATTTGTAAACAGTGACTATTATAGCTAATATAGCGACTCTTCGCAAAAGTAAACACGTTTAATTGAGTCACTGTCGGTCACTGGGCATGTTTACAAAAAAGTAAACACGCTAAAAATCTACCTCCATTCCTACCGTATATATATATATATTGGCTTAGTGGTTAGAAGTCCCACTGACACCAATTCAGTCGGGTTTCGATCCTAGCTAGAGGCAAACGGATGTTCAGTCAAGACTGATGAGCTGTAAACAGCGAAACAGTCTGTCTGTGGATGACATTATATATATATATATATATATGTATATATATATATATATTTTGCAGTCAGTGCAGTGATAACATGGCATTTATACATATAGGTGAAGGGAATCAGCAGTCATGGGTCTGACAAAGACTAGCTTTTAAATTGGAGCACTAAGTTTTTAAGTTACAATGTCCGAAGTGTGAATATGGCAATGAAGAAGAGGCTAACAGTCTGAGTAATGTAAATAATGCAAGTAATCTCAGAGATATAAACAGACATATGACATCACTTATATAATAGACATATTTGAAATTGAAATGTAGCATTCCAAAAAATGTTAGGATGTAACTCACAAAACTTTTCTCTAGGATAAATTTTGTTCTTGTTAATGACCAAGATGGAAGAAAATATTAAAACAAAAAGTACAAAAACATTAGACAGTTTATCCACAATTTTGATCTTGATGTGCAATAACTTACTGAGAAAAAATACAATTGAATAAATCAAACAATTAGATCTTGTTTGATTAAATATAATAAAACTTCTTCAACAAATTCTTCTTGTCTATATATATATATATATATATATATATATATATATATATATATTACTAAAGAAAAACCAACAGACAGCTTGCCAGATGACCTAACACCATAGACAAGAAAAAATCCCAAATAAGAGTTGAAAAGAGAAACAAAGACCAAAATGTCCACACCTATCTATGCAGACAGAGCAAAAAACACTTCACAATATCAGCAATTCTCAAATGATAGATTGAGTCATTACTCAGGTTTCATGCTCTTGAAATCTTCAGACAGCTAGAACACCTTCTAGTCATCTGAGCATCACAAGACTATGAAAATTGAGTAAGAACTCAAGCAGTCCTATATATATATATATATATATATATATATATATATATGGTTACGTCCGGGGTTTTGTTGGGACTACGATAGCCGGGACGCAACGAGAAAATAAAAAAAAATAAGTAAGAGATCCCAAGGTTCGATATAAAAATAAAGAAAAGAACGTTGGGAGAGGAATTCTCCAATTCCGGACGTCGGCAAACGCAGAGAGAAAATGAACAATTCGCAGACACAGAACAACAGAAGACAACACAAGAATATATAATACAAAGATTTTATTTCTAGAATACACGGAATGTGAATATAAGAAAAAGAAAAAGAAAACTAAATAATACAAGGGATGGGGAGATAAGTTACTAATTAAACAAATATTAATGCGGCGAAATACATACAAATACAGAAATAGCAGACTATAAGATATGGCAAAACATGCAGAAACTTACATGAGGTTGGAATCGATGTCGATTGACAATTATTGGGGTACAATTTGTTCAAAGGATATTTATACACTTCTTTGAAAGTAACGGATGGGATTGACAATGTTCTAACATGAATTCTTGACTGGCGACGTCCAATCCGGGTTGATGGCGAGGAGAACACACAGAAAAATCACGGGAATGTAGCCGACTTGGGTTGACGATGTTGATCTACAATCTTGCGTCGGTCCTTTGGTTTTGGGTGGCATCTAATTCTTCTAATGGAAAATAGCTAAGACGGGTTTTTGGTGACGTCCGACTCCTCTGATAGCCAGCAACTATATGTGGTTGTTGTTACCTTAACACGTCCGAAATGAAAACTGCTATATTTTGAGTCACGTTTTGGCTCCCAAAAAAGGTATGCGTCATTCACGGACCCTGTTAATATCATCCACAGTTATCTGTCAAGCAGTGTTTGTTTTGACCAGCGACTATGGAACTGGTTAACATCATTCACACCTATCTGTCAAACAGCGGACCAGGTAGGAGATGGGAGTAGAAGGGAAGGTTCTTTTCCGAGAACTGGCCCTGACTCATCTGGTTATAAAAACAATATATATCTCACAATCTGCATATTTAAGAAATAAAAAAAAGTTAAGATTCATATGCTTCATCGCAAATACAAAAGGTACTGAAAATGTACTTATAAAATCTGAGGTGAGGGTACAAATATGGGGTTAACGTAACAATATATATAGCAGGACAGACTGGGTTCTATAGCCTTGGATGGCAACTGGTCTAGGAGAAGGGCAACTCTGAATTCAAAACCTATGGCGGGTCGTTTGGGAACCTTGTGGCATTTGGTGCACCGGCTCTCTGTATTCGTCCCTTCAAAAAGTGTGGATGGTCCTGCACGAAGCCTTCACCACTATAATCAAATCTCATGTGCCGGTGTCGGGCTGTCGGTTTCCTGGAAAATGATCTGCTTGACCCTCATATGTCGAATCTCAACGGGAGAGTCGATTATTATTAGATAGATAGATAGATAGATATAACACATTGACATTGAATGAATAAATTAAACAAATGTAAAGTCAAAATAGGAATTGTTAGAATGATCAAAGGGTACAATTTTTTTAGAATTCTTGCAAGTGTACAAGACAGGTTCCTTTATGAGATGTATGAAAGGAGTGGACATAATTTTTAAAGAAACTTTTTTACTTGAAATGCATTTGTATGTTGAGGAAAAATTGTTTTATTCAAACATTTTTTACAATTCATTATAGTTTTATTCTTATTTAAATTTAAATTCTTTTATTATATATTACTTCAGAAATGCATTTGTCTTTCTTATGGAAATTATTTCAGTAATTTTAAATCAGTTAAAAATGAAAAATGATACTTATGTTTAGAATTTCTCACTGCATATATTTTTGCGTGTGTGTGTATATATATATATATATATATATATATATATATATATGTGCAATTATACATATATTCATAAGAAAGTTGGTCAAGATAACAAAGTACATCAAAAAATCATCAGTCTCATGACTGGGTGTGGTCGTAGGCTCACTGTACAGATGAACACCTGACCAGTTCCCTCCACATATATGAGTTGAAAGCCAGGAGGTGTATTCATTCATGGGTATTTGAATTTTGGATGTTGTATGCTCCATCTATCTTTAGGTGATTAGAATTTGAAACTGAACCCTTTATTTCATCCACCAGATTAGATTGTGCTAGTTCCATGTGCCATGGCTCTTCTAGATGTATTAGATATTTCCCTTCAACAACTCCTCCAAGGTTTTGGTTCACCACTGCAGTGGTCTGGTATTGAATTCACAACTCTTTGGGTCTTGGGTCATGTGTCCTTGAGGACATCGTGTATGAATTTTGGGGGTTTATAAACCTAATGTCTCAGCAACCATTTTTACCAGTGCTCATATTGCGATGGTTCTGTTATTATTATTGCATTGAATATGGCAATGAAGATGAGGATAAAAGTCCAAGTAATATAAATAATGCAAGTAAGTGATGTCATGTGTAGACCAGTTTCACAGAGCTTGACAACATCAGAAAATTAATGTTTCATATATTTTATCTATTATTTTATATACATATTAAATATTTTATACACATTTTAAAATGTTCTCACCTTTTGTTGTTTCATTTGTATAATAATAGTATTTTACGTTTTACTTTCCCATGAGTGCTGTAGAGTATTTTGATATTATCTACTAATATTTATTTCAGGTTATTTTGGTTGTTTGTCATTGATGATTGATATATTCTCAATTCAATATATATCATATCTAGATATTCTCAAACCTATAATAAGCCGAAAGTTTTGGGCCACACTCTGGATTTAATAATTAGCAAATTTTGGGGTTTAATTAACTCCTACTAAGCTAGGATGCTGAAACTATTTAATCCATTAGTATACAGCATCCTTTTTTTTTTTTAGAGAGGGGGCTAATTAAATTTTTAAATTTGCCAGCCTTAAGATTATCATTACTCAGTAAAGTAGATTAGGCAAATGAGCTAAAATCTTAAGGAAGATTTATGCAGTAATGGGTTTATATATCATCATCATCATCATCATCATCATCATCATCATTACTACTGTTATTATTGATTATATGATAAAACCCTTCAGGAAGTGAAAGTCCCTCTGGCCTGAAACAAGATAGTAAATTCGTTTTGTAAAAGCATCCAACCTTCACTTTTTAGGTGACAATGAAAATTTTTACCTATAGTACACACATACATATGAGATGATATCTCAATCTACACTAGTTTAATTAATTTTGCTCTTTAAGAAAATGAACAACAGGGATAGCAACTCAAATAAGTGTGCTCTAAAAATAAAGTTCTAGTAATAAGAATATATATATATATATATATATATATATATATATATATATATAAAAATTAATTCAAAAATTATAACATAAACATGTTATAAAATCACTACAAAATAGCCATTTTGTTTCAACGTGTTTAGGTCTTATCAAGATGGTGTTGAATGTAGAATAATATATATATATATATATATATATATATATATATATATATATATATATGCAAAAATAGATTATTTGAAATCATTCTGGTCTCTCTAGCATTTGTTCATTTATTGTCATATTTTGTACATATTGAATTAAAAGTCAGCTAGAGTTGACACTGGAGAGGAACAGAATCAATTAGATGAAATTAGATGCTAAAATATCTGCTATTGATGTAAACTTTGATCACTAAGTCTGACAAGCTATTCATCCCTCCTGAGAAAATGAAAAATATTGCCAATCCTAACAATAACTTTGGTGTGTTTCTATATGCCCTAATTTCAATGTTTGTGTGCATGGGGGTGGAAAGGGTTTATATGTGTGTGTACTGAATGATAGTTGGCCAAATGTGAAACGTTTGGGATTGGAAGGAAGGAATTAGAGAGAAAAGTTATAAAAGTTATAAAGTTATAATATCTGGAATGGATCTATATAGCCCTTTTCTTTCTAGTTTTGATAAGGTTATGTAGTTTCTATGCAGCCCCATTGGGTGATGAATTGTTTTTCATTCTATAACACAGATGAAATATCTATCACAACTCTAGCCTTATTTCTATAGCAAATGTTTTGGCATGCTACATACATCAGTTCCAACTTGTTATAAAATAAAATAAGACATATTTTCGGGGGATTTGCAGGCAACAAACTAATATACTCAAGAGCGAGAGTCGATATGAACGGGACAAGGCCCCTCACAAAATGACCTTATTTACGCAACATTTATTCCCACGCACAAGGTCCAGTTGAAAAATAAAATAATATTTTAAAGTGTTTCTATTTTTGACCAATAAAATGCTTTCCTCCTAATTTACTTGCGCCATTTTACTTCCCTGTCAATCCATAAAAAAACGCCATAAAAGGGGTCACACGGAAGTGCAACGGTAGTCAACAGGAGGCCAGGAAGAGACCTGTCACGGTCAGACTGAGCGGGTCAGCAGCAGCCAGCAGCAGTAGTTTTGGATGCCAACCAGTGTGAACTACTAAAAGAGATCAAATCCCAGATCATCCCAAAACCACACGTTCCTCCAAAATAAATCACGAAATTTTTCTACTGTTGTCATTTTCTTTCTTTTAACCATACGTTTGTTTTAACAAACTCTTCTGACCTTCACAGCTAATCCCTGCCATGCCATATACACTGGGACAAATCATACTTATCAATTTGTATTCCATTAGTAAGGAGAAAGTTCCATTCAGGCAGCTTCTTCACAAGAACCACTGCTTTGTGGAACAGGCTTCCTGATCACTATAATCTTTACCTCTTCAAGTCAAAGGTTAACCAATATTTTTCCTACATATCCTCATAAAATTAATTTCTTACCTTCTCCTCTTATGTCCCATACAATGACCTCATTCAATAAGCCTCTGCTTTGAGTGCTTCTCGGGCCTTGTATAGGGCCCACAATTATTAAAAAAATTTACTCCACAAGATAAGAAGCTTCCTATGCTTAATCTTTTCTCTTATATTTCATTCCAGGAATTAAGATAAAAGCAGATAACATTTTCACTTTATTAAAAACCTCTCCTGTTTTTTCCATTATGATCCAGAATGAAATATTGTTTTGAGTTATAATGTTATTCATTATAGTTTGATGATGTATTGGAGATGATTTTAGTTTAAACATTAATATACATTTAGTTTGGGTGTCAGTTTTATATAGCTACTTCCAAAGATTCGTTAAAAAATGAATATACATGGTGAAAAAAATGTCCCAGACTTAATAAAACTGTTTTATTGACAAAATCTTTATTAAGAGCAAAGACTAATGGATTTTCGATTATTAAATTATATTCTTTAATCCATTTTAAGATCATTTGAAATTTTGGTTAAAAATCTTGTTTTTCTTGCATGATCATAAATTAATTAGTATAGGAAATTTGAGCACCTTTTTGCTGTGAAAAACATTGATTTGGAAATTCTTTCAAAAATCAAATAATTGTCAGATTTTAATAAAACATTCTGGACTTATTCATAAATGAATAAAATTATTTTAGAAAGTTTCTTTATTGGAAAATCTCAGTAAAAATATTTTTTTTACATCTGTTAACCCTCTCCCCTATATTTAATTTTATGAAATTTCAAGAAATTCATTTTTTTTAGTGCTTAATTTTTAGTTATAAAGGCACAACTCTGGAGAATTTAAATCATCAAATTTTTTTTGTCAAACAGGACCCCTAGTTACTAAAAATCTGCTCTGAATCATAAAATAAAAAATGCAATGAAACTAAGACATTATTTTATTAAAAAAGTTTTTATTGCTTATTATGGATACTGTTGTCTTAAGAAAAATATTTTTTCACTGATTTTTACAAGGATTATTTTGGGATTTTACTACATTTCAGTGGCCCCTCGATTTTAAAAAGAATTTTGTATTTTTTGTGTATAAACATGCCAATTTTTGCAAATACGGACGTACATAACAAACATTATCAGAAAATGAGAGTAATAGTAAATTTAAGAATCATTGGTAATTTTTTATCATTCCTCAACAAGTGTTTTTGTGAGACTATAAAGTGAAAGTACCTAAAATTCAATAAAATATTAGATTACTTAGAATATATTTCTAGAATTTTAAGATTACTAAGAAGTTAAAAAATTATATAAAAAAGATGTTCAGATTGTATTTGACAAGTAATTTTTACAGCTATGTGCCCTTTATTTAAAAATGTCAAACATTCAGTTATCAATAAATCTGTCAACAGCTGATAAGAACACTCACCTCTGTGTTAAAAATGCTTTTCTGTGATATTTTAAATTAAAAATAAGTAATATTCACTTTAATTCAGATTTAAATCCTCCTTAAATAAAGTTTCAGAAAAGTATATTTTATTTTTGATAAATTTTTTGATAAAGAGAATTATGTTGTGTTGACAGATTTGTCAATGTGGCTGATTTTAATGATTTAAAAAAAAATTCCAATCAATTTAAATTTGGTGTGAAATACAGTAAAGTATTTTGCTTATTGGAAATATTAAATTTAATCTACTAGCTTGCAATTAAAACTAAAATAAAAGTTTCAAGAAAGAGTTTTCATTTTTAAAATGCATTTTAAAACTTAGTTATTACTTTTTTTTATTTTTGAGTTATGTAGTTTCACATATACACAAATATTTCTTTCTCTCTCTCAGTTTATTCATATCTATCTATCTATCTATCTATCTATCTATCTATCTATCTATCTATCAGAAAAAATTCACTTGCTTTTCTCTGTAATAAGAACTTTATTTTACTTAGAGTATATGAAATATACAAATGATCTATTGCTTAACTTAGGTAATTAGACATACCACAAATCCATTAGCAGGAAAAGAATTGGAAACTTGATTGCTTCAACTCTAAGCACCATTATTGAACTCAGATATGCTAAATAAAGGTTATATTTTAAATTTGAATAAATAGTTCATTAATTTTATTCTATTTTATTTTATTTTTCATTGTATAGTCAAATGGTTAGGATAACTGGGATAAGTTGTTTCACAAACATCTTGCAGATTACTTTACCTAACATCATGGCTAATTTCAATTTTATGATTTCTTGAACTTAAAAATAAAAATTCCTATCTGAAGAAACAAGAAAAATGAAACAAAAGGCAAAATCTCTTATCTTCTCTTGGTTATTCGACCAACTTGGCCATGAAGGACAAAAGCACTATTTGTGCTTTGTTAGATCAGGAAGTTCTATGCAGCCAATTTGGTCTAAGGCACATCAGATCTGATGATGTTTTCCCCTAGGGGATGCAGGTTCAAATCCTGCCAGAGAATGCATATTTTTCTAACAAGATTTCTCAAAATATTTGTGCCAGTAGAGGTAAATAAATAAATATACTGTTCAATAAATAAATAAAAACAGAGCATCTAATCAAATATGAGTATCCATTTAAAAAATAATGTTTAAACAAATTAATTAATATATATATATATATATATATATATATATATATATATATATATATATATATAAAAAGAAAACAACAGTATGTAAGCTGCCACATAACAATTTCACTAAAGGGAAACAGGTGTCCCTTGACATGCTGACACATAGAGATGACCTAATCATTACATAGGCTGACAAAGAGAGTGCCACAGTGATCTTGGGAATCAAAGAATACATTAAAGAGGCCAACAATCACCTAGCTGACAAAAAAACCTACAAAAGCCTACCCACAGACCTGCTTCCCAAATAGCAAAAAGAATTAACAAGCTGACTAAACATGATGCTTCACAACAAACTGACAAAGAAACATGCACAACACTTACACCCACAAACATCACACCATCTGCTTTTATTTCCTTCCCAAAATACACAAAAAGAACAACCCAGGAAGGTTGGGTCATTTCATCATTCAACTGTTGCACAACCAAAATTTCCAAATACATAGACCCTATATACAACCCCTAGCTAAGGAAGTAAAATCTGACATCACAGACACAACAGACTACTAAAAAGAATTAATCACATACAAACAGTGCCAGAAAATGCTACTCTATTATCTATGAACGCAAGATCACTTTATTCAAACATCAAACATATTGAAGGACTAACCATCCTTACAGAAGCACTTTTACTAAAAGAAGAAAACAAGACCCCCCCTCCTCAACAGAAGTTATCATAAAACTCATGGAACATATTCTTACATTGAATACTTTCAACTTCAATGGAGCAAGTAAGAGGCTGTGCCATTATATGCTACGATCTTCATGGGAAAATTTGAGGAGACACATATCTATCCCTTCATCAGTAGTGACTGGGTTTTCTATGCAAGATATATCAATGGTATGTTCTTTGGATACACAGGCAGTGAGGATAAACTCACTGAATTTCTTATGACCCTAAACATGGTACATGACTCAATTAAGTTTGACTATGAAAATTCCACAAGATTGGTAACATTTTTAGACACCTGCACTTACATAGATAAAAACAGAAAACTACAAATGACACTACACACTAAAATTGCCAACACCCACATTAACTATCTACACTTATATTTTCCCACTCTAAACACCTTAAGGAGAACTGTTCCTACTCACAAGCGCTTACAAGGATATGTTCCAACAATGAAGAACTAAATAAACACACTCAAAATCTCTAGCATTAATTCACAACATGTAAACAACACCTAATCAAGGAACAAATAAATAAAGCAATTTCCACACCTGGAGAAGACACCCAAATGTACAAAATTAAAAATAAATCCAGATGCATCCCTCTAGTAACCACTTTCAACACTACTCTTCCTCCACTATCTCAGATAATCAAAAGTTGCTGGGGAATACGATATCTTAAACCAGACCTAAAAATTTTCTTTGAGGAACTTGGCCTTCTAGCATATTGTAGACCTAAGAACCTTAAGGAAATTATAAGTAACCAAATTTCAGATGATAACCACATTAGACACACCAATTCATTCACTAGCTTAGTCACTAAATCTACTTTCAAAATCTACCATGACTAAATGTAGAAGTCACAACTTGTTAGAATGCACACTATGCCAGAAACAATATGTGGAAAAATCTGAATGGCCCTTTCATTACAGAATTAATAATTATCATAATTGAATTAAGTCGGCTTCCCATGAAAGATTATTACCTGTAGAACAAAATTTCTGCCTATAAAAACATGATTTTAAAAGCTATGCCAAATTCACTATAATTGAAAAATTAGAAATAGACAGAAAAGATAACATTAGAAAAATTTTAGAGAACCATGAAGACAAATGGATTTTCCACCTCAAAACACTCCATTCAGATGGGCTTAATCACAAATTTAACAACATAGATAGAATTAATATATAAGCCCATAAATCAAGCCCTGCCCACATTTCTCACCCACACGGGGATAGACATGCTTGCAGAGGTGTTGAGGTCTCTGACTTATATGCACACCCATACTAATATATACGCTTACATGCATCATACACACTTCCTGAAGAACTAAATGATGACATAAACTTAATATAGGCACATCCCCTTCCCAGGAACCAATAAAACTGTCAAAATGACCAAGAGAAATTTAGAGTCACATGAATTTACCCAGCCTCTATCTTAAAAATTACTTGAAGGCCTTTTGACCAACACAAGGACTGACAAAAATTAACGCTAAAAAACAAATGAAAACTACAGATAAATTTCTTTCTGTAGTTCACTGCTACAACAAGCAGGAATTTTTTTCTTGATGATTTCATGCTATATATATATATATATATATATATATATATATATATATATATATATATATATATATATAGTCATAGATATTTTTTTTATAATTTCAGCTATATAAAAATTGTTATGTGTTATAAGAAAGAAAAGCAGGAACAAGATATAATAAAGATATTGAATAATTGGAATGCAACTTTAGGAAAAAGTTGAACAGAATTCATAGAATAATAAAAAAAGAAATTGAAAAAAATGGCAAGATAAGAATAACAAAAATAACTGGCTTTAAGGATGTCACTAAAAGAGATTTCATAAAAAATAAAAAGTAAGAAAAATAAATTGTCTAGCACAAAAATATTTGAAAAAAGTTGGTGTTACAAATGTAAACAGAGAGAAAAGATACAGAACATTATTTAAAAACATGAGAGCAATCAAACTAATCATCACAAAGGGAAACATTTAATTTGAATGAAGAAGTACATGAAAACTAGTAATTTTTGGTGATGAATTTAGAACTACATTGGATGGACCTGATAGCTAAGTTAGAGGTCTGTCTGGGAAACAGACAACCAACATGACAGAAGACAACCTTGTAAGGGAAATAATGTTTTGGGTTACTATTTAGGCAGTATAATTATAGGTCTCTTCAAAATTGATGATAGCAACAAGGTAAATGTAGAGAATTATTGTAAGTTCTCGGATACAATGTTTTTTGAATGGCACAGGTCACAACCAAATATTTTGAAGTTACAGTGTATATTCATAAAAGACAATGTTTATTGACATTATGCAAAGTTGGCTATTGCTCACCTTGCCAAAAAAAGCTTTCCAAGTCACCAAATTAATGGAATCAACTCCTCAGCCTCTCCACATATTCATCCAATAAAAACTTTGTGGTTGATCATTAAACAGATGCATATGAGAAGGGAAACAATATTTTATTGCGAAAACCTTGACTTGCATCCTAAAATCGTCATTTTATATATATATATATATATATATATATATATATATATATAAACACACACATATATACATATCTATCTATCTATCTATCTATATATATATATATATATATATATGCGCAATTGCTTAGGGGTAAAATCTCCAACTGATACCAGATCAGTCGGGTTTTGATCCTGGCTTGAGGCAATCAGATGTCTAGCCACACTGATGAGTTGTAAAACAATGAAGCAGTCTGTGGATGACAGAATATATACATGTTCCTGAAAAATTTCAGTTGAGCTCATCGGGGAGAAAAGTGAATTTGTAAATAGTGACTATTACTTCAGTTGATGCAAGACTCTTCATTAAGATGAATCAAGTTCTCTAGTCACTGGTGTGTTTGTCTAAAAATAAATACATCTAAATTCACCTTCATCCCTGTCGTCTACTAATGGTTTAGGGGTAAAATCTCCGACTGATAAGAAATCAGTCAGGTTTCGATCCCAGATTGTAAAGATCTTCAAATCAAGGCTAAACAGTAAGAATCTAATAAAAAGTATAAATTCATGAGTAGTATCTATATTGGGGCACTCTGGACCCTTCCTATATTGGATAAGAGAGAATCACAGTATTGAAACAGTTGTGGACAATGTACAGTACTCTATAATGCAAAGATGGTACTAACAATGTTGATAAAGTGAAAAGCTAGGGAAAAAAAGAAACTATAGTCTTAACATCTTGTGTCCATAAAACAATGATAGGCTTTATGAAATGCATGTTACAATAATAGGCTTTATTAAACATATGTTACAATAGTAGGCTTTATTAAACATGTTACAATAGTAGGCTTTATTAAACATGTAACAGAGCAGAGAAAGGATTATGATTCTTATTCAAAACTCTAAGGCAATTGACAAAAGGTCATTTAATATGAAAACACTAATTCAGTTTAACAACCTTTATTTACTACTCAGTTTTGACTGTTAGAAAGTATACTATAAAATGAGTTTAAAATTTATAGTGTAGATCTTTTAAGTATCATGTCATGCATCATTGTATGATAGATATTACTTCTGTAAGCTAATGATTTTATAAATATATAGTTTTACTACTGTGATTAAAAATGTGAAAAACTTTTAGAGCATATGTCTAAAGTTATATATTTATATCAATTGATTTGTTAAAAATATTGCTCTATAATAAACTAGTAATTATTAGCTTATGGATTTTACAAGTAAACTTACAAATAATTTACACATACAAGATAATGAGGATACATATACTGAAATCATTAATTTTGAAATCCTATTGAAATTGTTGTAATGAATCTCAGCTGGTCTATTTGTTTTCTATATGATAGAAGCACACTGTGATATCAGCTTTTAGTTTCTTAAATATTATACTATAGCATCAAAGACTATACTAAAATTCTTAATATATCTTTGTGTAGTCCTACTGAATAATACAGAATAATGGAGGAAGGCAATGTTTTACAATAGTGTGGAGTGTAATGCCTGGCTGAGCGTGCAAATATTGAATCTTTGGTTGTTGTTGATGTTAAAGAGCCTCTTGGTGTATGATCATGTTCCAAGCAAGAATTCTACCTTCTACCCCTCAGAGTCCTGCTTATCCAATTGACAGGCATTTCGCCCAGACTTTGGTTAAAAGAATCAGTGGAATGAATGGCGAGATAGTAGTGGCATGGAATCAACTTCTGTTAGTCGGCCTTTTCCTCTTGGTGACAGTAGTTGCATCTAATTAACATGTCCAAGGGGACATGTTGTCATGGTAGCTATGGAGAGAAGGGAGTGAGAAATAGAGAATTGCAGGACAAGGAAAAGAAATGATGAAATGATGATAATAGTAAAAAGTAGAAGAAAAAATGGGGAGGATAAGCAACTTAAGAAGGTATGATGGAGAGAAATAAAAGAGAAGTAAAAAGGGAAAGAAGGTAGATAAATGGGGTATAAATAAAGAATTAAAATAAAGATGAAGAAAAATTGAAATAAAGAAGGAAAATAAAAGAAGACAATATATAAAGATTTTCTTTATTCTCAATTTTCTTCATTTATAATTAATAGAAATTGTGAAAAATTTAAAAGTGGATAATAATGAAAGAGAAATATAAGGAATAAAATTGTAAAAGAAGAAAAAATCCTTAATAATAATAATAATAATAATAATTTAAAAAAAGAAAAGAAAATTCAACAAAAAGAAAAACAGAAGAACTAAAGAAGGAAGATGATTACAAAATATTACCTCTGTCCAATGATAGTTGTTACAGAGGTTGTACAAAGTAAGGATGAATTTGTCAAAACTAATATTGGTTCTTACTTGGCAAATCCTTGTCTGAAATTAGTTTCAACAAGAAAAAGAAAAGATGATAAAAAGAAATCAGAAAGAAAGGAAATTTTAAGAGGTTGATGAAAGCAAAAGAAGTTGAAAAAGAAAATGTATAAAATAAAAGCTACAATATGAAAGAAAAAAAATGTGAAATAAAATAAAAATAAATGAGAAATTGAAAGTACACATGTGAGATATATTTCATCATAGGTGAGTTGATTTTAGCTTGCATGTGTGTGTGTGATAGATAGATAGATAGATAGATAGATAGATAGATAGATAGATAGATAATCTAATGTTATATGATTATTCCTCTTCATTTCATTATTCACCACTTGCCCTGCCCATCACCTACCCATCTCCCTACAGTGTCTTCCACCAAAAGACAAAATGCTGTAAAGGCAGAATCCCAAAGTGGTAGAAATTGAGGGTAGAGATGGATAATGGTTAGGGAGGGCTGGACAATTGACAGTGGCTAGGACTTATCACAGACAACAGCTGCTGCTTCTGCTGCTAGGGCCAAAGCTTAGGCCAGTACTGTCACTACAATTACTGCCACTACTGCTGCTACGGCTCACCATGCCCCGAATTGTTCACTGTTCAGGCCTTTAAACCTCTGTAGTCATTGTTGTATTGGACAAACTTGCCACAACTGTTCACTGTGATTTTGAAGGGTCATTTTTTGGCAAGAAATGTGAGGTATAAACATTTTATTTCTTTTTTTTTAAATCAATTTTAATTCTCTTGTCTTTTTCTGAAAAACATTCTGCATTTGACTTTTCTTTCCATTTCTCTTTTCTGTTATTCCCCTTCACATTTATCCCCCCCCCGCCTCTCTCTCTCTCTCTCTCTCTTTTCCTGTCTCTCTCTCTCATGCACACTCTCATGCATCTTAAGTCTTTATTTTCTATAAATTGTTCTTTCTTTTTTTCTTTCTTTCTTTCTTTCTTTCTTTCTTTCTTTCTTTCTTATACTGCTTCTTATTTCTTTCATATCCATTTTATTGCTTACCTTCCTTTTCTTTTTTGATTTATATCTCTTCTTTTCTTCAAACACTCTGATTTTTGTACCTCTCTACATCATCATTTTTCCTTTCTCCTTTTTAAGCTCTTTTGTCATTTTCTTTTTAATCTTTTCCTTCTTAACATTTCTTCTCTCTTTTTCTTCCTATGTTTTTCATAACAATTCTTTTCTCTTTTTCTTCCTATGTTTTTCTTAATGGTTCTTCTCTTGCCTTTTTATTAATTTTATTTGTTTTTTTCTAACTGATTCAAAATTCGATGATTTTGCTACATCTCTCTTAAAAGCAAAAAGCCTCATTTCTTTTGCCTTTTCAAACTTCCCTCCTATTTACTATTGATTATTCATTCAACTTATGTTTTTCTAATTACTTTTCCAATTTTCTTAATTGCTATTTTTTATGATTTTTTAAAAATTTCATTTTTAGCACTTTTCCTCTTTTAATTAATGATTCTTTTGAAAGTCTAGCAAAGTTGAGCTTTAAAAATATA
>CAHIKZ030004896.1:9332500-9335000 GCA_903632075.3 Acanthosepion pharaonis | reverse complement strand
TATATAGGTGTATTTTATTTTTAAGTTACTATATAGTAACTTGAAATAAATTACACACACACATATATATAGAGAGAGATGCTGTGTACATTATGTTTTAAATTTACCTTTAAATAAAGTTTGGAAATAATTTTAAGTTCCAATTTGTCACCGATGCTAAGGTTAGTGCATTTTCTTTTCTCACCTTCATTACAATTCGATGCTAGAGTGAAAGGGTTGAGAAAAAATAATATTGTATAACCAAAATCAGAATAAAATGTTTGAGAGATGATCCCTGTGTGTACACGACAATCCCTCAAATAAACAACAGTGGTCAGTTCTAGAACTAATAGACTTTGCTTGCAGAATTTTGAGTTTCAGCCGGACACTACAATTTCTGCAGATTTTGTCTGTTAAATTCAGAGTCTGTTGGTTCCAGGACTGTTAATTCAAGGTTTTACTGTAGATATTTTTAATTCCATCTTTTTTCTCTTATGTTCTTTTCACCTACTTACATTTCTTTTATTTTCTTTTTATTATTTTTCTTGATGCTTTCTTTCTCTTCTTTTTACTCCTCTTTCTTCTTTATAATATTTTCTTTCTTCATTCATACCTTCTCTCTCTGTACTCTTTCAATTTCTTTTTATACTGGCTTTTTGTTTTCTTTCCTTATTTCTTCTATTTCCTTTCAATCCTTACTTCTCTCTTTTTTCATCATCTTTCCCTTCTCTTTTATAATCTTCTTTCTTATAGAATATTAATGTGAATATATTTGTCACAGTTGAACACCTAAAACTAATGGCTGGCTCACTCACTAAACTTACATTCAGTTTTCATTTCTCTTGATAACTTGTGAGTAATGGCTGAAAGAAATCCAAGAAACTGCATCCTTCAATGTATAAATCATTTAAGCCTCGTTCTTCCTTGACTGGCTTTTTATTCCTTATGTCCCAACTAACCACCTCCTACCCAAAAAACAAAATTTTCCCAACTGAACTACATTCTGTTGATAGATTGGCAAAGTTGTAACAATGAAAAGAGCTTCTGTTTTTGGTTTTGGCATTATTGAACAGGGAGATGATATTTTACTCTTGACAGTTCAGTGGAGAAGAATCTCCTGGTTGTGAATATAAAATTCTATTAATCATAATAAAGGACCTGGACATCCTGTGTCCGTAGGTTACTATCTCAACCTCTTCATAATATGTTTCAGAGTTTGTGTCTTGGAAACAATTTCTTTTCTCTGATAAATATCAGAAATATACCAAGCTTTATGTTGATACAAATTTTTCATCTGGTAATTCTAATTATATTTTTATTTTAATATGTGATTACACACATAATAGTATATAATATATTATTACATTCCAACTGTCAACTTCCTGGAAACTAGAAATCAGAACTTTCTTATGGACATATTGTATTTATATGTAAATTATACACTGAAATTATCTGAATTTATTACATAAAATTGCACATTGTAATCAGATCTTTTACATCAAGATTTTATTTTTGTTCCTTTCTGCTTAACTGATTAGGATTTGATGATAGTCTTCTTTTTTCATATAATCTGTTTGGAAATCTTAAAATTAAAGATTTGAATTTATCTACTTTTTTATCAGTGTAGTTTTAGAAATTTAATTGACAGAGCAACAATCTTTCCTCACATTTATAAAGATTTGATGTTATACACTGTAAAAGTAATATCACATTTCCCATATCATTAGAATGTTGCAGTATTCAATATTTTATATAAAAATGAATATATTCTCAACAGTGTTCAATCAGTTCAATGTACACATAAGTATTAAAATGTCATTTGTGAAAGGATATTAGATTTTAAACCGAAATCATTTTATATTTATTTATTCATTGTAAATTCATTAAATTAATATACAATGAAAACTAAATATAAAAATTGTCTTCATTTTCAAATCCACATGAGGGCTAAAGTTTAGTATTTAATTAGTTTAAGTTGTAGCTCTATAGATATTATTTTGTGTGACTCATTTTGTTGGTGTTATGTAAAGAATAAGAGCTTTTTTTCCTTGTATAAACAGATTTTCTTCAAAATGGTTTCATTGTTTGCAGCCTCACCATTTTAAAAATAGTTTTTGACTATCATTTGTCAGTCAGTTATCAATATTAACTTCTTTCAGTTTTGTTTGGTTTGTAGTTACATTTAAAGGCTTCAATATCTGTAAACAAGTATTTTGAACAGACAAACAACTCTATTTTAAAAGTTAATCACTGCCATAAATTTATCTGACTAATTATATCATTTCCTACTGGAGCAAAATAGATGTCCTTGTATTTAAGACTTAGTAAATAGGAATAATGAAGCCAACCTTGCTTTTATTTCAAGCTTATTCTCTTGGGAAAAGCACAAAGAAAAAATTCTTAACAATATCTTTAACAAATATAAGTAAATATTAGCCCTTCAAAGAATGTAAACTATTGAATTTTTTGAAAGTAGAAAGTAGAGAATCAAGTTTTTATATATACATATTATTTACTCTGT
>CAHIKZ030004896.1:9325000-9330000 GCA_903632075.3 Acanthosepion pharaonis | reverse complement strand
TAGAATTGTAAAGTTGAATTCAAATGCAGCCTAGTCTGCTGCTCTCACTTTGTACTAATGACCTTGGGGAAAACATGAATCTATACCTTCTTCCATTAGTTTCAGTAGCAGGGTAGACTGGGCTTCCTAACCTTGGCTGGCAACAAATCTATGAGCAGGACTATGCTGATTTTAAAACTGTGTAGAAGGCAAACCATGCCATTGTCTTTCTGGAGAAGTTAAGGCAATTTACAGATAATAAAAAGAAAAAGAATCCATGGAGAGTCATGATCACCAGCAACATGAAAGAATATTTCAAGAAAGATTACATTGTCTGGATATTGGACTAAACAATGTACACAGATAAAATATAGGCTTAGATTGAATGTAGTTTATGAAATCTTGCACTAAATTTTGATTCTTTCTGTTAACAAAAAGTTCATTTAAAATTTGAATGCTTTAATATATTTTTTATAAGAAATTTGCTTAAAAGTTAATATTTTTGGAAGGGATTTTAATTATTTCATTAATAGAGTTTTGATATGGATTAGAAATCATTGCAAGAATTACTGATTTCTACTTAGTGATGTCCACTCAAGTTATCTGAAAAAAATAAAATTTATGATGATTAAAATGGGACTTGACATCCAGTCTTAAAATGTATGTATATATAGAAACATCTTTACCATAACAAAATTTAAAAGTTAGGAATATTTATTTAGTTCTTATGTTGAACTAGATGCTTAAAATATTAAAGAAAGTTTTTGCTATTTTACTGTTTAACAATGTTTTGTCAGTTTTTTTACTTACAATCAACCAGTACTATAAAAATGTATAGCTTTTTTCAAGTGTTGATCTATTTTCTTGTTTTTTCAGCTGGCTGCCACACAATCAGTTACAAATTTTCCAAAGAAACAGGCAAATTCTGTGGAGTGGTATTAATTTAAAACTACTTGGATTTAACTATTCTACTAGGAAGATAGAAATATAATGGATTCTATTCAAATCAATCAAATCTGTGAGTATTTATCTGAATATTATTATTAACCCATTTAAAAAAACAAATATATATAATCACAGTGTTCCTTTCTTTCATATTATATATATATTTTTTTCACTATATATATATATATATATATATATATATATATACATAAACATATCTCCCAACTTCAAGTTTCAAGGTAAGATAAATTTATAGAAATTCATTAACAGATTTTTATTTCTTTACACCACATAAAAAATGATGATCATGACTCCAAACAAATTTCAAAAACTTTTCTATACTTAAACATTATGACATGACAATGTTTCAATGTTAATTTTATTTGAAATTATTCAATTTTATATTCTTATAATTAAAGGTATTATGTAAAAGATTTTAGGAAATATATATATAAAATAAATTCCTATGTGCAGATGCATTTTTGTTTGTTTGTAACACTTATCACAATACCCAGACACTAGGATCTGATCCCAGGTGGAAGTGTAGGTAAGCATTATATTGATCCTAAGCACAAATATGACACTCTTCTTCATTTGATACTTAACAAACTCTCGCACATTGTCCATTTAGTATGTAGATCCACATGTATATATATGAGCAAGGACAAAAACTGAACAATGCCACAAGAGAGTCAGAATACTCTCATCCTCCCCTTATAAGGGTAGGTGCTGCCCCAGTATCATAATCTTGAGGATTAGACTTGTTTCTTTTTTTTTTTTTTGGTTTGTTCAATCCAAAGTTGAGGACACAACTGACAAAGCACAGCTGCTACATTTGTATTCCAGCTTAAAATCCAAAAAGCTTCATGCTGATTACGTCCTAAGGTCCATATATAAATAATTTCATCGTTTTTATAGGTACTGTGTTATATATAAACACACACACACATGAATGGGTAGGATAAAAAAATCTACATATACTTGCATGTATGTATAAATATATTTCTTCCTGAGGTGTTATAAATATAGTGCTCAATATTATGAAACAGTATAAGTATATATCTCTATCTATAAAAGGCAGGATGTGTGTGTGTGTGTAACAAATGCACGGCCGCAATTTTCAATGGATTTGCACCAAAATTGACATGCACATGCTCCAAGTTAACAGGAAGGCCAAGACTGACTTTGCATTTCCCAACTCCCATCCATAGTGGAAATAATCGATTTTTTCATGCTTCTATGGCAGTTTTCATGTAGTTTGCGGTCATTTTATACTGGCCAGCATGAGAGCCAACAGCTGACTGACACAAATGTTAACTAGCATGCTAGCATGCAAAAAAATCGATAGCTGCATTCGTCACAAGTGGGAAAAATTTAAATCTGTATGGCACTTTACTCCAATTGGCTCATTCGCTTGCTTAAACTCAATGTTGATTCTAATTCTGCAGTACTGGGTTGGGTGTGGAAAAGTATTTGTTGTTAACATTCTTTTTTCATTCGGTTTTTCCAGTTACGAGTCCTTTTTTAAAGCTGATCATTTTGTTTAGTTCTTTTTTCGTAACAGATTTAATGTTTAGTATAGAGCTTAGAAAAAAATCACAGTGTGAGATAGGCAAGAAGTAAGGCATGTAGCAACATCAGCACAGCAAAGGGAACTCCTTTAAAGGCAAGGAAGGGCAAAAATATTTTAAGTCAAGTGATAGCGATTGCTGTATGAGTCGTATGATTTTTGAATCAAGCACGGGCAACGCCGGGCCATGCTGCTAGTTAGTGAATGTACATATATATCCAACATTGATAGCACAACTCAGAGTTTCATGTAGTTCTTGTGATCTTCAGGTGCAAATATATATACAGACAAACCTTTCCTCAATGGACTAATAGGTGGGGAGGGGTCCATTAAAGCAGATTGTCCATAGATGGGAAGGGATTATTTTTGAGTTATAAAACCACTATAGTAACTACCAGTAGCTATGATCATAATGTAAATACTATAAACATGTATATATGACATAAATAAATATATACTTTAGATATATTAAGCAAAATAACAAAAATAATAGATTTCTCACAGCTACTTTCTCATGCACACAATAATGTATTATACTTTCTGTTTTGTTTACAATTGAAAGGCCAGCCACTTCTGCCAAATTGTCACTTTGAGAACTAATACAACTTGTTCCGCTAAGCCCACAAATTTTGAAATACATTGCTGACGATTTTGATTTTTACTGCAGATTTTTTTTATTTTGCCTGCAGATTTTGTCCGTTGCATCCAAAGTCCATTAATGGGGGTGTCTATAGATGAGAGGTTTATCTGTATATATAAAACTTGAAAGAATAAATGAATAGAATATGAATAAAAAAAGAAATATTGAGTTTAAATTAGTTAAAATCAAATTTCTATAATGACAAATTTAAAGTAAAAATTAACTGTTTAGCAACCTAAAATAAATCTTGTTTTGTCTTGCTAATATAAATTTTGTTCTTATGAAATACAATTCTTTTTCATTAAATAGAAAATCATATCAAAGTTTTGCAAATTACCTTATGTACTTACCAGATTTCTGCAAAAATCTTCTGACTGTTATTTAAAATTGTATTGTACCTGATGTTCTTGTGGGGAAGGCATACTCAAAATTTTACAATTTACCTAATCTTGAGTACAGGTGCAACAAGGTAATGTGCAATAATCTCAGCCACCAAACACACACACACACACACACACACACACACACACACACACACACACACACATATATATATATATATATAAATATAAAAGTGAACATAGAAGTCAACACTTCGAGGCAACAGTCTGTTTCATGCTAGATGCAATCGTCAGGCCACCTGACGATTGCTCTATCTCTGATATTGATCACTTTATCCCATAAATATAGCACATCTTAAGACTATATTTCATCATATATATATATATATATGTGATAGAGAAATGTTCAATTACCTACATAAGAAATGCACATCTCTCATAATCTTTATAATTTACCATTTTATACACCAATGTTTTGTCAATCATTCCACAGAACACAATTCAGCAGCTTATACATTTTGTTTGTTCTTGAAAATTTACAACAAAAATATTAAACACTATTAGATTATTTACAAGATTATAAAAATATGCTAACCAACCACATGCAATGTTTATCAATTTATCAATTTATAAAGAAATAAATATAAAAACACATTTTTTATTCATAAATTTATAAAAATTTACTTTATTATAAAAATATTTGAACCAACTCTAATAATATCCTTATTTACCATTTTATAAAGCTTGAATTGATTACCAATTAGTATATGTTTTACCAAACATTCTAAAGAACACAATTCATCAGCTTTTCCAGTTGCTTTAGTCACGGTGCTTAGTGTTTACTCTTCATTTAAGATTTTTTCATCAGTCAGCACTTGACTAACAAATAATCTATTGGCAGATTTTCTTGGTATTTTTACAAGAATTAGCAAGCATTAAAAGAATTTTCAAAATTAAGTTTTTCAAAAGCATAGGCAGCGGAATAAGAAATTATTGTTGAAATTTCAGGCCTTGGATTTCTATAGATTAGACATCCTCGATTCTAAATCATGATTCTAAAAAAAAATTGGAAAATTTAAAACAAGAAGTAATCTGAAATATAAAATAATTTGAGAAGAAAATGTATAATGTCTGGAAAAATCATGTTTATTTAAATTTTCTTATTCTATAATTCATAGATATTTTATAAAATTATGAATAAAAATCTTGTTTTCATAGTTATTTATTTATAAAATGGTAAATAATAAATATCACATTATACTTGGCTCACATATTTTATAATATTATAAGTAAACATTGTCAAGGGAGTTTCAGTAATATACAGTAATAGTGGTGTCAACAGAAAAATTTTTGAAACACCATTTTTTTGTAGGTACGAAGGTTAAACTTTGCCAAATTTTGACCTGAAATTTTCACTGTATAATGTTCAATCCATGTGATTAATATCTACCACTGGATTAAGCTACAAAGATTCACAGCTCAGGTGGAAGAATCTGTCCACAGGGCAACTATTAGTCATGCACTT
>CAHIKZ030004896.1:9292500-9320000 GCA_903632075.3 Acanthosepion pharaonis | reverse complement strand
GAGTGAATATATGCATGTTTATATGTAGACATGTGTAAGTGTTTATACAAAGAATTGTGTGTATTCATATATTTTTTGGTATATGTGAATGTGTGCATGTTTTTTTTAGGTATGTATGCATGTGTAATTTTTTTTTGTATGCCTGTGTCCATGTGTGATTCATTACAGACTTTTGTGAAAAATATATTTTTCTAGCCAGCTCACCATACTAGTACTAACACTAAGGGAAGAATATTGCCACTACGCCATACATTAGACAGACACTAACACATAGGGAAAATATTGTCACTTCCTCGTACATTAGGGAGAGACTAACATTTAGGGAAAATATTGTCATTTCTTCGTACATCAGAGGGAGAGAAACCTAAACTTGGGGGAAAATGTTGTCACTGCTTTGCATGTTAGAGAGACCAACATTTTAGATTAAGTTGGAACTGACTAAGAAGTTATACATTTTAAATATTTTAAGAACTCATAAATTGGTATTTTTATCTCATGTTAAGTATATTCTTATTTCTTTATTATTTTATTTCATTAATATGTAAAAATTTTTTCTGACTAATTTTGTTCTCTGGGCTGTTTCGTATTTTTTGTTTTAATAATTTCTTTAAACAATAGACATTTATGAAAAAACAGGCTGTAATTATGATTTCAAAAATCATGCTAAGAGAATAATTATCAAATAATTTTTGTATATTTTTATATTTTATTTGAATTTTAAAAAATGTAGTCAAGTCATAAAGTTTTGCTTTTAGCTTTTTGTCAGTGATATTTATGATCAAAAGTGGGAAGCATGTTGTTTTCTACTTTTAATGAATTAAAGACAGAAACAAATTAATTGAGTTTTATCTCTTAAATTTAGTTTAATATGAAAATAATTCTTTGCTTGATTTCAAAATTAACATGTCCAAATGAAAAGAAATTTTACCTTTTTAATAAAATACTTTATCAAGACTTCCTGTAAAATTTCACAATGTTTCAGTTGCCACTTAATAGAACTTTGCTTCCTATTAATACCAACAAAGAAATAAATGTTTAAAACAATGTCTACAAAAGAAGAAAATTGTGGTTAAACTAAAGCAAATCATAAAAGGCAAAAATAAACATATATAGATAAAAATCTTTAAAATATTTCTAAAGAAAATATACACAAGGAAACAGTATAGAAAATGTCTGCTATCAACATATAAAAAAGAAGACATGGAACTCATGCTTCAAGTATGTTTTCTTGAGGGATTATGTACTTATTTAGTGTGTGATTTTGCTGCAGTCAGTATTTACATTAGTAAGGTCAAGTCTCAACAACTTTTCTTTGCTTATACATGTTTTACTTTGATCTTTTAATGTCATTTGTGTTTGGGAAAATCCAAATGAAAACACTTACATGCTTGGGTTATAAATACTTGGCCTTTGTAAATCAATTGTTGTTTCTACTGGATTACTCAATAATTGCATTACAAAATGTTTGATTGTTTGTGTTTTGGTTTAAAGCAATAAGAATAAGCAAGTTTTTATTATCTCTTGAAACCTTTACTGAGAGACTCGTGCTAATAAAATACATGTTAATTATATAAGCCTTCAAATATGTTGTTAGATATTGGAGTGAGTATTAGGACTTTAATATAGCATTATTATCCAGTGGAGCCAAGAAAAATGAATTTATTTCAAAACTTTTCCTTTAGTCTGAGCATTCGAACATTTGAACTGTGAATAAATTCTGATGTCATGTTTGGTATCATGGGACAACTTATTGCTTATGTAGATTACCATACCAAAATCTTCTCTTTGTAGCATTTGAGTAAAAAAAAGTTAGGTTCAATTTAATTCATACCATATTTTTATCTATTTTACAGTCAATTTGCTAGTGATCTTGGTCAAACAATTATTTCTTTGTCTTTCTGCATGTATGTAAATCATCTTGCATCATTGTTTCTGTGTTGTAAAAACTTTTCTATTTGATTTTAAATAATAAATATTTGACTTCATTCTATTTGGATTTGAAATTCATAGATTCAATATGGATTGATTTGTATCTTTTATGTTCTTATTGTTGGTTGTCATTCATTTTTTTATTGATAATTAATGAAATTTTAAAATATACTGGAAATAGTTAATGAGAATAAAGAAAAAAAGCATTAATGAGCAATTATGTGCTAAGTCAGATGAACCTTTGAACCAAAATCTGCAAGATGAAGAGATGGATGATGACAAGGAATAAGATCATGAAGGCTTTAACTGAAACATATTTAGTATTTTCTAAAAATTTGAAGTACCAAGTTTCAAGTCTTTTTGATCAAAGTTGAATTCAAGTGTTTGTTTTGGTTCTTAATAACTGAACTATTTTGAATATTTGTATTATTGTTGGTATGATAACATTATTGATAATATACAGACAAAATCTCTGTAAGCTTTGTGAAAGTCATGTGACAAAAATTTGATAGTGTTTTATTATCAAAGGAATGTTGTAAGTGAAATTTCCATACTTCCCTTGAAGATACTGTGATATGAGTGACAATTTCAGTGACATTCTAGTTTGTAAAATACATTTGATCCAACTACCAAATCAAGAATAGTATCAGTTTCAATATATATAATAGGACACATGTCACAGTGGATAAAGGCGTTGGTTAGATCCAGTGACAAGACCCAAAGAGTGTGAGTTCAATACCCAGTTAAGGCAGTGGAGAACTTTCAGAGGGAAAATTAACAGGAGATAACTGATAGCTGACATCCATCAAACATGGCATGTGGAACTAGAACAGTCTATCCCAGTGAGTGAAATAAAGGGTTCAGTTCAACATTCCAACCACCTGAAGAAGGCCGGAGCGTACAATGGCCGAAATGTTGTGATAAATATGGCGACAAAGATGAGGACAATGTAAATAATGTAATATATATATATATATATATATATATTGTTAGTCATTTCACCCCAAGCAAGACAATAAAACAATTAAATGTAAAGGGTTACTGAGTGTGAGAGAATATGAGGAAAGAAAAAACATTATTAAGGAGAGAGTGAACAAGAAAATATTTGAAAATCAAAGGAAAGCAAGAAGATGGAAGTGTTCCACAAGGAAGAAGTGTGAAAGAAGAAACTGTTAGTGTAGAACTTACGGTTATATTTAGCAATTTCAATAGTGAAATTATAAGACCTAACTGCCAATCTACTACTGTGCTTAAATTTGTAAATCTGGGTACCATAGCGGTAAGTTTATCAAGACAATTACCATGAAAATATTTATAGAAAAAGCATAAGAAAGCTATATTATGGTGATGGGAAAGTGACTGAAGCTGAGATGCCAGGTTAGGACAGATAAAATTGTAGATTCTTCTTTGGATTTTGTCAAGGATATCTAAATACATTATAAAAACACCAGACCAGATGCAGCAGCAATATTCAATGCATGGATGAATGGTAGACTTATAAGATAGATTCTGGTGAAAAAAATTGTCTCACATGACAAAGTGAACAATCTTTCCTAGCAGAAGATTTGGTATAACCTTTCCACTTCATGTCAGAGGAAACATTAGCCCAAGAAGAAACAATGAGTCACTCTCCTAGAGGTTAGCATCAGCCCTATTGATGGAAGTCAAAAAAATTTCTCTAAGATGATTAAAAGAGATCAGTTTCATTTTGGAGGTGCTAAAATAAACAAAACCATCTCTTGCCTCTGTTAACAACAAATTGTTGATTGTTTATGAGATAAGCAGCCAATTTGACTTTATTGAATTGATCAGACTTACCATTAAGACAGGAGCAAATGGTTTTCATCAGAATAGATACCAAGTTAAGATCTGAAGGAAGGTCATTGATGAAAATTAGAAACAGCGTATGTCCAGGTAGTAGAGCCATGGAGGTGACCTGCATTAATGCAAAAAGATTAATTTTGTTATTTGATATGAAAGACTGAAACAGATCAAAAATTTGTCCAGAAATACCATAACCTTTTTAACATGTGAACAAGACTGTCTAATGTCTTTGAGATATCCAAACTTCAACATTCTTATCTAAAACTTGATAGACTCTTTCAGCAATAATCATTAATACATCAACATTTGACCTAGAGAAGTGAAAGCTATATTATCTGAAAGAAGACCATGTGTTTAAACAATTTGGAGTTGATTAGAGTCTAATGATCATGAGTCCTGTAAACCATTAGGGTCATAGTGGCACCACATGTACTGCAGCTATAGTAGCAGTGGTGTGTGTCTTGGGCAAGATAGCCTGATAGGGCTCAACCCTCTTCAGGCTGGTTGAATTCAGTTTTTCTTCAGCTAGACTAGTTGCCAACCAAGACTATAGGACCTTATCTGTCCTGCTATTTACCATAGCTAGGGCGAGAAGAGATGGATTCATGCCTTTCCCAAGAGTATTAGCATGTAAGTGAATGTAATGAATTTGGTTATAATTTGAACTCTGCTCTCTGATTTCTCAATCCAAGCCATTATCCATCACTCCATCATGCTTCCAAATAGGGCTGTAGTACTTTAAATCTATTAACTGATATTTTGTACACACTTGTAAGGTTTAAGTTCATAGTTTTAAGTATTTTAAGTGATATCAAAAGAAGTTTCTTGCAAGGTTGGGATTGTACTATTGAAAAATAATATTACAAGCCATACAAATAATTAGGCTTCAAGAGAATGTAAGTCTTTTTACTTAAAAGCTATAAAGGGTGGATTTTGTTATGTTAATTTATATAAAATAAGCTTTTCAAGAATATTAAGAATGATAATATTAGAATATATTTTGAGTTTGCTTATACTCAAATTACTTTAAAATCATTCATATCCACATAGAAAGCGTCAGTAAATATTTGAATGAGACAGGCTTAAAAGAATTTCTATTTCCCCTATTAAAAAGAGGGTTTGGCTCAGTGCTTGCTGTTTGTTGTCTAGCTTAACTATATAATTGCAAAAGAGTTTTGAAATATTTGTGGTGGATGCCAAATACTGACAAAAGGCATTCTATAAGGACAACTGAGAAAACATTTGTCATCTAAATGCCCCTGTATTGAGAAACTGTAGGAGAAAAAGAATAACCCTGTTATTCATGTTGTGTAATTTGCATTTATTCACAAACCTTTAAATCAAGGAAATCTAACAGAATACATTTTTCCCTTTTGATGATATTTGAGAGAAACTACATTGGAAAAAAATTTGCCTGCATCGGGGGTTATAAAAATTTCCTTTTTAAGAATTTTCAGATAGTGCCAATGAAACTAGTAAGGAGTTCTCTCTTCCATTCAGATTCTTCAGCTACCAAAAAGAAATCACCATAATTTAAGCATCTTTAATCCTGATGATATACAAGCACTTATGTTCAAAATTATCACACAGTGATTGTCAGAGATTTGTTGATAGATATGACCAATCAAGTAGGTAGGTATAAGTCTAATTACCTTCACCAGGGTCACTCCATTTTTGGACTGTTATTGGTATTGGCTTATTGGTTCCGACTAATGAAATCTTGGAATTCTTATGATGGTTCTGATTTTGGGTATAGTTTAGTAGAACAAGTTTTCTATTTCAAGACAAGACCAGTAAAAGATAAATTCAGACTTTGGTTTGTTTTCACCTTCAGTGGTCTTTTTGATAAATCTCAGATGACAGGCAGCACCATTCTATGAATAGTGCTGCATGTCTTCTGAGATTTATTGAACTGCATCATACTATGATCATCATCATCATCATATGATTGCACTCAATATAATACCACTTGCTGGTGGTATTATATTGAACTGGCCCAGGCAGCACAAGCAGCCAGTTTTTCTCCAAACAGAGTCTAAAGGGAAAACAAGACATGATGATTGAAGAAATCAGGAATTTCGAGGAAGAGCAGTGAACATCTATTGCTGTTTCTCAGTTCAAACAATGCGTTTGGATGACACGGAGTGATATTGATCCAATGAAGCTATCATGGAATACTCTGATTGCAATGGAGCCATTGGCAATATCATTCCTTCTGCAATCTACCTATGATCTCCTACCAAATACAACCTACCTCTAGCTGTAAGGTTACACTGACATCGTTGTATGTGCATTATGGCAAAGTGATTGAGGCAGTTTATGTTACATGCTCTCTGTATGTTCACAATCCCTGCAGATGTACACATAGTGTCACAACAAAGTGCTGGAAGTGGTCATGGACATAGTCAGTACACAATGTGAAGCAGCCAACAAACAAACAGCCAGAGAACCTAAGATCCATTTTCACAAGGAAGGTGAATGCTCTGTGTGAAAAACCCAAATAACTACTAACATGATGCTACTGAGTGGAGATTGTGATTAGAGGGTGTTAGTTGATCTTAGAACACCTCTGCAATTTCTGATGCACATCATTCAGACAGACGCACGCCCTGACATTGTAACATGGTCTGATTCAAAGAAGTGTTTCCTCCTAGTAGAATTAACAGTTCCATGAGAAGAGAACAAGGAGGAGGCACACGATGAAAGAAAAACTCCTATGAATTGTTGCGATCCAACTGAGTGAAAAAAGGATGGCCATGTCATGTGCTGCCTATTGAGGTCAGGTGCCATGGATTCTTTGAATGCTCGATTGTTTCTTTCCTTTTGAAGGTGGGCATCAATGGCTGGAACCTGAAGTGTGCTTTACATCGTCTCCAGCCCACAACCTAATAGGCATCGTGTTGAATCTGGTCAAGATCCAAAATAAACAAAATTTTTTTAAACCCATACTTGCAAGATAATGCTACTTCCAATGTGAAACACATCTGTTCACCTACTATTTTATATCATTGATAACAGTCACTAAAAGCACGTTGTGTATTGGTTAATAATCAAAAGCAAATGCTTTTGACACAACATTGCAAATCTAACTTGCAGTTGAAAAAAATTGCAAAGACTAAGATGTCTACAAAAACAATACCCTGTCCAGTGACAAAAGCTGCTGGTGATGCCAGGGGTGGCAGTACCACCTTAGACACTGAAACTGTGTTACCTCCCCTGGTTGTGGGTTGACGAGGTCAGGTTATCATACGTGATTTCACATGTTGTATATAGAAAATTGGTATGCTGTGTTAAAAAAGAAAGTGTAGAACAAATTAATTTATAGATATTTTCTTAACATTATATAAGTTTTGGCAATAAATGGAGGCAGAAATTAAACAACAAATAGAAATATATGTGAATTAGAAACAGTGAGAATTCACTTTTATGTGGAGAAATTTTATTGTTTTTAATTGCCAATGAGAAAATGACAATTTCAGATCAGAGTTTTAGGATGAGGATTTACTACTTTGTATGTGGCAGCAGTATTTAAAGTGAGAAGTATATTTGATATGTCTGAAATGTTGAATTATTGAATGTTTAAATGTAAAGTGAATATGAAGTGGAAAGATTGTATTGAAGCAATTGCTAGGTTTGCTGTTCAGAAAATTGGTTCACTGTATTGTGCAAGACATTTTTTCTTTCCAGAATCTATCTTACATATTTATAAGTCTACCATTCATCCATGTATTGAATATTGCTACCACATCTGATCTGGTGCTTCTGCTGTATATTTAGAGATTCTTGATAAAATCCAAAGAAGAATTTGCAATGTTATTGATCCTGACTGGCATTTTGGCCTCAGTTACTTTTCCACCACAATAATTGAGCTTCTCTGTGCCTTTTCTATAAATACTTTCATAGTAATTGTTCTGCTGAACTTTCCTCTATGGTACCTAGACTTTATGAATATAAGCAGTGTGGTCTAATGATTTTACACTTGAAATGGCTAGATGTAACTGTAAATTCTATGCTAAAGATTTCTTCTATTGTGCTTCTTGCTTGTGGAACTCTCTTATGGTTTCTTGATTCCTAGTCAACTTGGTCTTCAAAAATTTAAATACACTATTAATCGTTATCTTTTGTCTTTTTAATTCCTTCTCTTTTATTGTTCTCTCCCCTTAATAGTTTTTTTACTCATATTCTCTAACACACTTTCATCTTAGTAACTTTGTTGCCTTGCTATGGGTGAAATGTTTAAAAAGAATATGTAAATATCATTCTATGGGAAATCAAAGTAAAAATGTAATCTTTGATAAAAATTAAGAAAGCTTCCATTATTAAAACTGGAAACATATTTGATGAATACAAGCTTTTAAGAATTGGCTGTCAGGTCAGCTGATAATGGAGATTCTTTTATACTATGTACTTTGATTACTTTTTATCATCTTCTATTCACTTTGTTTTTTTTTTTTTCATCTACAGTTATGCAGTTGGCATAATGGTTATCTGTGTGGAAAATGGAATTGGTTAGCCAAGTTCAAATTCCAGCAGAGATTGTTTGCATTCTGTTCATACAAATCAGCTTTTTGTCCAATTATTTACTATACCTTTTCCATAAAATGCAGATAATTTTTTTGTATTTTTAAGTTTTTTAAAAGAATGAAAAAGGCAATAAGTTGATAATGCTGCTTATTTTTTTCTATTTTAAAAGTGGAATCTGTAAATTACATAAAATACACCAGTTATAAAACAATTAAACAAGTATGTTGATATCACAAAAATCTTGTACTATTTTATTTATAATCTTTATAGAGTTATCCAAAGTTATGAGGATTGCTTTTTTTTATATTATCTTGATTTATCATGTTATATAAAATATATTTAGAGAATGAATTTCAATTTAAATATGCAAACAATATTTGTAAAGAAAAAGTATCTGTAATCTATAAAGAGCTAAGGAACAGATGCAGAAAATGATATCAGGAAGCAGAGTTTAAATTTTATTCTAAATTCTGTTGTATTCACTTTTGTACAGATACCCTTGGGAAAGGCATGAATTAGTCTCTTCTTCTCCCAACTATGGGTTAAATAGCAGGGTAGATTTTATTTTTTAGTTTTTAGTAGTAATCAGTTTAAGAGAAGGATAACTTTGAATTGTAAATGGTAGGGGAAACAATGGGGAAACCACTCCACTATCTTTCCCAAGAAGATATCATAATTCACAGATAATTAAGAAAAATCTGTAGTGAGTCATGATCACTTACATCCTGAGGGGAGATGGCATTAGGAAAAAAGTCATGTCAAAGTCATGTGTAAAGGTGAATTTGAACATTCTCTTTTCTTTTCTTTTCTTTTTTTTTTTTTTTTGACCTTGCATATGGTTGGAAATGAAGATTTATGTCTTGGTAGAAATTTAATTATTTTAGCTGTTAATGAGCAGAAGAAGGGCTAGCTATTAAGATAGGATAAGGGATTACTACATTTTTATCTAGGAGCAGTATTCACCTTGTAACATCCTTTTAATAAAATATCTATGTAGATGTACCTGGATGCCTCCTTCAAATGTTAAATGTTAAAAAAAATATTATAAAAAAAAAAAAAGGAAAAAAATATGAGTGGCACAAAATTCCAGTTTGTTCGCAATGTATTAAGATCATTTGTTAGACCTTGGCAGTGTTTATGGCAGACAGCCTGTCTAAGGCCAAACCAGGTAACATGTCCTCTTGCCCTGGCTCTACATACAGTCTCATCTCCAACATGGTCAGGCTGCATTCATTATGGCTAATTCAGTAGGATTCACTGTTGCAAAAAATTGTAAATATGATTTTGTTATAAAATTCAATGCAAGACCATTTTTTGCTTTCATATTTATATATGTATATATACATAAATATGTACATATATATGTGTGGCTGAATATAGGTGAGAAAAAATTGATGTGTCTCTATATATAAACTAGGATGTAAATATGACTCAAAGTTCTACAATCTGTGTTTTGTGCACATTTGTATGCTTAAATGTGTGAGATAATATATGCTAGTTTCTCTCTCTCTATCTATCTATATATATATGTATATATATATATAATGTGTGTGTGTATATATAGAGTAGAATTTTTCTATTTTTATGGTCAAAAAGTGCTCAATCTCAGGGATTAAGTGTTTGTAGTTATAAACAGTCTGGACAGACTAATCAACACTGCAGTGAGATTCTCAGTTTCACAACTTACATGATCATCAGACCATGTGAAACTAAGAATTGCTCTGTAGTGTACATGTGTATGTGTAATGCTGAATTATTTTTTCATGACTGTACTATGTAGTTATATCTATCTATCTATCTATCTATCTATCTATCTATCTATCTATCTATATATATAACGTCATCCACAGACAGACTGTTTCGCTGTTTCACAGCTCATCAGTGTGGCTAGACATCCGGTTGCCTCTAGCTAGGATCGAAACCCGACTAAGTTGGTGTCAGTCAGAGATTCTACCACTAAGCCGTCAGCACACGGCAGGGATGAAGGTGAATTTTAGCGTATTTATTTTAGAAACACACACAGTGACCGACAGTGACTCAATTCGCTTTATGCGAAGAGTCTCGCTATATTAGCTATAATAGTCACTGTTTACAAACCCACACCTCTTCTCCAGTGAGTGAAACTGAAATTAATTTTTCAGGAGATATATATATATATATATATATATATATATATATGAAGAGAGAGAGAGAGAGAGAGAGAGAGAGAGAGAGAGAGAGAGAGAGGGGTATGGTGGAGTACTGGATAGTGGCTTGGATTGGGGCATTAGAGAGCTGAGTTTGAATTCAAATCCATTCAGTTGAATCCATTACATTCACTTGTGCTAATACCCTTGGGAAAGGTATGAATCCTCTTCTCTTCCCCTCAGCTATGGATAAATAGCAGGACAGACTGGGTTCTATAGCCTTTGATGGCAACTAGTCTAGGAGAAGGACAACTCTAAATTCAAAACATGTGGAGCGTCATTTGGGGACCTTGTGGCATGTAGTGCACCTCATCTTTGTATTTGGCTCTTCAAAAAGTGTGGTGGCTCTGCACAAAGCCTTCACAACTATAATCAGATCAAGTGTGCAGGTGTCTGGCTGTCGATTCCTAGGTTCTGAGTTGCTTGATCCTCATACATTGAAAAAACAGTGGGTGAGTTCAGCATATATATATAAAAGCTTTTTGAATTTGTAGGTCTGATGAATTGTATCATGATTACGATTCCAATGTAATAAATTATAACCATGAAATATTAGTGTTTGAGCCTTTTATATTATATTCTTGCTCTGTCTTGTAGCTCTACCTGGATTTTATCCTCTTGAAAATATATATATATATTGACCACAAATATTATCATTATACATATATATATATATATATATATATACACACACACACGTATATATATATATATATATATATATATATATATATATATATATATATATATATATATGTATATATATATATAGGTATTAATCACTGACCAGGAAATCAACATCTTTAAGCAAGCCCAGAAATCTATTCTATATCATAATGGTTCTATGTGGACCAAAAAAGACAATCCAAATTTCTCCATAGCAATGGGAGTGTTTGACTCTACAGAAGCTTGTTGGAATTCTGCCACTGTGAAAACTTAGGTACACTCTTGATAGTAACAACATTGTACAGAGATGACAGAGTTATCCTTCTACATAACGCCAATCCACAACAAACAGATTGGTTTAGGAAACAACTCTTCAAATTCTTCAAGGATCACGGACTTAATATCACCACTATCACCAATGCCAAGGTGATAACTTTCTGGATACTACTATCCAGAGGTGAGCACATGCTTTATACTAAAGAGTTTTATAACCATATATATATTAGCAAAGAATCCAGCCACCCACCTAATTCTAAATAACTTGCACAAATCTGTACAACACAGACTCACAATCATTAGTAAGAATGCCAATAATAAACATAAGAATAGAAAATGCAACATAAATTGGTTCAACCCATCTTTTAACAGTAATGTCAACTTCTAGCATGGTATAATAATGTAACTTTAAACAAATACTTAAGCAATACCAATAGCAATATTAACACAGAAAAAAGTGTAATTGTTGAAAAGGCATTAACTGCCCAATGAACCATAAATATATATATATATAAATGTGTCATCTACAAGCCTAGCATTTCACATAATGATGAGATAAAATTTTATTTTGGTTCCACAGCCAACAACTGGAAAACAAGATTTTATCATCATAGAATGACTCTTAACAATAAGCAATATGCAAATGCAGCAATTTTACTGGGATATTAAAACAGATGACTATACACCAGTAATAAATTGGAATTTCATCGCCAAAGCTATACCCTTTTCTGGCTGACAAAACTGTTCCTCCCAATATATTGGAGAAATAAGCAGAAATTTAAAAAAAGGCATCTATGAGAACCAAAGAAACTTCACAGAAAACAACTTAACTAATGCACTAGTCATATGTAGAAATAAATTCAACTATAATTTTGATTTTAAAAATGCTACCCTCATAAAAAAGAAAATAACTCACTCAGAAGGAAAATCCTCAAGAGTGCTGCCATTGAATATTATACAAATATTAATCTATGCCCAGGCTTTTTCCCTATTTCACCTTTCCTAACAGAATTACTACTCTCCCAATCAATCATACACATATCAAGAAATCAAAAGAAAATGGTTGAATCTGTCAACACAACAATAAAAACAATATTTCCACATGTGACAGTACTTGATGTAATTTTCAGTTGACAATATGAATACAATAGCATTTTCTAAATTCTTCTAGTTGCTAAGGATATTTTGTTTTGTTGTTAATAGTTACTTTGTTTTTAATAAATTCATTTTGCCTTGAACAACTCCACATTGGATGAAATGCATTGGCTAATAATAGTTTTCCTATTGTCTTTTACCTTTATACATATATATATATATATATATATATATATATATATATATATATATATATATATATATATATATAGCATTAAATTGTAAGAGCGTTAGGTGCCAAAATTGCTGGTTCCTTTTCTGTAGTTTACAGGTGAGAAGGCACTTTAAGCTGGCAGGTTTTTGTCTTAAAGTGCTCAATATCAAAAGGTAAGGTTAGTGTCTTAATAGAATTAATGTGGAGAAACTTTTCACTTAACTGAGTGGTGTTATTTCAGTTATGTTGACTTTGAAGTTTCAGGAGTGCATTGGAGTAATGCCTTCACTCTTCAGGTGCCTTTTTTTACTTTAAAGCATTTCAGCTCTGAGAAATATTTTTTATTTCAGCAATAGTAATAATCAAATGGAATAAAATTCTATTTAAAAAAAAATTCTGGTTTTTATGGTTTTATTCCTGATTATTTTCCTGTTTTGAAAAAAGAGCAAAGCCAAGAAAAACTGTTTATTTTGAGAATTTTCATTTCTCAGTTAATCTACTGTCAAAGTCACTCATTTCATTCCACGATTAAATTTGATTTTCAGGAGAGATAATAATATGAGCAAACAGTAAATTCTTTTTTGCATTTCTTTTTTTCCTTTTAATATATTCCAATATTTAAAAAAAATTATATTTGCACCAGAGGTATCAGAAAAAACTTGCTATCAAATGTTATGAATCATATAGGCAGAAAATATACAGGATGAGTCAAAAGCTTTTCAAATTTCTTTCTCAGTACTATTTATAAAGAAATATATGTGTGTGTGTATGTGTGTAAATTTGCATTGTTGGCTTGTATGTTAGAATGTATTGGGTTGACCAAAAAGTCATTGTTTATTAAATTCAAATAAAAAAATGTTTTCTTGAACTATATATTTACCATTTTCTTCTCTCATCTTCTAACTTTTCAGGAACTTCATAATTCCTTTTTCTCATAACTGTATATGATTCCAAGTAAGGAACTGCTCTATGTATTTCTTGCTGTCTTCTAAAGAATTCAACATTTTTCTATAATGGGAATTTTGTAAATAAAAAAATAAATGATAATCTAAAGATGTAATATCTGCTGATTATTCAGTCAGTTAAATGTTGTATGTGGGTACCCACTTGGTTGATCATTTGTCTTTCAGTTCATGACTGACAAGACGAAAGATTTTCCTGAAGTAGGTTGCTGTTTCTCTCTGTGGTAGACTGGTTGCCAGCCAAGGTTATAGGATGCAGTCAGTCCTGCTATTCAACCCATAGCTGGAGTTAGAAGAGATGGATTCATACCTTTCCTAAGGGTATTTGCACATAAAATGAATGAAAACTGTGTCAACTTTTGCCTGCTCACTAAATAAACGTATAGTCTATCATTTTTCTGATGGAATTATTATGCAGTTAACTAATTCTTTTGTCAATTATGGCTTTCAGTTGGTTGAATGAGAAGTAGAATTCTTTAGTTTTCTAAAAGAAGCTCACTATAGGAGACTCCCTACCAATTCTGCCATATACACAGTATCAATTTGGATGAAGACAGACTTTTGATATAAATAATGGTGGCCCATCTCACTAGGCCCATGATCTCTTGTATTCCTTATCATTAAGTATCCACTTTTTATTACATGTTACAATTTATTTAAAAAAGATATTTAAGTAAAAAATTGCACGTAGAGTTCAGTTGTTTTTATGCTGCTTACGTTAAAGCCACACATCAAAGTGACCAAGATAACCAACCTGGTGTAAATGATTTTGATTAGCTCCTGTGTCATAGTAATTTACTAAATGTAGCTTAGATATGGCACAAGGTCGAAAGTATGGATCAACACAGTGAGGATCGAACTTACTACTCAGTTATAATTGACCTAGAGAGACGAGCTTGCTAACCATTACACTATGTCAACATGCCCAAAAATGTTTTTCTAAGCATAGTTTAGATGTGGCACAAGACCAAAAGTGTGAAGCAACCAGTGTGGATTGAACTCACTACTCAATTTTAATTGATCTAGTGAGACATGGTTGCTAACACCATGTTGAATTGCTCTTAGCTCCTGTGTCATATCCTGTTGATTATTCTCAAGAAATATCTTTATTTGATTTTTATCAACCGCAAATGATCTATCCAACCATGAAGCATCATTCAGTAAAATATCTGCAGTGCAAAACTTCTCAAACCACTTTTGACACATTTCATTGTTTACATTACCTTCTCCATAAGCTGTACAAATCTTATTTTACAGTTGAGTCGTATTTTTGCATTTCATAATATAAGAATATTTAAATGTGTGGTCAGCATAGCTTTTGGAAAATGTGTGAATCATCTCTTCTTCCTTCAGCTATGGGTTAAACAGCAAAGTAGATAATAATTTAAATATTGAATTAAAATTTCTGTGGTGTGGATAAATTAAATTTATGATTAAAAGAAAATGCATCAGTTTTTCTAAATTGGGTATATATTGATCCATAGCCTTACTGATAGTTATTATATTGACTGTATTTTAATCTAAAATTATCATTATGTAATATTCAATCTCTGATTAATAATCAATGAATTAAGCGCCTTGAGAAAAAAGATATGTTTAAATATAAATATTTATTGTGTAAAATAAATGCTTTTTACCTCATCCGATTTAGCAATTTTAAACCTGTAGGATAGCAGAAGGGTCAGAGCGAGGGTCTTGTGCCTCCTTGAATTTATAACATGCCCTCCTACCAATCTTTAATATGACCCCCCCCACTCTACTACATCTCAATTTTCATAAGGTAGTATTCATATAAAATACAAATTTTATTGTAACCTAATTATGTTCAATAATGGATCATATGCAATTCAATTAGAAAAATTGAAAATAAATGCAATGTATCTAAATACAAATTAGAGACATGTCATAATAGATCATTCCATCTTAAATAAATCAACAAGGTTTTCTAGCAATTTTTAGCCTCAACTTGAGATTTTTCTTCTTAAAAAGTTGAATAATTTTAACACATTCAACATTATAGATAAAAAATAGTGAATTTTATATTGAGTGTTTTTTTTTTAGACTTAGTATGAACAAAACAAATTCATGGATTTGGGAAAAAAAAATGACCCCATAATGACATCAAAATTTGTGAAAACTTTTCATCCTTTAATAGTCAGGTGTGCTTAGTTTATTTTGTAATGTATATAAATGTAGGTAGAAAGAAAGCAAATGTTGATAAGATAGGGTCACAAAGCACTGCCTGGAGCTCCCAATCAGTCCCCACCAGCCTGTTGGGGTGTTCAGGGGTAGTATGCACCTGCCCTAAGTAGCAGATGTTATTTTGCTAGATTAATGATGGTTATATCATAATACACTTAATCCAATAGCTAATCAATTCATTCTAGCTATAAAATAAAATGTAATGTAAATTAGTATGTGTTGGTCAATAAAGAACAAATAAATATTAAATGAAACAACTGTGACTTGACGGCTATTTTCCCTTTTTGCTTGTAAGAGAAAAAGGTTGGCCCCTTGAAATCATTTTTATTAAACTGAATATATTTTGTAATTATTCTGACATTTTAAATAAACAAACAATTTCTGAAATATAGACAAAAATTATGAAATATAGACAGAAATTATGAAATATAGGCAGAAACAAAAAAAATTATATTTGAAATTTGATCCTCATGCCATCAGCAAAGCAACAGCTACAGAACTAGTCTTTTATAAAAAGTTAATTTTCTTTTAAACCAAACATACTAGGATTATTATTACTTCTAATGAAATGTTATACAATGAAAATGAATTTTATTAGCTATAACTTGTCAAACTCTACACAAGTAACCAAAATGACTTAGTAGTTTCAAAATAAGTACACCCCTTGCAAAATATGTTTATTTCATTCACTATATAGTAATCATATTTTCAGAGCAAACTTGATTATTTTTCTTGTAGAGAATTAAGGTATATCTGAATATAAATACAGCATGCAATGTTAAAATAATTTTTACAAAGATGTTTTTTTAGTGTTTAGAAGTTTATTAAAAAAATGGCTTTAGGTAGAAAAATCTCTCTTCTGATTTTAACAGATTATATATTTACAGAAACAGAACAATAACTAGTAAAAGATAAGTTACTAGACTGATATGAACCAAAAATACTGTTGTCAAAATTATGTCAAAAGAAAAGTTAAAAAGTTAATGAAAAAAAATGAGCAGGTCAATCATGCTATCTGACTCAAACGTCTATATTATATATATCAAAAGTTCAGTGGGTGAAGAGTCAAGAAAATCGAATGCAGATATTGCTAATGAAGTGTATGTTGTGAATGTTTCAATTGCAGCCATCAAATGTTCCCTGTTTAAGATAAGTTTACATGGCTAGTGAATTTGAGACACAAACAGACTCATTTAAAGTTTGCACAGAAGAATAAAGGTAAAAATTCAAAAGCTTTGAACAGTATATTGTATTCAGATGAATTAAAAATCAACATATTTGAGTCTGATGACATCCAACATGTTTAGTGGTGATATGGTGAGATGTACAAAGAAAAATGTTTGGTCTCAGTGGCTAAGCCTTGTGATGGAAATGTAATTTTCTGGGTTTGTAGGAGTTTTAATGGCACTGATGAGCTACAATTCATCCAGGGAATCATGAATACTGAAGATTACATCAAAATATTGAAAGAAAACATGTTGTCTTCAATCAAATGCATGATAATGATCCCAAATATTTTGCTAAGAAGACAACAAAGTTTCTGAAGAAGTAAAAGATCAAATTACTTGATTGTCAAAGCATGTCAACAGATTTGAGTCTAATTGATCACTTGTGGAATGCACTTAAATGGAAAATAGACAAAAATGACAACAGCCACCCAACAAGGTAGAATTGAAAGACTGCATAATGTTGGAATTATTTGCAAAATTCATCTAAGGTCAATATCATCAAGACTACAAGCAATGATAAAAGATAAAGGAAGCCACACCAAATATTAATTTTTTTTTTCAATGGTGTATTTATTTTTGGACTATTGAATATTAGTATTTTTTCAGTGTGGTAGACTGATATTAAATAAAACCTAATAATGTCTATTTTGATTATATAATGTCACACTAGAGATAAAATCCTGGTATGTTTGGCTTAGAAAAAATTAATTTTATATAAAAATAATTGGTAGGAATGTTTTTAAATATGGGTGATATTGTAGATTCTGTTATGTATTTCTTGATATTGTTTTGTTTCAGGAAATCAATGGAACACAGAAAGAGGGACAATATATTTTATTACACACTGTCTTTGTAATTACTACCCAGTAAAAGCAACAAAGATATTTTTCTTTGTTCCACAATAATGATAATAAAATTGAGAAAACACATCAGTTCTTCCTCCAATTTTTGATTTTTATTTTCTCATTTTCTGTTCATTTCTTTTCCTTTTCTCTTCTTTATCTGTTTCTTTTTTCTATTCAATTTTTTTTTATTTTTCCTTACTCACTCCTCCTTGCTTCTTCATTTTGCCTTCTTTGACTCTCACTCCTACTTCTCTTTCAGTCATTTTCTCTCAGCTGCTCATAATAAATAAACTAAAACCCTTGTGGTAGAATTGCTATAATCCAAATAAACACATTCATTTCCTCTTTTCTCTCTTTACCTTAGACTTCTCCTTTTAGTTTCATTTTTTCCTTTCTGCTTCAGTTTTTTTCCCTTCTATTTCTATTTTCTCACAGAGCAATTCAAAATCTCTCATTATTCATCTCTTGTCATCTTTTACAAAATCTGCATCACAAAACTCAGAAAAAAATATTTACAGATATCCAATATGGCATCTTTTATTCTGCAAATGCTTTTTAGCTTGTAATTTGGTTATTTTGTCTTTGTTTGCTGAAAATCAATTAAGCAGTTGTTAGTATCATTTTTTCATGATTAAAAAGTGAAAATTTGAAGTTTCTTATTTTGTTAAATTGAGATTAATTTATAAAGAAGAATATTATATCTCAGGATATCAAACTTGTCCATATCTGTTGTGAAAAGGCTTTCATAATTATTAATCCAGGCTAATCAAGTAATTGTATTATTGACAGAGATATGAATAATATTTTCTGCTTATATATTTATATATAGATATTCTGTACTGTTTATTTCTAAAGTCCCAAATTGTTTTTTAAGCAGTTTTACATGCAAAATTAAGATCTTTGTCTAAAAATTCTCATTAATTTACATAACCTCTATAAGTGTCTTAACACAACTTATAAAAATAAAAGGTTTAAGATATAATATAAACAAGTTATATCTTATGATAATATTTCATTCTAAAATTAGGAAGCAATACTTTTATATATGTGTAGAGTATACATGCATATATATATATATATATATATATATATATATATATATATATATATATATAATGAATATCAAACACTTAAAATCCCATAGCTAATAATTTTTATTTCATGAAAGCTATAAAAAATCAGACCTGCAAATCACATATAACAATCGAAAAATTATTCCAAGTTAAAATCAAGAAATACTGATATCTTATTTAGAGAGTGGGAAAAGAAAGATCTAATCTTAAGGTGTAAAGGTGGTGGGGAAGATGTATAGCTTGATTTTAACCTGGTGTCATTTTTCGTTGTTATATGTGATTTGCAGGTCTGAAAGATTGAGAGCCATTTTTATTGCTTTCATGAAATAAAAATTATTACTTATGAGATTTTAAGTGTTTCATATTCATTAATATATATATATATATATATATATATATATATATATATATATATATATATATATGAAGAAATATAGTTTAAAGGTGTGCTATATTTATGGGGTAAAGTTCTCAATATCAGAGATAGAGCGTATATAAATATAAATATAAAAGTGAACATTGAAGTCAACACTCAGAGGTGAGAGGTGAGAGGCTGTTTCATGCTAGACGCAATTGTCATATTATTATTATTATTATTATTATTATTAAAGAACAAAATTTTATTAAAAAAACAAAATGTTCTTCACATTAAGCATCTGAATTATTGGTTTCTACTTAAACTGTATGACTATAAAAATTAAATTTTAAATAATTTCAATTCAGTTTTTACTTTTATTTGACTATTTATTATTATTATTTTCATCTGTTTCTCAAGCAAATCATGTACTATAATTTACTATAATTTACTGATCAGGAGTAGGTCATTTCCTCACCACTCTACATCAACAAAAACCTTCTCAGAATTCTGACTGCCCCAAGCAGAGTTGTTTTCTAAAGCATCTCAGTTCAAATCACAGTCCCAATTTTACCCAAGCATCTTGGGATTTTGTCCATCAATGTTCCAAGGGAGCTTACAATGACAGGGACAAATTTCAACTACTACTACTACTACTACTACTACTACTACTACTACTACAATTATTTTTTGAATATTTACATATCATTGTTTATATATATATATATATATATATATATATATATTAGTGATGGGACAATTAATCAGAATCAAGAATCAGAAATATCAGAACTTTTTGGGGAATTGGAATTGGCAATAGAATCATAGAATTTTTAACCTAATTTCCGATTCCCAAAACAATTCTTTGGATTTTTCTTTTAAACTTAATTTTCCATTCCTGGTACTAATGATAAAAAGATAAATATTTATTGATTTTAAACTATCAGTAAAGCTAAAATCTATAGGTCATAATAACCCCTAAGTATGATGTAAATTAATTTTACTTGTGTATAAAAAGAAATGTGCAAGTTTCTACTCAGTTCTTGAACTTTCCATAAAGTTTGCTAGTTTAAAGTCTGTTTAAGTTCAAAATAAAATTTTTATTTTTAATTTCTTTTTAAACATTTTTAATTCACCTATTTAATATTATAAATTTTAATTTAATAATTCTAATGAAAATTATGTAATATAGACACAAAATGAATTCACATTGTTGTTCTGCCAGGCTCCCTTTTAAGACAATTTTTGTCAATTTATAAAAAAAAAAAATAAATGTATGGAATTCCTGCCAATGTCACATTTGATTTCTTCACATAAATTTGACTTTGTGTCACAAATTGTCCTTTTGGTGAGGCAGTTAAATTACAACAATTTGTTTTTATAATAATTTTAATCCATAAAATCATTTTTTAGTCTCGGTTATTGAAAAGATTTTTTTTGTTTACGTAGCATACTATGTAAACAAAAATAAATCTTTTCACTAACCAAGACTTAAAAAAGTAAACATTCTTTTTATGAAACTTAAATTTGTTTCTACAAAATTCATGTCTTTCTTAAAATTTTATAGCTTCCAAATCAGATTTTCATTTTTATTTGCTTAAAAAACATAAACATATTTGAAGTTTCCTGAAAAAAAGCTTTGATATAATTGAACTTTACTGTGTTAAATTATTATGGCATTTAAAATATTTTGGACTTTTTTCTCATTTATTCCTCCTCAAAACCAAACATAATGCAAGTTTTATAAGTAGAAGTGTATAAAAAAGTTAAAAACGGGTATTTTTATCCCATTTTTATCTGAAGTGATTAAACTATAGTTTTTTTCCACTTTTAACATATTTAGTTTTAATATTTTAAAAATAAAACTATTAAAATTTCATCTTCTAATAATCTAATAATTAACTGAAAAAATCAATCCCATTCACAATTATTCTCATATTTATAGAGATTTTAATCATTTTTAATCTTATTTTTATTTTAATGCTTTGTAACAGTTGAATCTCCTGCCTTATAAAATGAATCAAGTTGGATATTAGCATTATTTAGCTTTCAACTTCCTAATATTTTTTTAATTTATTGTAAAGTTTGCTAAACTTGCTTATATCTTTTAAAAAAATATTAAACGATATTTTTTTACTGTGTTGTTACACTTTTACTCTTTTTTCTTTTAACAAAAATAAAACACTTGATTCTTTTTAGAAATTAAATATTTTAGTTGTGAGAAATTTATTTTAGATATTAAAACTTATTAGTGATTAAATTTTTTTTAGATAAGATTGAAGATTCTTTATTATTTATTAAGTTGCTATGATGATTGATATTTAATTCTTATTAAATATCTGTAAGAAAATTGAAAATTTGCATTTATTTTTTATTCACTGTCCTGCAAGATTAGGTACGCGTTGTATTTTATTAAAATATATGCATGCATTAAACCACAATACATAAGATGATTAGAATATTATTGTTGCAATATTATAAATATATTAGGGTGTCTCTTGTAGCTGGCGGAGAAGAAGAGGATTCATACTTTCCCAAGAGTATTAGCATGAAATGAATGTAATGACTGGAATTCAAACTCGGCTCTCTGATTTCTCAATCCGAGCCACTATCCATTGTACAATTAATAGTGAACAATTAGTTGAATCTTTACAAATTATACACATTAGAAAACCAGGAACTTTTTTTATCCAACAATGAAAAATTTAAATTTTAACTGATGTTTATTATTTTCAGGCCCCAATTATGGCAAGTGTATCCAATACAGAGCAGAAAAGTGTTGCTTGGAAGTTTTTTTTAAGATTTTTGAAGATAACCAAAGTAAAGCAATATGTCAACTGTAGCTATGTACTTACTTAAGTGATTTATATAAAGAAATAGTTCTCTTTATTGTTCAAACTCATAGCCAATTTTTTAAAATAAAACTTTATTTTATAAGCATTTGTATTCATTTTTCTACTAAATGTTTTATTAATAAATGTACTTTGTTAATTAAGTTTCCCAAACCAATTGTAGAGCTTGGAAATAATGAATTTTAATCATTGTAGGTATCAGAATTGCAAATCATATTGGAATCGGAAATTTAGAACTGCATTGGGAATTGTATTGGAATCAGTAAAATATTGGTATCGTCCCATCAATAATGTCTCTATATAGTTTCAGTTCTAATTTAGTAAGAACCGGATATAATCTGAAATAGCCAGGTTGCATATTAATCATAATGGAATCATAGATTATAGAACTGTCAAAGTGGAAATTTACCCAAGTTATCTTATATATTTATCATTGTGTCAGTCTATCATCAAACTTTTTACACACGCACGCACACACGCACGCACGCACACACAGATTTAGATTTTTTCTGTTAACCACCACCAAAAATATCTTTCCAGTCTCGTTTGCATTTGTCATGTCCTTTTTCTTTGGGGAAGCCAAACTGAATAATTTCACTAATATTTTGTATGTTAATGATAATAATTAGTTAATTTGGGGTTTGACAAAATACTTAAAATCATGTATAATTAAACTAAAACAATATGCCATTGTTGTACTGAGATAAAAGATGATGCTAACAACTTGACATTTGATGCCTTTGGATCACTTCTGCTTACAAATCTATTCAATGTACAAGACTTTATTTTTTAAACACCATGTTGCTTCAGGACATAGGCAATCATAAATCACAATTTTTTTTCCTTTTACAGTTAATATTTGTGATTGGTCATGAGCTTTGGAAAAGCTAGTGGAATGCTTTCCTATTGCTATGTCCACTGTTTTCCTTCTCTTAGATTGATTACAGAGTTCAGATTACTAAGCTGTTTAACTTATAACAGGAAGGAGAACAGGTGGATTTGTGGTATTAGGCAGGATATTCTTGGTGGTATTTATAAGAAACATAGTACATAAAGTGAATTGTGCTAAAAGCATATATGCAAATATAATATATATTTTTGTTTATTTGCTTTAGAGTTGAGTCCTTTGATATTCGATGTCACAAGAATGTTTATTTATAAGGTGGATATTGATAGTAGCTTGGAGAAATGTCTATTTCAGCCAGGTATTCGAGCGTTTGGAAGTCAGCATGTTCTAGGAATAGTAGTAATATTAGAAATAGGTCAATGACAATCTACTGTTTTTCTTGGCCCTAAGCAGATCAGAAATATGATTAGCAGATGACATCTTAACTACATCTTCACTCTACATGCATAAATGGTTTCTCTGCAGTAGCATTTTTTTTCCATTCTCTCTTACTGTCCTTCTGCTTCTATTTCAGAGGTGTCAGCTTATATCCTTTTGACCAGGCTCGGAGATTCTGGCAAGAATTTTGGTTTCAGATAACATCAAAGGTTTCTTTGTGCTAATTTTTTTGATTGGCCAAGATTATTTTATTTTCAGGCATTCCTTTCTTTTTCATTTTTTTATAACAGAAGTTATGTGCAGAGCTTTCCTGATTTTTGTTAGTTTTCAGTCATTAGCCTCTGTCCCTGCAAACTTCCGGTGTTTTGGGGCCAGGTTCAGTCTTTTCTTCTTCTTCCACTTTTTATTTGAGGGTTGTCTTCTCGTTAGTTGAGAGAGAAGTATATAGAAAGAAATTCAGAGAGAGAGAGATAGAGAAAGAAAGAGGTAAGGGTTATAAAGGAGAGCACAAATGCCTTATTTTAATTTGAATTCTTTTTATTTTTGTTTATATATTTTATTTTTATCTGGAATTACTACAGATTCATGTTTTTTCCAAGGGCATTGAAAGTGAATTTAACAGACTAATCTGGAATTTAAACTCTTTATTACTTAAGAAAATTAAGTTTTGTAGATATTTTTTTTTAATTTTAAAACACTATAAACATTAATAAAATTGCCTAACCTTTTACAAGATATTAGAATTATGATATTATCTGACAAATAAAAATACTATGCATTTTTCAGTTATTTCTATTTGACATTATTCTAATGCAATAACAATATCATTTCACACTCACAAATCTGAAAAACATCAGTGTTGAACAGGAAAACATTATTTATGAAAGAAAAGTAAATTTTTGTTGTGGTTTAAATTTTACTTTTTGCAAAACTGATGCAGTATAACACAAAATAGAAGGTTACAAAATAATTTTGTTCCTAAAAGTTAAAATTTTGAAAATAAGAGTTTATGATGAAGGCATTTTATTGAATGTTTAACTTATAAGAAAATCAAGTATATAGCATCAACTTTGATTTGAAATCTTCACCAAACTTTAGAAAATACCAATGATCTAAGTAACAGTGATAATATCTCTATAGAGTCTGAAACTCCAAAGTTGGAATTAAGGTTTTGGCAAAAACATTGAAGAAGTCAGATGTCAAAAAATGGTGTAATAATAAAAAGAGAGAATGATAATTGATTATTTAATTCAGCAAACTAATAAAAATGATTGAAACTGTTTTTTCTGAAAGATCAGAAATGAATGCATAAAAAAGGTGAGATATCTTTGATGAAAATTTCATGTGAAAGCAAATTATTTGCGTGTGTGGTTTTCATTTTCTATTATATTGAGTGAAAATCTGAAATGTTTTAATCAAACAAAAAAAAGATGTTAAATCTGTTTCTCTTGTGAGTATCTGGAGTCTTTCTTGGAATTGATGGTTTAGGAAGAGAAATTCAACAAAAGAAACTCAGTTTGCAATTATAGATCTCTTGGTAGAACTTAAAATTGGCTCTGTGGTGGCTCTAGGTTAAAATAAATATCACTAAAACAATAATAGTTAAAATTTCAGTATAGTTATATATACAGACAAACCTCTCATCTATGGAAACACCATCAAAAGACTTCAGTTGCAACATCCAAAATCTGAAGACAAAATAAAAAAAATCTGCAAGAAAAAAAAACTTCCAAATCATCAGCAATGTATTTCAAATTTTGATGGCTTAGCAGAACAAATCATATTAGTTCTCAAAGTGACCGCATAGCGGCAGTGGCCGGCCTTTCAATTGTAAACAAAGATGGGTGTACTGTATATAAAGTATGATACATTAGCACATGTATGAGAAATTAACTGTGAGAAATCTATTTTTTTGTTATTTTGATTAATATATCTATATTAAGTATACATTTATTTATGCCATATATACATGTTTATAGTATTTTGCATTATGATCATAACTACTGGTAGTTACTATAGTGGTTTTATAACACAAAAATAATCCCTTCTATGGTTGATTGGCTTTAACAGACCACCTTCCCCACTACTAGTCCATTGGCAGCATATCTTCATTCAAGCCTGTTTCATTAAATAATATTTTTTAATCAATTCACCCCAAGCAAAGCAATAATGCCACTAAGATGTAAAGGGCTACTGGGAGTGAAAGAGAACGAGAAGACTTTAGAAGGAATTGGAAACCCAATCCTAAGCAGGAACAAAGGAAAAACTACTACTCCTGTTAAAAAAATTGGGAGAGGAGTGTGAACTGGGCAATAGGCAACCTTATCTACTCCTATAGACATATTATGCCTATTTATTTTTATAATAACCTTTTCTAGTTCTCTAATTATCTTCTTGATGTTAAGTTGAAATTCATTAAGGAAGGCACCATATGTTTTGTTAACCCAAGTACTTTCAATCTCCTTTGAGATCATCCTCAGGGTTGAATTTTAAGACAAACTCAGTGTAACTGTAATCCTTGTGATGTTGATTTTTGCAAATGTTATAATTAATGCTATAATTATTTTAAAAATAACTTTTGTGGTTATAATGTTTTGCAAACAAGCATTCCTAATGCAAGGGGGATAACCAGAGATGGTAAATTACAAAATGGTGCTAAATGTTAGTCACCTCAAATGCATTTTAAAACATTGCTCCTATACTCATAATAAATTTTGTTCAGTGTTGGTTGGTTGCTTTTGATATAGAGGGCTTGAGAATTTGAAGTTTTTTTTATTTTCATGGTGTGGTATATTGGTGTTGTCAACAAGTATTTTCCTGTATTGTTTCCATTAAAGATAAAGTTTGAAATAATAAAAATGTTAGATTACAATTTTCTGATGAAAGTTTAAATATAGATTGAAAAATGATGAAACTGACCTAATACAAAAACAAAAACTTATTAGAATGCTTTAAGAAAGCTGAAGGTCCACAGATATTGTACAATTTATATTTATACATTCACTGGACACCAGGAAAATGGTCCAAAATATAAAAGAAACAAAAAATTCTTAGCAAAGAAGTTCTGTTGGTCTTTACAATTTAAAAAACTAAGCTACTACAGAATTCAGCACTTCTGCCCCCCCCTCCCCAGTAGGTATGGGGGGCCTCCATACATTTGAGAGGTTGGGGGCAGTAAGCACTGGCTCTGTCAGTTATTATAGTTGATGATTAACAATATAATTTAGGTAGAAAAAAAACATACAAAAAGCAAAAAATAAACGCTGAAGAAACTAGCCCTTTTGGGACTCCAACCTCATCAAGGTGTTTCTGTGTAGTTTGGCCATAAAACAGTGCTGAAAAAAAATGGAAGTGGCCACAATTGATACCTCCCTCCGGTCAGGTTTTTTTTAGGGTAAGTTACACCGACCATGATCTGTTATTATGTAAATCTAGAAAATCAGTTTTTACTTCAATAACAAGCTAATAAAATCAACAATTGATCAATACCTATAAAATAACAAACATATATGATAAGTCCTTGAAGCATTTAAATCTTAATATAATGAACTTTCCCCTCAATAACAACCAACAATCAATTGATTTTGTTACATATTTTTTCTTCAGCAGATTTCAGTTTCCAACATGGTGGTTTTATTGCTTCCTATAGGTCTGCTTTGCTGTCATATAATTTCATATTCACAATTGACCATATATTTTCAATCGGATTTCAGTATTTTCTCTCCTGTAAACATTTTATGCTCAAAGAATTCATGGGTAAGCTTAGATACATGAGAAGGAACATGGTTCTGGATAAATATACACTTATTGAAACTATGAGGCTGGGACTTGTAGCATTCAAGAAAATCTTTTCTATGAAATCACAACAGTTAGCACGGTTTAGTTTAACTCTTTCATTAACTTTCAGTGATCTAAAATGATTCATCAACAATTCCAGCCCATATCATCACATTGCCACCTCCTTGTTGTCTTCACAGGCACAT